>JAZKJV010001103.1:473213-976844 GCA_037367405.1 Ottelia alismoides
TACAACAACCCTCATCTTGTATGGTTTGATTGGGCGAGAGAGTGACCCGTACACTAGGTAGAGCCATATCTGACCATTCTTCAGACTACTGCTTCTGAGCTAGTCGTTCTCCTGTGAGGATCGCTCCGGTTTTCAGTAAAGCGGGCCGCGATATCTTTAACAGAGCAAGCCGATCGGGTAGCCGGTAAACGGTCCGCAGCTTGTACTTGCTGGGAAACATCTAGTTCGGGATCGGGACAGTCTCCTGAGGGCGTTGGATTTTCAACAGCTCGTTTAATCGCTCTTTTAGACTGTATTATCACCAAATAAAAAAGACAAGATAAAAGACCGAACTCTTACGGTCATCAGCTCGCGTCGCGTTGGTGAATTGGGGGTTTGACTGTTTGATCCTATTTGCTTGCCAGATCCCATCCGCCCGACTCGCCAGATCACGATGATGGGTCGGAGGTCCTTTAGGCAGCCTCTGGCTGCACCGCTTATGAGCACTCCGATCCGTTCATCTAGGTCGGTTCGTGAGAGCCGAGACCCGCTCTCCGAACCCAAGTTCGCTTCCATCCTGTTCCTTCCCGACCACCTTTCTTCTGACAGTCCCGAGGTGCCCGATCAGATAGAGCAGCAGTCAGATTACATTTCGACACCTGAGCTTGGGTCTTTTGCCTTTGTAGAGACCATGGCCGGCAGCAGTGATGACCGCACCGGAGGTCCGAGACCAGAGCAGACGTATGTACTGGACCAGGGTGCGATCAACAACTCCTTGCTAGCTTCCCTCGAGACGATGCAGCAACATATCATGGATCAGGGAGCTTTCATGGTAGAGATGAGGAGAGAGATGGAGCGGATGAGAGCCGACCGCGAGCAGCGCAGGCCCGCAGGAGACGGACCAAAGCTATCAGATCAGCCGGACGAGCCAGTCCAGCCGTCAGCAGCAGCAGGAGCTAGACCGATGCGGGAGTTGCACAACCCCGGATCGATACTTATACACCGGTGGATCGTGCTTCCGGCAATCGTGGGGGACTTCAAGTTCCCCCCGCAGACTATTCAGCTTCTACCCCGTTTCCACGGGCTCGCGACTGAGGAGCCCCATCTGCATCTCCAGGAGTTCGAGATGATCTGCAGGACCGTCCACGATCGACAGGTGGAGACACTATACGGACGATCGCCTTCTCCTTCTCCCTGGTCGATAGAGCAACCAACTGGCTGAAGCATTTGGGGAGATTCGTGACTACCTGGGAGCAGCTTCGTACCGAGTACTTGAACAAGTACTATCCACTCGGGCGGACCAATGCAGGAGGGCCCTGATCAACAACTTCTCCAAGCTCCCCAACGAGCAGTTCTATGAGGCATGGGAGAGGTTCAAAGAGCTTACCGACAGATGCCTGCACCACGACATCTCGAAGCTGAACCTATTTCAAAGCTTCTTTTGTGGGCTGACACCAGAGCTGCAGGGCTTGGTGAATGCTTCTTGTGGCGATTCCTACTTCGCCAAGGATGACGATCATGTCTGGGCCATCTATGAGGAGATGGCCGAGAACTACACCGTGATGTCCCAGACCCGACTCTACACTCAGGGACCCAGCCACAGGCCGTGCAGTTTCAGAGGATAACACTGGTCGATGCCGGTCCTTCCACTTCGTCCGCGGCAGCCGCACAAGCCGAGTCTACAGCCGCAGATATGGATATCATCAGCGAAAAGATGGACCGGATCGAGCTGATCGAGAAGAAGCAGTGCCATGCCATGACGCAGATCGACCATATGGCACAGATGCTGAGTGACCTGAAGACACATATCATGTATCTCCAGGAGGCACAGATGGCTTCTCAGCCCTGTCTCAGGTCACGAGGAGATCCGAGCAACAGTGGTAGCTCATCCCAGCACTCCAGTCAGCCTAGACAGGTTCACCATGTCCTGGTGTTGTCGTACCAGCAGCCACCGCAGTTCTACCAGCCACCACCATCCCAGGACACTCAGATAGTGGTCTACCAGCCGGATCAACCCTTGATAGTACTCCCCCCGCCCTCTTACGAGCAGGAGCCATTGATGGATGTCAACGGGATTTGGTACGATCGACCCCAGCCCGGTATCCGACGAGACCATCCCGGATTCCGCTGGTCGGACGGGGGCACCAGTTCCCAGCAGCAGCCTCCCGTTCAGGGTGGCCAGTACGGCCAGCAGCGTGAGCAACACTAGCAGCCCCAGCCCCCAGTTCAACAGCAGTCATCCCACTACCAGCAGTATGGTCCTCGTCCCTATCAGCAGGGACAACCTTGGAGGCGAGAGCAGCCTCAGCAGCAGTACCCCTCTCACCTTCCCAGCAGCAACAGCAGCCTCATTACCAGAGAGGCCACCCGTCAGGTTCTCATGGGCCGACCTATGAGAACCCCGCCTTGGATGATCTAGTCTGCCTCATGTCCGAGCAGCAGGCTACCTTTCAGCGAGAGATGGACGAGTTCCGTTAGGAGATGAGGGAGATTGTGAGAGGAAAGGCCGCCATCCCTGCCCAGATTGAATCGAACCCCAACAGCTTGAAGAGGAAGTCTGAGCAGGTAGAGTTCACTGAGACCACCACTCCTAGTGATTCATTTGGTGACATTTTTGCATATCTGTTTGATGCTGACTTTGTTACACTTAGGAGCGGTTGGATGCCAGCAGGTGGCGCCTTGTCTGAACGACGACTCGATGCGACTTCAGGAGCGCCAAGCGAGGAGGAGAGTGGTGCTGCTAGAGATGATGACGGTGGTGCTGACGCCACCACGGATGTTGATCCAGACAATACTGAGGCCGTCGTTTCATCAGATGGAGGACGTGGTACTGATGCCACCAGACTTGTTGCTGAGCCAGAGCGCGGTACTGACGCCGCGGATCCAGATGCCGAGGGTGGTGCTGAGGCCACCATTACTACTACTGCTAGTCCTGCTGTTTTTCCTTCTGTGCATGTACCTCAGGACAATTCTGTGAATAAAGGAAAGGGTTTGATTTTTTCTGATCCACCTGTGGTGATTGATGATGTATGTGTGGATTCTGCCGTGCTTGAGCAACCCAGACCCTCTCCAGTCCTTCATCTGAGAAGGACCTAGTAGTCCCCTTGCCCCAAGCACTCCGCTTGGCTAAGGAGACCAAAAAGGACCCAAAAAAGTCCCACCAGCTAGAGTTCAGCCAGCACATGATTGACCGTTTTCAGATACAGCTGACTCTACAGGAGGCCTTGGAGCACATCCCTCTCTTTCAAAAATCACTCAGAGACAGGACCATAGTTCGGAGGAAGAGGAGGAACCATCAGTCAGAGATCCATGTGCTCACTCCGCCACATGCTTCGCGATTCAGAACCGTCTGCCAGCCAAGAGGCCAGATGCAGGAGCCCCGTATGTCAGATGCCATATTCAGGAGCAGAGCTTCGATCGTACACTATTAGACAGCGGGTCTTCGATCAACCTACTTCCGGCAGCCCTACTCGACCACTTCGAGTTGGGCCCTCTATGACAGAGCAGGACGGTCCTTCAGTTTGTTTATCGATCTGTCAAGAGGTCGAAGGGGTTGCTGAAGGACGTTATCGTCACGATTCAGGGCCTGAAATTCTCCGTAGACTTCGTTGTGTTGGACATGGAGATCCCTGAGTCCGTGACCGATACCCCCATCATTTTAAGATGCCCGTTCTTGGCCACAGCCAAGGCAGTGTCCGATCATGATAGAGGAAAGGTATACTTTCGCGTCGAGGGCGAGAGTATACAAATAAAGACGATTGAGGACACTAGAGCCAGCTTGCTCTGAGCCGACTTCAGATTCAGAGCAGATGACAGAGACATGGTGAGACATCCACCAGGATTGCGATTTTGTGATCACAGATGATGAGGCAGTTTGGGCAGACCCAGTAGCACATGCCATCCTCTCACCTTCAGAGTTTGCAGATGCACAGATGATAGCAGAGGAGAGCTTGGAGAGCACATCCCTGATCCAGGATACATCTCAGGCAGCAGAGCCGGTTCCCGATCATGAGGCAGATTTTTGTGATTCTGATATAGATCCCTCGGAGTCAGATTTCGACTGGGCTGAGTTTGATGACTTGATACCGCGTCTGACTTCCACAAAGCCTACAACTAGGGAGGAGGCTGATTCCACACAGAGCAGAGACACACCAACAGAGCAGCCTTCACCAGATTCAGATTGCGAGCGAGAGTTCTCATTCTCCCATGCAGATTTGGCCGCATTCACTCAGACCTTTCAGAGGCCAGATCCATCAGCACTGTGTTGTCCAGAGCTGAAGCTGCTTCCTTCATCGCTGAAGTATAGGTTCCTTGCGGCGAGCATGAGATGTACCCAGTCATTATCTCAGCGGATTTGACTGGAGAGCAGGAATCCCGTCTGATGGAGGTTCTTGAAAAGAACCTCAAGGCGATAGGATGGAGTGTAGCCGATCTCCAGGGGATAAGTTCGACCCGTGCTCCCACCATATCTATCTCGAGGAGGACGCGAAGTCGTCAACGTGAGTTCCAGCGGCGGCTGAACCTGAACCTTTGAGATATTGTCATGAAGGAGATCTCGAAATGGTGGAGCGCCTATTTTATCTACCCCATCTCCGACTCCAAGTGGGTTAGTCCATTGCATGCGGTGCCCAAAAAGACGGGCATCACCACAGTTGTCAGTGAGTCTGGAGAGGAGATCGCTACCCGGGTACCCACTTCTTTTTGTGGACTACAGACGATTGATCCAGGCAACCAAGAAGGATCATTTCCCCCTGCCCTTTATTGATCAGATTATTGAGAGGCTGGCAGAGAAGAGCCATTACTGCTTCTTGGACGGGTACTCCGGATACAACCAGGTGGCGATTGCGCCCAAGGACCAGGACAAGACTACCTTCACCTGTCCCTTTAGGACATATGCTTTCAGATGAATGCCCTTTGGATTGTGCAACGCTCCGACGACATTCCAGAGGTGCATGCTGTCCATCTTTTCGGACATGGTGGCGGAGTGCTTGGAGGTCTTCATGGATGACTTTTCGGTCTACGGCGACAGATTCGATTCTTGTCTTGACTGCCTAGACCGCGTCCTCCAACAATGTATTGAGGTGCACCTGGTGCTTTCTTGGGAAACGAGTCACTTCATGGTGACTCAAGAGACGGTGCTTGGCCATATCATCTCCAACAGGGGCATGGAGGTTGATCCGGCTAAGGTGGATATCATTAGGAAACTCAGTCCACCATCCAACTTGCGGCAGTTACGGTCTTTTCTAAGGTACGTCGATTTCTACCGACGATTTATTCATGATTTCAGTCGGATTGCCTGACCGTTGACTGATCTGCTAACTAAAGACACCGAGTTCATTGTGGATGATAAGTGTCTAGCATCATTTGAGAATCTCAAGAGTTTAGTTGTAGAGGCTCCTGTTCTACAGCCGTCTGATTGGTCTCTCCCATTCGAGATCATGACGGATGCCTCCGATTTTGCCGTAGGGGCCGTGCTGGGACAAAGGAGGGATGGAGTCCCCTTTGGTATACACTAGGCTAGCCGGACTTTGGATGTCGCTTAGCGGAACTACACCGTCACTGAGAAGGAGATGCTAGCCGTAGTGTGCTCCCTAGATAAGTTCATATCTTACATCATTGGATCTAGAGTGACCATCTTCACTGATCATGCTGCCATCCGGTACCTCATGGCAAAGAAGGATGCCAAAGCCAGATTGACCAGATGGATCCTTCTACTCCAGGAGTTTGACATAGAGATTAAGGACAAGCCTGAAGTCAAGAATGTGGTGGCGGATCATCTCTCCCGATTGGAGTATCTTGAGGATTCTGAGCAGATCGAGCCTATTTGTGAGACCTTCCCAGATGAGGCGATCCTTGCTATCGCCTCTCTCCTGTGGTACGCCGATATTGTGAACTTTCTTGTTGCCAAGAAAGTCCCACAAGATAGGCCCAGGCAGAGACTTGAGACCTTCCTCGCGAAGGTCAAGTTCTACCATTGGGAGGATCTCGTCCTTTATCATGAAGGAGAGGATAGCGTCTGGCGTAGGTGCATTCCTCAAGAGGAGCACCACAGCGTCCTCACTTACTGCCACAAGCTTGAGGTAGGAGGACATCACTCTGGGAGGAGAACGACACAGAAAGTGCTCCAATCCGGCTTATGGTGGCCTACCCTCTTAAAGGACTCTGATGAGTTCGTGAAGAGGTGTACTGACTGTCAGAGGATGGGCACTTGTGGACAACGTGATATGATGCCGATGCAGCCCATTCACTTCTGTGAGGTTTTTGGGCATCGATTCATGGGTCCATTCCCTAGGAGTCAGGGATTCGAGTACATTCTGTTGGCCGTGTATTATGTTAGTCGTTGGGTTGAGGCCATCCCCGCCCGAATCGCAGATGTTAGGACTGTTTGCAGATTTTTGAGGAAGAATATCATTTTGCGGTTCGGGGTTCCTAGAGTTTTGATATCTGATGGGGGGTCTCATTTCGTCAACGACAAGGTAAAGGCCCTTGCTAGCTAGTTCAGCATAGACCATCGAGTAGCCACACCATATCATCCTCAGACCAATGGTCTTACTGAAGTGTTGAACAGGGAGATCAAGACTATATTGCAGAAGATCATCCGCCCTGACCGAAAGGATTGATCACAGCTTTTGGACTCGGTCTTGTGGGCATATCGGACGTCCTTCAAGACACCGTTGGGTACGTCTCCCTTTCGCCTCGTTTATGGCAAGCCCTGCCATTTACCTGTTGAGCTTAGACATAGGTCACTCTGGGCAGTCACAGATATTATCATGGATCCAGTGAGTGTAGGAGATCAGAGGATGAGTTAGCAACCCTGGAGGAGCTTCGTAATGCAGCCTTTTTGAGCAGCCTACAGTACAAAGAGAGAGTGAAGAAGTGGCATGATTCTCATATCAACCACAAGCAGTTTGAGCCAGGACAGAGAGTATGGTTGTTCGATGCCAGGTTGAGATTATTTCCAGGGAAGATACAGAGCAAATGGAAGGGACCCTATTTGGTTAGGAAGGTACACGACAATGGGAGTATTGATATATCTGAGTTGTCTTCTGAGAGTACCTTTCGTGTTAACGGGCAGCGGCTCAAGCCATATCTAGATCATGAGCCGCTGGTCGTTGACGTTGCCCCGATTCATTTTGTGTGAGATGTGGTCTCTTGATTCACATCTATTGCATCTCATGCCTGATTATCACTGTTCTTCCGACTTGTATAGATCCAGTTGTCCATATCACACCATTCTTCAGTCCAACACCCCATTTGCATCTTCGACGTTGCTATACTTAGGGTACACTTTACCCTAAGTATATGGGGGTGTGAGACTTTTGAGTTTCTTTTGATTCATTTCTACCTCTGTTTTGGTGCCTATACTTAGGGATATTTTACCTTAAGTATAGGGGAGGTAGACCCTATACATTCTCACTCGGATTTCCCTTTGTGTACAGCCTGCTATACTTAGGATTACTTGATCCTAAGTATAGGGGGAAACTCCGAGATCCTCTTGCATTTCTATTCTTTCATTCGTCTTTGTATATAGCCTTCCTTTTCACTTCCCTATACTAAGCACGAGTTATGTCTTCTTCATCGCTCTTGACTCTGAGGACATCGTTCGAGCTAAGTATAGGGGGATGCCGTATATATTTCATATATACTTTAGCCATAACTCGTACTTTGTGTGAGTGTGTTAATAAATAAAAATGGCTAAAATCCAAAAATCCATAAAAATTTAAAAATTTTCCTTGTAAATAAAATTCTTTTATTGCACATACATAGCTAGTTGTACAAATTATTTTTGTAAAAATGTTTGTAAAAACCTTTGGTGTAAATAGCTTGTAAATATTTTGATATCAAAATTATGTATATAGTACAAAATTTTTTGTAAAATGTTTTGAAAATCAAAAGTCTGCAAAAACCTTGTCTAAATTTGTGTAAATATTTTGCAAAACTTGCATTCATGCATACATCCATGATTTCAAATCATTTTTCAAAAATTTTGCACATGTGTAAAAATTTTGTAAATAGCATCTTTGTAAATACTTGTATAGTTTTTCCTGGATCATAGTTGACATTTAAACTAGCCTAGAATTAAATTGAAAAATGGAGCTTGGTTAAGATCTTAATCCACCTAATTATAAGAGGAACCTTATAGGGCTTATGGTTGAGACTTTTCAGGTCCATGGTGACTTAATTCTTTGAGTCCACTAGGCTATGATCATATGGCATCTCGATGAGCCTAAGTAGAGCACTTAAGAACACACACACGACTCATTCAGACAATGGCTTTACTTGGACCAATAGTTTACACCGAGCTCTCTACGGATGGTGGTGAGGAGGCAGTCTTCCCTGACTTGGGGTAGCATATGAGGGTAGTACTTCTAGGCAGAATCTCTCTTCTTTTTATAGTGAAGGAAGTGCGTCTCAACTTGGTCTGGTTGCCATGAGGTCTAATGACAGGAGTTGTGGGTTGCAATAATGCTTCAAAAGAGGGATAGTCTACTGGCTCAAGAGGAAAAACTCCTTATGTATATATGCTGCACTTTGTAGATATGTTGTATATATGCATATAAAAAAATGTAAAAAGAAAAGAACTCCAAAAAAGTGGTAGGTCTGATAGAAAATGATAATCCCACCGGAGTGTATATAGTGCAATAAGCAAAGCTTGAGACTCATGTTCTATCTTATGTAGCTTGCAGCAGGGAGACTTAGCTACACTGGTTGAGCTCCCAAGGATACATGGCTACACTGGCCATGGTCCATTCTCTTCTTCCCCCTCTTCTTGAGCCGGTTGAACTTGAACTTAGAAGAGAATACCCCGCTCCTCGAGGAAAGAGTGGCCAGTCTAGGGTATTAGAGTTACCTTGTTGGAGAGGGTTGTCATTTTGCTACTTCTGAGGTGGAGAGCTAGACCTCACTTACACAGTACAAGGAAAGATTTATGGTCTTCAGGGTTTGTGTATGTAGACTTGATCTGATATGGATTATTGAGGAGTCTTGACTATAGATTAGTGGAACTTAGAGGCTGTTAAGTTTTAAACCTAAGTCCAAATAAGGTTCCGACACATTAATAATACAAAGATCTGACTGAGCTCCATACTTCAATTTAATGAAGGCAAGTTTAATATTCAGCATTGATTCATTCATTTTCCCCATCTTTTTCTTTTTCACCTCTTTTTCAAATAAGTGTTTGCTAAGGGACTAGCAAAGTTAAGTATGGGGGGGGGTGATGAATCCTCATTCATCACTCTTTATTCTTTTATTTTAGCTAAAAACCTTTGCAAAATACCATGTATATGTTTGTAAATAGAATAATTTATCAAATAGCATGCATTATGTAAATATTAATAATTAGCATGTATTTTGTGCAAAAATAAAAGAATAAAGAAATAAAGAAAAAGAGGAGTGACCTGAACCCAAGGGAAGGCTCAACATGGGCCTGACCGCAAAATAAAATAAGTAGAGAGAGATAGGGTCACTCAGCCTTGTACATAAACCCCCTCTTAGTGTAAATATTTTATTTTCTAAAAACAAAAATATTTATGTATTCCACATGTTTCTATATATTTATAAAAATAAAATAAAAATGGAAAAAATAAAAGAAAAATAAAAATAAAATAAGTTCTCTCTCCTCAGTGTATATATACCATGTACATAAAATAAAAACATATTTATTTCACCCTTGTAAATACTTAATAAAAATCAAATAAAAATTATTTTATATTCTAAATTTTATGGTGTAATTAAATAAAATATAAAATTGGAATAATTGGACGTAAATAAAATAATAAAAATAAAATTAAAAAATACATAGGTATATATACCTGTATATAATAATAATATAATGTAAATACATAATTTATTTTTCAAAAAAATAGATAAAAATCACTAAAAAATACTTTGAAAATAAATAATCATTTTTTATTTTGTAAATATTTTTAAATAAAGTCATTTTCTATTTTATTTTGATTTTCCAAATCTTTTTCCAATGGAATTTTTCCATTGGTCCACGACGGATTGTTGACCCCCAGTCAACTCTCCCCCCAGGACCACACCTTCGCGGATCTGTGCTTTTGACCCGACTTCTCCCATTTATGCCGACTTGATCCGCCAACCATTTCCTTAAACCTCGGTCCCCGATTAACCATGATACATCCATGATCCATGCCCGCCATTTTTCTTAGGGATCCGAGCATCGGATTGCGCACCCGATCTTCTTCTTTCCTGGACCCCTGCACCTTTTACGCACCTTCGTCCCCCATCTTCGATCCCAGTGACCTCCATCTTCTTCCTCGAGTGACAGCGAGTGCAGAGGGTGTTTGAGAGAGCGATTGGAGGTGTTTGCCCCTGGTCCGGCGACCCTTGTCGTCGAGCTCCGCCGCCGGCGTACGACGGAGCTCGAGCCTCTGGAGGCGACACTCCATCGAGGCGAAGACCGTAAGAGATCCAGCTTCTCCCCCACAGTCGATTCCGACCATCAGGTACCCCCTTAGGTTCCAGTTCGTCATTTAGATTCGATTCTTCCCTTTTAGCTCAGCTAGCTCCGCCTCAGTGGCCGGAGCCCTGTCACTTCATCTCATCCGTATCGATAGATCCCTCGACCCATTGTCACCTTTCTTCCATGATCTGATCACCTCGATCTTGGCTATCCGAGCCAAGATCGGGTCTGGTTCCTTCCGCCGCCTCCGCCGGAACCTCCCTTCACCTATCTACGCCACTTCTCTTTGTCATTTTCGCAAATAACCCATGCTGGAGTTTTCCTCTGAGTACGAGCGTTCTCTTGCAGGTGAATAAGCGCAGGATACCTCCCTTAGCTGCGTCTTCCATCCTTCGTCGGAGTTCCCCAGCTCCCTCCTCCCTCGCCGGAGGATCTGACCGTTGGGAGCTCCATCGGACGCCACCACCCGATGTGGATCGTCATCACGAGGAGAACCCCCTTCTTTGCCGGAGAAGCTCGCCCAGGAGTTCATCCAGCTTACCTCTCTACCGACTGATCGCGCCTCACCTTCAGATATCATCAGAACCGTCCGTACCCTGTTCCTGTCAGGCCGTTAGCACCCCACGTTTGGCGCCTCGTCAGCACCATTGGATCTTCCAGGAGGCGCCATCACAGCCGCACACCATCCGCCATTCACCGCCCGACACCTGGCTCTCACGTGCCCCGCACGCGCTTTGGCTGGGTAACTTGCGCTCGACCCCCTGCCTTTTATTTTGGTTCCTGTTTAGTCTATTAAATAAACTCGCACACTTGGATAATTTGCATATCTAGACCTGTAGTTTCTTATATTTGCATTTTATCCCTGCTTTGTGGAGACACGTGCTTCGACACGTGATTTGGTGGACTTTTTGCATATTCAGGGCTGGGTATTTATGACTGTTATGGAATGAATTCTATGTTTTGAGAATTACATATATACCCCTGCACGTACTAGAATTGGAACATGTGTGAATTTTGTGTGAAATTTGTGGTTAGCCCCTATATTCTTCGCACGTGTTTCTGTTTAGCCCTTAGAACTTTGTTTCTTTGCATTTTAGTCCCTGTGTGCTGTGCCCTTTTCATTGGTTGAATAAAATATCAAACAAAATCCAAATCTTGTGAAATTTTATACGTGGCCCCTGCCACTGTGTAAAATTTTCACAAAAATTTTGGGACATTTTTATTATTGTTTGCTATTTTTAAAAATTCAAAAACACTCATTTTTGCTCTTGTTTGGTTTACAAAATCAAATAAAAATATAAAACCCCTCTAAAAATTACAAAAAAATTAGGTACTGTTTGTTTTGTTGATTACTTGCTTCAGACCAATTTTTGTCTTGTTTGGATTCATAAAACCCATAAAAAATATAAAACCCTAAAAACCTTATAAAAATTATTAAAAATTCTAAAAAATCAATCAGTAGCTCAGATTTTATTTCTACTTTTCATAAAAATTGCCTTCAGATTTTTATAGGCTAATTATCTATTTTTAATTAGCCTATCAAATCTGGCTGCACATTAGTTCTTTGTTTTTACCTTTTTTTATTTTTATAAAATCTACCAAAAATTATAAAATTCTGAAAAAAGTACCAAAAACACTTAAAAAAATATAAAACACAAAAATAATTTTATTTGAATTTTCTGAGTTGTTTTGATGCATTGAATAAATTGTTGAATGTGATCTTTTTAGCCTTTTCTTTATTTTCTTCATAATTAAAAATCACAAAAAAATAAAAAATTTATAAAATCCACCAAAAATTCCTTTCTTTATTTTATTTTATTTCTGACTACTTCGTAGGCCGATTCGGCCAATCCGTGCTCCTTGAGTTCGACCCTGGTCGCTATACCAGTTTAAATAAATAACAAGACCGCTATTCGGATTTTTGATTATTTTATCTCTTTTGGTAGTCTGATTTTTCTTGTTGAGTTCGAGCCGCGAGATCCGGGTCGCAACAACCCTTGATTGGTTTTATCCTTACCCGGATTGTGTAGGATTTTCGACTCATCAGTCACCCACCATCGTGATATCCCTTTCCTTCACTTTCTTCACAACTGAACCACACCTCATTGATGTCTTCTTCATTCATGTACAACTTTCTTGCAATTTCAACACTCCTAATGACTTCCCCTCCCGCTCCTTGCTTTGTGCCCTTCTTAGCTGTGACTGCTCTCTAGCATCGACCATGTGCTTATAACCTCCTACGACCATGGCTCATAATTCCATGCCATCGAGTTCATCACATCATCATTGAGAAATCCACT
This sequence comes from Ottelia alismoides, assembly GCA_037367405.1. Taxonomy (NCBI): domain Eukaryota; kingdom Viridiplantae; phylum Streptophyta; class Magnoliopsida; order Alismatales; family Hydrocharitaceae; genus Ottelia; species Ottelia alismoides. The sequence goes on from JAZKJV010001103.1 coordinate 485,919, forward strand.
TTCCTCTAGTGCTTCATTCTCATTCGGTGCTCCGAGGTCTGTTATGAATGCAAACAATTGCCCCAAAATTGGGGCTTACCCGTTTGATCATAAAAAAATGAATGCAAACAATTGGATATGTATATGGATGTACATGTTAGCATATCCTTATCCATTTTAAAATATGGATGCGATTAGCGTTCTTAACGGATGTGTGGATGTGTTATCTTATTCTTAAAAACGGATATAGAGTTAATTTGATATATATATATATATATCATCTGTGGATTATAACAAAGTTGCTTTACATATTATCTTAAATATATATATATATATATATATGCATTGGATGACTTGCACGTGAAACATATATACTAACTGTATTTATTTCATATCAATTATATCTAATAGAGTAAGTTACATAAAAGTCCCTAAACTGTACACTCGAATTCAATGTAGTTCCCTGATTTTAAGTCCATGATTTTAAGAACAGTTTCAGTGTGTTTTTCCGTTATTTTTTCGTAAAATAAATCATCAATTTGAGATTTTGGACCATATTACTCAATCCTATTTTTTTCTTCGTCCCGAGCATCCTCCCCCATTTCCTTTAGCCTCCTCCTTAGCCTCTCTTCGTCATCTCACGATCTCTTTGCCACCAAGAGATTCCTCTGTGAGCTCCTTCGATAGTGTTGTTGAGGAGGGTGAGGTAAGGGGTAGAGACAAATAAGTGTATGGTACTGAGATTGAAGCCCTAGAAGAGGAACGAAAGGAAGTGAAGGCGGATGAAACACTATTTGATGAGGAAGGAGTAGGCGGAAGGGGAGGTGAGATGTGCGTGGAGTGGTAGAGGGAGGACTTATAAGGGTGAAGGTGTGGCCGTGGTTGGATACCACCATTGCTTGCCTTTGTGCCATCTTCTCTGCCTTCAGTGACATCTAGGAGGAAAATTCATCATCTCGATAAGTCCACCAATAAGAATAAGGGCTACAACTTTGTCACTTTCTGGCACGTCGACAATGCCCTCATTGCCCTTAATGAACCCAACAAGCTAATCGACAATTGCATGGTCATCAGTTAGCCCTTCGTCCCTGAGAAGGATTGATGCGAGCATCGCAACAGAAGATCTATGTCTCATACGTTTGAGATGACATGTTCGCGAGATGCCTATTGCAACATTTTTTTGTAGTATTGTGAGATCACAGAGGACTCGATAAGGGACGACAATGTGAATAGGAAGTTGAAAGGATATGTGTTCTTCGCATACACAACTTGGGGGGAGCGAATGCGACGTTCGTCAAGCTGGTGAAGAACATTTATGGGTACAATATGAATCGTAGTCTCGCGAGGGGTGGTCCCCATGCAGGGTTTTGGTGCCGGCATGGTTACTGGTTAAAGTGTGGTTCTTGGGTTGTTCAAATGACTTGGCACTTGGCAGGTTGTCAGTGGTTTAGGTGTTTGGACTGGGATTCAAGCGCATTATTACTTGCTGAACTCGAATTCGCCACCGTCTTTGGTTGTGCTAAGTTTTGAACTTGTAGATGTTGGGTTGTGCCTTCACGAGGATTGCACATGTTTTAATAGTTGATATTCCATCTCTTCACAATTTGTTGGGTGCATATTCACATGAGCAACAAGGGAGAGGTGGAACTTGGTGGTGGAGGGAGTGCTGAGGGTAATGTGGTCATGGTTTGTGGATCAGACCCAATACAAGAGGTGGTGGGGGAGGTAGTGGAGATAGGACAGAAGGCGAAGGTAGGTGTGATGGAATCCAATGTGTGATGGAAGGAGGAGGATGAAGGTAATATAGTACAAAATCTTTAGATAAGGAAAAGGATAACATAAGTATCACACTAAAACAATTCTTAGAAGTCACTTACCACATGTGACTTTTAAAAGTTCATTGACTACATAATTCTGATAAAATATAATGACGGAGCATAATTAGAACCCGAACGAAATAAAGAAATATGAAAACATGGAATGCTTAAGATTTCATGTGGAACCCTACTCCCTAAGGAGCGGGATGAAACCACGGGAGAATGCCTCAAAGGACCGGATCTTCTATATTGAATCTCTCAATGACTATAGGGGGTGCGGGGCTCCTTAAATAGCCCCATAGACAGACCGAGTACCACAAATAGCAGATGCGGGACTGAACATGAGTGCGTGGTAATTGGATCTTGGAGAGTTTCAATTACCCCTTTATTACATACTCCAACACTCCCCCTCAAGTTGGAGCTGAGAAATCTGCAGCTTACAACAAAAGAAAATATAAAAGGCATCTTCACTGGATACATCTGAGAGAGACATGGATAGAGTCAGCTCGCTTGGACGAGGGTAGAGACACCCCTTTAAAGAACCACTACTAGTAGAAGATCACGCTTGAGGATGGATCTATGACTTTCAGGTCACCGGGAAAGATCCTCAACCGTGCTAGTAGTAGGCGCTGCGATACCGGGTCGTGCCTTGAGAAGAGTCGCTGTAGAAGAAGAAAGCCTAGAATGTGGTAGTAGTCGGGGATAGAGACTCCCTGATGAAGTAGTCAATGCTCGATGATGACGACTAATAGAAGTAGTAGTCTGGAGTGTCAGTCTATTAGTCGTGGACGTGCATTAGAAGTCTTATAAATACATTTTACATACCCTATCTACTCCCCCTTTCTCCCATAATTAATAGAATAAGAGCATAAACAATCAAGTTTGGAGAAACCAAAACAAAACATGCATTTTTTACACAAATCATTTTTTTAATCTTCTCCCTTTTTCTCTAAAAAACAGAGCTCAGTTAGGCTGAAATGCTTCTCGCACATGCTCTTGGGTTCCCAGATTGGAAACCCATCACCACCATCGAAATTTGGAGATGCCAAAGGTGATTGGAATTGATCGTGCGAGTGGATTGATCGGAGATGCATGTGCAACCTTGAGCTTTCTTTGTGTGGAGGAGCATGGGTGGTCGTGCGTCGCTTGGAGCAGGGGGAGTGATGCCTGAAGAGAGGAGAATCCATCTCTAGCCCCCTTGTTTTCTCTTCGCAGGTGATGCTAGAGGAAAGTTTGAGATTTGGGCTCCACCTTCGTGACCTGGAGTCGTTGATCGCCTAGGATCTTGCGATGGAGGGCATGCAATGGGAGGAGAATTGGCTGATTGCTTTGAGTTGGGTAGGGTTCCTCCATGGGAAGAGATCTGGGATGAAGAGCCCCCTTTTTTTCTTCGAACTTTCTTGGAACCTTATGATGCGAGCTAAAATCCGATTGCGGTTTTAAAATGAAAGTGTTGTCGGTGTAGAAAACCGCAAAGAGATCCTAATCGATCAAACAAAGATCGATTTTTAGAAAAAACCTTACACTATTTATTTAGCTAAGTAAGTGTGCCTGGGTCGAACACAAGGAGGCAGAATAGTACTTTGATTTTTTAAAGTGAAAATATATTTTGTGATTATTTTATCTCTTCTTAAAGCGATCGAGGAAACAAGATAAAATTTTTTTATGGAATTTTGATTTCTATTTTTTATTTGATTTTATATTTTTCCAATTTTTATTTATTTTTCAAAGTGATATTTTTCACACAATTTACCTACAATATAATAGGTGAAATATAGGTGAAATTTATGTGATATTATATAGTAGGTAAAGTAGACGAGCAACGGGCTCGAACAACACACAAAATCAAATCAAAACGGAGTCAATTTGCGATGAATCAAAACACGATGAAAACGCGTCGAAAATACACAAAAATTACTGAAAACCTCGCTGGGGTAGTTGCGTAACTACCCTAAAAAATTTACAAAAAATAGAGTAAAAAACGTGTCCAAAGTTGCCTTACAAATCAGGGGTAGAATTGCAATAAAAAATATAAAAGTTTCTGTAGTTTGGTCCTCAGGCAGGGACTGTTCTGAAACAAAAATACGAATTATTGCAATTAGGTCCCTGCGGAGGGACCTAATAGCAATTCCTGGAAACTTTGGAGGCGGGCTGAAATGCTGGAAGTCCTCGGGGCTTATTATGCAATTCTTCTACTGATTCGGATTGAATGGCGGAGATTAGATTGTCAGGCGCGATCTGAACTGTCCAACGCAGCCACGTGTCGCAAGATTGTAACACGGCTGTTCTTGGGCCGTTCTTCAAGTGGTTGAGCGGCTGATGAAAGCGATCTCTTCTTCGATTTTTCGCCGGCGAGGGAAGTGTAGCTTGGGTCTCCGGCGGGGTCAGAGGGTTAGCTCCTCCAACCCTCGAGCTCGCCCGTGGTGGACGTTGGTCAGCGAAGGCTTAGGTTGATGCGCCATCTTTGAATTGCGATTTCGTGAAGATGAAGAACTCCAGTTGCCTTGAATCTGCTCCTGATGCAAGCTGGATCTGCAAATTACAAGTTCATGTACTCGATTTGCGAGAAATCGGCCGATGGATTAAAGTTTTTGCAACATCAAAATATCCTTCCAGAATATATGAAATATGCGTGAATGATAGCAATGAGAAAGGAGACGCGATTTGGATTGAGTCAAGGTTGCAAAAGTCGGTAGTCGGTACTCGGTCGGTTGGGTCACTCACTAAGGATTAATCGGCAGTCGGACGATTAATCGGATTTAGTCGGACTATAATCGGCTTTGAATTTTATGATTATTTTAAATATATAACTCATTTTTATACATATACTTACATAGATTTTGTACGTTTTTATATTATCATAATAAAATAGGGTAAATTACAATTTGGGTCCCTGTCTATGGGTTCGATCCTAGAATGGGTCCCGATCTTTAAATTGTAACGATTCGGGTCCCAGGACCATTAATGTAAGGAACTTTTTGGGGCTAATGACAAGTATGCCCGTGTTTAAAAGTTGGAACTCAGCCCCCATTCTCTTCCCAATATGGGCATATTCGTCATGAACCCCAAAATTTCCATTTCCTAAATGGTCCTGGGACCCGAATTGTTACAATTTAAAGATCAGGATCCATTTTGGGATCTGACCCATAGATGGGGACCCAAATATAATTTACCCTAAAATAAAAAACTAATTGAATTTAAATAAAACACCGAGCATATTATAATAAGTTTGCTTATAAAAAAAGCAAAACATATAAGAATATGGTATCTCCAAACAAAAAATTGGTCGATTAGTGTACCTAGTCGGAATTAGTCGGTACTTGGTCGGCCACCCCACTTACTAGACTAGTCGGACCTACTAGTCGGGCCAGTTGGGCGGCTTTTACAACCTTGGATTGAGTTATGAAACGAATTTGGAAGTGAATTTGATTGTGCGTTTATGCTAGATGATTAGGCTGACTAATAACGTGATTAACCATGCTAATTGTGGCACGAGGATCGAGAAATAAAATCGTGAAGATGGAGGTATAGATCTATGAAAGCAGAGGTGTATTTACCTCAAATGGTTGCTCGACGCTGATCTTTGCCGGAGCTGAACGCGCGCAAGGCGGCGATGTAAGGTGGAGCGAACACCTTGGAACTCCTCCCCGATGAACCTTCTCCCATGCGGGCACCTTCGATCGGAGCTGTCACCTCCTGGACGAGCGGAGCGAGGCGAGGAAGAGAGGGGTCGGCCACTAGAAGTTGAGCTTCAGGTGGATATGAGAGAGTTAGTTGAAAACCGCCAACTGTGGGGATTTATATAGAAAGATTTCGTGGGTCTCAAGCTTAATCTAAGGGTTGGCGATGAAGAAGGTTGTTAGGAGAATAGATCCAAGGGATTAAATCGCCTGAAAAGGTTATAAGGTACGCGGGGAAATTGGTTGAAGAAGGCCAGTTAGAACAGATTCAGTACCGGCTTCTTGGAGAAGAAGCACCAGGTGCTGACACGTGTCAGCACCTGGTAGGCCAGATGCGTAAATACATTAAATATTATATAATAAATAGTAAATATTGTTATTTTAAATAGGTATAAAAACAAGAAATGTAGATAATTAAATTATCTAATTTATAGAATAATTAGTTTTTATAAATAATAAATATTATTCGAAATATAAATATTATATTAATAAATAGGTATAGATAAATAGGTTTTAGATTTTTAATTTAATAAATAAATAATTAAATATTGATTTTGTATTTTTTAATTATTAGAATAATAAATAAGGGTTGTGTGAATTTTTAGGGATTTTAATAAGTTAATTTACATATATTAATAAATACAGGTATACATTATATAGTTCATTTTTATCTATAAATTAGGGTTTTTGGATTTTATTAAAATAATAAACAAGCTCCAATAAATATGAAATAAATTAGGGTGAAAATACAATATCATGAAAATAATTAGAAATTATAAATTAATAAAATTGTAAATAGTGTGGTCTATAAAAATAGCCCAGAAACCCCATTGTCATTTGGTCCCAAAACCGACTTTTTGCAAACGGACTCCGAATTTAATGAAACTACCTCTATTAATTAGAGAATATTATTTTATGAACTTTAAAGTTGAGTAGGGTGAAATTGGAGTTCGTATGAAGAAGTTATGATGTTCGGAAGTTGAGTATTTGACAATTTACAAGTAGGATTTCTTGGTATATGTACACGAGAATATTTTTAACTTATTTTTATATTTTATACACATTTTTTGAAATAATTAGAAAAAGAGTTTGGTGAAAAATATGTACATATGAATCAATTAAAAATCATTGAAGTTTTGTATTTATTTCATAAATAGTGAACAATGTGTAAAGTGTGTCTTAATTTATTTTTATGGTTTTCTTTCCTTATCTCCCCCTACTTATTGGTTTTGTCGACCCATCCATGCTGACTTGGTCTCAGGGGTTAGGTTATGTTGGGAAAAATGAAAGAACGTGTTTATTCCATCAGCCCTAGGCTCTCTTATATAGGAGAGCAGCCTATGGGTAAATTACATAAAGCGGACAACAGATACGTGATATAACTAAAGAGTACATAAGTAGAGAATATATGTCAACACTCCCCCTCAAGATGGAGCATAGATGTCAATCATGCTCAGCTTGGATGCACACTTCTGGAACGGGCCTCGTAATAGTGCCTTGGTGAAGATATCTGCAGTCTGATTCTCTGAACTGACATGGGATGTAGCAATGAATCCCTTCTGGATCATATCACGTCTAAAGTGGTAGTTGACTTCAATATGCTTGGTTCATTCACGGAATGCTGGATTGTTTACAATGAACAAGGCTGCCTGATTGTCACATTCTAATGCCATAGGAAGTGGTACTTCTATATGTAAATCTGCAAGCACAGCCTTTACCCACATCATTTCTGTGCTAACCTGGGCCATAGCCCTATATTCAGATTCAGCACTAGACCTGGCTACCACAGTTTGCTTCTTGCTCTTCCATGAGATTAGAGAATCTCCAACATACACAACAAACCCCGACGTAGATTTCCTGTCCTTGGGACACCCTGCATAATATGCATCTGCACATGCTGAGATAGAGATCGCTTTGCCTTTCTTGAACAGCAAACCCGCACCTGGAGATGACTTGAGGTTCCTGAGGATCATATGTATGGCATCCATATGAACCTGGTGTGGTTGCTCCATAAACTGGCTCACTCGACTTACTGCAAAGGATATATCGGGCCTAGTGATAGTGACATACATAAGTTTTCCCACTAGTTCTCTGTATCTTCTCTCATCCACCTCTTCCGTATCATCATCATATAGCTTCATACTAGGGTCCATTGGTGTGGTAGCAGGCCTGCAACCAAGCATTCTTGTTTCGCTCAACTGGTCAGTAACATACTTTCTCTGAGACATTACTAGCCCATACGGATTTCTGGCGAACTCTAGCCCCAGAAAATATCTAAGAACTCCGAGGTCCTTGGTAACAAATTCACGACCGAGCATTCCTTTTGCCTCCTTTATTCCTTGTATATCATCACCTGTAATTAAGATGTCATCTACATAAACCATGATTGCAATAGTGCCTCTGGACGTCTTCTGTACAAACAAGGAATGATCAGCATTAGAGCGCTTGTATCCTTGTTTTTCAAAGAGATCTGAGAGCTTCTGAAACCACGCTCTGGGGCTCTGTTTAAGGCCATATAGATAGCCTTATGAAGTCTGCACACCTTGGAGCACTCCCCCTCAATAGCAAACCCATGTGGCTGTTGCTTGTAGACTTCCTCCTGTAGATCACCATATAAGAAGGCTTTCTTCACATCCAACTGATAAAGAGGCCACTCACGAGTAATCGCAACTGATAGCAGAATCCATAGAGTAGAATGGCGGGCCACTGGCGAAAAAGTACAAGGTAGTCCACCTCGTATGTCTGTGTAAAGCCACGAGCAACAAGGCGAGCTTTGTATCTGTCAATACTGCCATCTGCATTCTGCTTGACTGTAAATACCCACTTGCAGCTCATGGGTGACACCTCAACGGGTATAGGAACCAAACTCCACGTTCCTCTAGACTGGAGTGCTGCCATTTCTTCCTCCATCGCTCGACGCCACCTAAAGTCCTTCAGAGCATCTTGGTAATTCCGGGGAATAGCTACTGCTGACAATGCAACTGCAAAGTTCCTTAAATCGCCAGTTAGTCGACCAAACGATACTGAAGCTGCTAAAGGATAGGACGCGCAACTCCTTTTTGATTTGCGTATAGCAATAGGAACATCCAAGTCAGCTGTATCCTCGTCTGTCCTTTGTAACACATCCTGCTCAGAAACATCATTAGATCCATCAATAATAATATCTTCAGAACATAACTTAGGCGAGCTTGGTGATGAGCAATGACCATGAGCTGAGGTAGGCCTGCGGGTGTAATGATACGGTAGTGGTGACACAAGTATATTAGTGGGGGGTGCAGAAGAAGGTAATGGTTCTGGTAGAGGTGAAGGTGGTGATGGTGGTGGTGGTGGTGTCATGTAAATGGCATCAATAATAGCTGGAGATATCAACTGATCACCTGGTGTTGAAAAATACATTACATTTTCAAAGAATGTGACATCTGTGCTAACAAAATACCGTCTCCACACTGGATCATAGCACTTGTACCCCTTCTGAGTTCTGGACTCTGGAGTACCCGACGAACACACACTTGACAGCCCTAGGAGAGAGCTTGTCAGTACCAGGAGACAACTGGTGGACAAAGGCAACTGAGCCAAACACACGAGGGGTGAGAGAAAATAGCTCTTTTCCCGGGAAGATAAGGGAGAATGGAATCTCTTCACCTAGAACAGATGACGGCATACGATTGATCAGGTAACACGCAGTAAGAACAACGTCACCCCTGTAAGAATGAGGTGCATGACTCTGTATAAGGAGAGACCTGGTGACATCTAGTAGGTGGCGATGTTTCCTTTCAGCAATCCCATTCTGTTGGGAGGTATAGGTACATGATGTCTGGTGGATAATCCCTTTGGATGAGAAATAATTAGCCAGGGCATGAGTACACATCTCCAGTGCATTGTCACTTTGAACAATTTTAACAGATGCAGCGAAAACATTGGGGATCTCATTAAGAAAATTGATAATAATATTCCCTGCTTCTGATTTATTCTTTAACAAAAATACCCATGAGACACGAGAGAAGTCATCCACAATAACTATATAAAACCTGTGTCCCTGATGATCAGGAACACGACTCGGACCCCAGATATCAATATGAAATAACTCAAACTTGGAGGTACTACTCCGACACTGACGACTGGGAAAGGTAGACCGATGATGCTTTCCCAACTGACACGCCTCACATTGGATAGATGTGTGAGGTAAAACCTAGGGTAGAACACGACACAACTTCTGAAGCGGCAGATGTCCAAAGCGCAGATGCCATAGGAGAGGAGAGACATGTCCGGTAGGTAGAGATGAGGTTCTAGCAAAAGGAAGTCTGGCACAGGCGATAGAGGCCTCCTTGCTCATAGCCACGACCAATCACGTTGCCCGTAAGGATGTCCTGAAAAACAAGTGAAGATGGATCAAAAATTGTCCGACATTGTAAATCCTTTGTAATTTGGCTGATAGATAATAAATTCATTGAAAAATCAGGTGCGTGTAACACATTCTTGAGCTGTATAGAAGGAGTCAGTCTAATCTCCCCCTGACCCATAATCGGGGAGTGTGTGCCATTGGCAATAACCACTATTCGTCCTGGAGGGATCTGTCTGTACCCTGTAAGTAAGACTTTGATCACCACATAGATGATGTGTGGCGCCAGAGTCCATAATCCATGCTAAAGTATCTGATCCACTACTAGTAAAAGCATGCGTGCTACCTGATGCATTGGTAGAAGCAGAGGCGGATGCAGCAACGTCGGGTTGGCTCTCAGTAGTGTGTGTTGGGCCGGATGGAGGAATAATGCCCCTTAGACGGGCAACAAGGTCATCGAATCGCTGATCCAAAGAAGCAGCAGATGGAGGTTCTATCTGCTCAGCAACTCGAGCAGATGCAGGAAATTCATGCTTGGAGTAGCATGTGTCTTCAGTTTGGTTGGTGCGTTGGCAGTAGGTACACGTTGGCCGAGTACGGCCTCCTCTACCACGAGGACCACGGCTTCGTGTATAATGGTGACCTCCACGACCTCTGTTGGCTGCCATGGCTGAGGTCGTCTGGTTTGTAGCCGTAGAGGATACAGTGATCCAGCTCAATCTGTGAAAAGCTTCCTCCATTGGAGGAATAGTAGAGTCTGCCAAGATCTGAGATCGTGTTGCCTCGTACTCAGGGTCAAGGGCAGCGAGAAAAACCCCTACCATAGTAGCATTCCGGTAGGTCTTTTATTGCTCTGGTGTGGCTGTCAGGGGCATAAAGCTATACAACTTCTCGAACATCCCTCGTAGGGATTTGTAGTGTATGTAGAGGACGTCCATTCTGCTTGATAGTGAATATGTCATGCTGGAGCTGCAGAATCTTTGTCTCATTCTTCGCTTGAGAATATGTGGCGGCTAGAATGTCCCACATATCTTTGGCCGTGGGTTGATGAAGAATATCGTTGGCAATCTCGATTGCCAGAGTTCCAGATAGCCAAACTTTGGCATATGCATCATCTGCCTCCCACGAGGCATTAACTCCAGTCTTCTCAGCAGGCTCTTCTTCAGTAAGAATATGTTTCTTACCGGTTGACTTCATCATACTCATGAACTGCATTGCCCACAGTTCATAGTTCGAACCATCCATCTTCACAATCGACGCTGGACCTCGGAATGCGCCTACAGATGGGATATCTGCCTTGCTTTCTGACATACTTGTAACCAAAGACTGGAGTGGTAGACTGAGAATAAGATTGTCTACACGGACATAGATGGGTTTAGTTGCGTGTGTAGACTTCAAGCAACCAAACCCATTTCTTTGGCGGTGTACGCGCTAGAAATGCGTGTAGGACTGAGTCACGGCTCAAGGGCACACACGAGAAGCCGCCTGAGAACACGTACCGTCAAGCACGCACGGAAGGTGCGAGCAACGCGCTGGTGAGCACGCTAGGGCAGCGCGTGAGACACACAGCACCACGCTAGGCGCACTGCGAGAGGTGCATGCAGGCGCACAACGTGGAGATGCGCACAACGCTGGAGATGCGCACAGCGCTGCAGGCGCTAGGGATGACTGCAGGTGCGCAGTCGCGCGCTATGCGTGCAGGTGCACGGTGCTACGTGCGCAGGAGGCGCAGAAGGCACGGGAGGCGCACACACGTAGGGCGATGAGGGTGCCCACAGGAGCTTCGTGCGCTGGCGCAGCAGACGACGAGAGGCACCGCCGACGGCGTGAGGAGAAAGAAGGGCTCGACGGTGGGGCTAGGGCTAGGGTTAGGGTTTCAAGAACTCCGGTCTAGGACCGTCGCTCTGATACCATGTTGGGAAAAATGAAAGAACATGTTTATTCCATCAGCCCTAGGCTCTCTTATATAGGAGAATAGCCTATGGGTAAATTACATAAAATGGACAGTAGATACGGAAAATAACTAAAGAGTACATAAGTAGACAATATATGTCATCAGGTTATAAATATACCTTGCAGTTATATTTATATTTATAAGGCATATTGTACATATATACATATTTCCAATCTGCCTTATTTTCTTTTCTTTGTTCTTTATTTATTTACATGATTTTGATGCTTAAAAGTGAATATTTATTCATGAATGAAGTTTTTATAAAAGATAGAAATTAATGTATATTTACATGTATTTGTTAAGGGTTTTAAGACAAAATGCGATAGAAAAGTTAATGAATCATGGATTCATCAACCCCCTATACTTAAACTTTGCTAGTCCCTTAGCAAACACTTATCTGAAAAAGTAAGTGAAAAAGAAAGAAAGTTAGAATGAATTTGTTTTCCTAAATCAATTCATGAGAACAGACAAAAGACAGAGCTCGATCGGGCCTGAAACAAGCATTTTGTCGGAGCCTTAACTAGGATTAGGATTTTATCCTCAACAGTCCTCAAGTTCTACAAATTCTTATTCAAGATCACTTCATCAGCTAGTTCAGACTCACTTATTCATATCGCAAACTTTATCATCCTTGAAGTCAATTTGTACAGTGTGTGAATTGATTTAGATCTTTCTGCTTAAAGAAACGAAGAAACCGTCCATCCCGGCTATACACTTCTATTGCTTCCTTATCCAGCTACTCTTTCCTCGGGGAGGGAGGTATTCCCTTCTGAGGTCAGTTCGTGCTATGTCCACAATCGAGTATAGAGAGAAAGTAGAAGAATGAGAAAAGAAGTGGAGTGCGACCAGTGTAGACACATCTCCTTGTGAAGCTCAACCGGTGTAGCTAAGTCTCCACTACGATGTGCATGCATTTTTGGTGGAAGCTTGGACCATTGTGCTCGTATTTGTATTTGGTGGCTTCTTCTTTGATTTGGCTTTGTAATTTGCTTGCACTGCATTCATTTCTTTGTGCCTCGACGGATATAGCATCTTTTGTTCTGTCCCTTTTTTGAGGTCTTAGAAAAATTGTGTCAGCAGATCCTTCCCTCATCCGAAGCGACTATCACAACCCCAATCTCTCACGTCTATAGACGTCAATGCTGCAAAGGTAAGGATAGAAACGCACTACCAAGATGTACTGCCCTTCGTAACTCCATGCAAGTCGAGCTAAGTGCAGAGTGCATGCGTTCAAGATTGGTTCACTGGTGTAGAATTGTACGGATGACACCAAATGGTCTACTTAAGCACATATGACTTGATTTCCCGAATATGGTCTAATGGAAACCAAAGATTTTAAGTCACAGACCTGAAGAGTCTAAATTGCAGATCCTAACTAGGCTCCTTACAACGAAAGTTAAAGGCCATAATCAAGCTCCATCCTTTAGACTAGACTCAATCCTTAGTTTCAGAAATCAAACTTATTCTGAAAAATGCGAATGCAAATGCAACCATGTTTTTGTGAAGTATATTTTCTGAATTTTACTCATTTTTATGGATTTTAAGACTTTTGTAATTTTTATGACTCTTAGGACTTTGTATTTTTTTATGGATTTTCTGATTTTTATAAACAAGTTTTTGTACATGAATTTTATAAGATATATTTTATTTGAGTTAAATATCTAATGTATTTTACATATTTTATCTACAAAGGATTTTATAAGGATTAAATGATTTTTACACATGTTTTAATAAATAGGATTTTAACTAAGTATTATACAAATTTTAAATACAAATTTTAAATACATATTTTAATTACAAGTTTTAAATACACGTTTTAGACATATTTTACTTATTTACAAGGATTTTATAAGTAATAAATAAATGTATAAATAGATTTTATATTAACCCTTACCCACTTTTTATGGATTTTATAGATATAGAAAATACATAAAAGTACGAGTTATGGACAAAAGTATTAGAAAATCGGAAGCGGAAGCTTAAACATGGAATAAAGATAAAGAAAAGAAAAAACAACGGGATTTTACGTGGAATCCTACTCCGTGAGGAGAGGGATGAAACCATGGGAGAAGCCCTCAAAGGGGCGGATACTTTATTCCTTTTTCTCATCTGTTACAGGAGGCCTGGGGCTCCTTATATAGCCTCCAATGGGCCTCCAAGTCCCACCACTGGACGATGTGGGACTAAACCACTGGATGGGGTAAATGGATTTTCTCCAGGATCCATTTACCCTGTTACAACTCAATGGGCGCACCACCAAATACTCTAACACTCCCCCTCAAGCTGGAGCATGCAATGCTCAGCTTGAACAAACAGAAATAAACTCAACTCAATGCTACAAGACACTACGGACAATATCAACCCAACGCGCACATTGCTGCAGTCGAGGACGTTGCTTCTCATGCCGTGCAGGCGAGGAGGACGAACGGGCTGGAGTGTGAGTCTGCTGAATCTCCTCGTCGGAGAGCATGTGCTCTGAACTGCGCCTGTCAGAGTCACTGCAACTGAAAATGAGTCTCATCGTCGGAGTACTTTGGCCCGCCACAATATCGTGGACAACTGCTCCATCTTTGAAAAGGGCCGAATTGAAAAGGTCGTGGCTGTGCAATCCTCGTCGGAGTCTACAGTCGCTGGAGAATGGAGTCTGAAAATAGTCTCCTCATCGGAGAACTGGGTCTCTCCCATCTGGCTCAGAGAATGGTGCACTACTCTGGTGTACCTATGATACCACATGAAAACCCTTGCCAACATGGCATAGGGAATGGTCCTCTGCTCTGGAGTCCCTATGGCTCATATGAAAACTCTGGCTGAACAACAACAAGAATGATGGGGACCTCGAACTGACAATGATGGCAACTTATGCTCATCTGAAAATGACCGCACACTCGTGCGTGTCTGAAACTGGACTCGGAACCTTCTGACGTCGAGTCTGAACACCTGTAGAGTCTGAAAATCTGGACGGTCTGGAAATTGTCATCTGAATCTGGAATCTGGATCACGAACAGACTGTGACTCTACATATACTCCCCCTTTCTCCCATACTTGTCGGAAAAGGACATCGACCAAGTTGGGAGAAGACAAAGAAAATACGGGGTAAACAAGAACATCCAAAAACTTGCGGCTTTTCTCCAATTTTTTTAAGCCGTCCTTTTTTTTAAAGCCGTCTCATCAAAATTTTTTTGAAACATTTTTTTAAACTATGCATACGGCTTTTGAGATGTACGCGCCTTTTTTTCTTTTTTTTTCTTTCCTTTTTTTCCTTTCCTTTTTTTTTGCAATCTGTACTTCTCTCCCTTGTTTTTTTACACGACAGGGCTTATATCCCTCTCCCACCCCCTTTTTTTAATTGGCCCAACAGGACATAACATTCTTTGCCCCCCCCTCCTTTTTTTTAATAAAGAGGTCCGACGGGCCCCACTTTTTTTTTCACGGTAGGGTTCTCAACAGGGAACCCATCTATGGACAACCAAGGGACGCGCCGCTAGGGTTCCCCATCGAGGAAACCCAACCATCAGGATCGCCATCGCGCCGCTGGAGGACGCACATAGCGCCGCTGGAGCAGTTTCGTCATCGCGCGCCGCTTGAAGCGAAAGTGGGGAGGGCGGGAGGTCACCGCCGACGAGAGGGACTGCTCCGCGCGCAGAGGAGGTTGCGCCTGGGGGTTCGCAGGATGGAGGGCTGAAGAGGAGCGCGGAGGGGCTGCCGACTACGTCGCCTGAAGGGCTGCAAGGGGCCGCACGAGTCTGCATCGCGGGGGCGCGAGGGACTACATCTTAAATGTGGCGGCGCGGGAAGCCGATAGGGGAGCGCTGCCTCCGTCGAAAGAGTGGTGTGATGGGGGGGTCGCCTGGAGGTTATGCACCGTCGCGCGAGAGGGCTAGAAGTGTTTGGAGCACGCAAATCGAGCAGGGCGGTCACCTGGAGCCACGAGAGAGATGGATGGCTCTGTCATGTTGGAGAAATCGAAGCCCTTTGTGATCTGGAGAGGAGCATGGGGGTGTCGTTGCCGCTGATAGAGAAGTGCGAGACCAACGCGCGATGGAGATGCGCGTGGCATCGATTTATGCAACCATCGGAGAAGGACAAAGATCTTGAGGGCCTGGAGAAGGCCGAAGTCGCCGCCATGGGAAGCATTGCAGATCGGAGACATATTGATAAAATAAGGGTTGAAATAAAATCCGAAAAAAAATTCTAACCCTCGATCACATACGACGAACAAGAACAATAATCAAAATAAATCTTCAAAACTTTACAACCCAAAAATCAAACTTGCTCTGATACCATGTTAAAAAATCGGAAGCGGAAGCATAAACATGGAATAAAGATAAAGAAAACAAAGAACAACGGGATTTTACGTGGAATCCTACTCCGTGAGGAGCGGGATGAAACCATGGGAGAAGCCCTCAAAGGGGCGGATACTTTATTCCTTTTTCTCATCTGTTACAGGAGGCCTGGGGCTCTTTATATAGCCTCCAATGGGCCTCCAAGTCCCACCACTGGACGATGTGGGACTAAACCACTGGATGGGGTAAATGGATCTTCTCCAGGATCCATTTACCCTGTTACAACTCAATGGGCGCACCACCAAATACTCCAGTATTTTATAGATATAGAAAATACATAAAAGTACGAGTTATGGACAAAAGTATATATACAATATATACGCACCCCCTATACTTAGCTTGTGCTATGTCCTCATTGCGTTAAAAGAGAAAAAGGAGGACATAACTCGTGCTAAGTAAAAGTGGGTGAAAAAGAATATACGAAAACAAGTCAGTCAGCCCCCCCATACTTACGATCAGGTCATCGTAAGTATAATGGAAGAGCAAAAACGAGGTGACTGAGTAAAAAGAAAATACAACGAAGGAACAAAAGAAATAAAGAAAACGAAATCATCGAAATCACTCGGTCCCCTTAGGATAAGGCATCCTAAGTATAGAAAAGAGTGTAGCCAAAAATCGGAGACCAGTGATTTGTGAAAAAGAAAGGATATACAAAAAGAATCAGAACAAAATATTAAACGCCAATCAACGAACAATCGGTCCCCCCTATACTTAGGATCTGGTATCCTAAGCATAGAAGACGAGCCAAAATGGGGACGATTGTGGTATACGAAGAATATACAAGTGTTGTGGATCTCCAGAAATCGAATGACTCAAAAGCATTTGTACATGATGAGATGAAGTGAAAGAATGATCATGAATCCTGTACAAAATAGTTCACTAAAATACGGGTCCGATGATCAGTAGTCTCTACGAAGTGCTTCAGCATCTGCCCATTAACCACGAACGGTTCTGCACCAGATGACTCATATGATATTGCTATACTTCCATTGTCGTGCACCATTCTGACTATTTAAGGTCCTTCCCATTTGCTTTTTAATTTGGCAGGAAAAATTCTTAATCTTGCATTGAACAACCAGACTTTCTGCCCAGGGACAAAGAGCTTGTGCCGAATATGTCTGTCATGCTATTTCTTCACTTTATTCTTATAAATGAGAGTGTTCTCGTATGCTTGATTTCGAATCTCTACCAACTCATTCAGATCTATCTGTCTCTTGGCTCCTGCTTTCTGTGCATCAAGTAAAATTTCTCGAATAGCCCATTCAGATTTGTGCATGATCTCTACGGGCAAATGGCACGGCTTTCCATAAACCAATCTAAATGGTGAAGTATCTAAGGGAGTTTTGTATGCAGTACGATATGCCCAAAGAACCTGATCTAAAAGCTGCGACCAGTTCTTCCTATCCGGTCGTACTAATTTCTTGAGAATTGATTTCACCTCCCTATTTGAAACTTTAGCCACACCGTTCGTCTGTGGGTAATAAGGAGAAGCTACTCTGTGATCAATGCCGTATTGTTTCACTAGCTTTTTGACATCCTTATTAATGAAATGGCTACCCCCATCTGAAATAATAATACGTGGGATCCCAAACCACGAAATAATGTGTTCCCTTAGGAACTTGCAAACTATCTTACTATCTACGGTTCGTGCGGGTATAGCCTCCACCCATCTACTGACATAATCTACAGCGAGAAGAACGTACTCAAAGACGCTGTTGGAAGGGAAGGGTCCCATGAAATCTATGCCCCATGCGTCAAAAATCTCACAAATAATGACAGGTCGCATCGTCATTGCATCTCTAGCACTGACTATCCCTACTGCTCTCCGACAATCCGGGCAACTCTTTACAAATGTACAAGCATCTCTAATAAGAGTTGGCCACCATAATCCGCTCTAAAGTACCTTCTGCGCTGTCCTCTTCTCTGAGTGATATCCCCCTGCCTCTAAAGAATGACACAAAGTGAGGACACTATTATATTTTTCCTGAGGAATACAACGCCTGTAAACACAATCCGGTCCTTCACGAAAAAGAATCGGATCCTCCCAGTGGTAGTATCGTGCCTCAGAAACTAGTCTATCAACTCGATTCTTTGGCCAACCTTGAGGACTTTTCTGTGTGACCAGAAAATTAACTATATCTGCATACCATGTAAGTTCGGTAACTGCAAAGATGCTCTCGTCAGGAAATCTCTCTGCAATCTCTAGCGTGTACTCATCCGAAGGCTGTTCTGTCTGTAATCGGGAGAGGTGATCAACTACCACATTCTTTACCCCAAGTTTGTCTCTAATGTCCAAATCGAATTCCTGAAGTAATAGAATCCATCTAAGAAGGCGTGCCTTGGCATCCTTCTCTTCCATCGAAAATCGGATAGCTGAATGATCTGTGTAGATTGTGATTTTAAAGCCAAGAAGATAGGATCTGAATTTATCTAAAGCGAATACCACTGCCAACATTTCCTTTTCTGTTACTGTGTAATTACGTTGAGCATCATCTAAAGTTTTGCTGGCATAGTGGATCGCAACAGGAAGTCCATTCCTCCTCTGTCCTAATACAACCCCGACCGCAAAATTTGAAGCAACCGTCATGATCTCGAAGGGTAGAGACCAATCAAGCGGCTGTAGGATAGGAGCACTGATAATCTTTTCTTTTAGTGTGAGGAAGGCATTAAGACATTTGTCATCTAACAAGAACTCAATGTCTTTGCCTAATAATTCAGTTAACGGTCGGACAATCTTGGAGAAATCCTAAATAAATCGTTGGTAAAAACCGACATGCCCAGAAATGACCGTAACTGCTTGATGTTGGATGGTGGTTCGAGGCGCTTGATGACATCCGCCTTGGCAGGATCAACCTCCATGCCTCGCTGGGAGATGACATGCCCCAACATGATCTCGTGTGTAACCATAAAATGACTCTTTTCCCAGGACAGAACGGGATCTACCTCACAACACTTCCGAAGAACCTGGTCTAAGTGCGCTAAACAATCGTCAAAGAACTCACCATAGACCGAAAAATCATTCATAAAAACCTGTAGAAAATCACCGACCATGTCCTCAAAAATAGCAAGCATACACCTCTGGAAAGTAGCAGGAGCGTTGCACAATCTAAAGGGCATCCGTCTAAAGGCATACGTGCCGAACGGACATGTGAAGGTGGTTTTCTCCTGGTCTTCAGGAGCAATTGTTACCTGGTTGTATCCGGAGTAACCGTTAAGGAAACAGAAGTACTCCTTCCCTGCCAACCGTTCTATGACCTGGTCTATAAAAGGCAAAGGAAAGTGGTCCTTCTTCGTCGCGGCGTTCAATTTTCTGTAATTAACGTACACCCACCACGACGTGGTTACTCTCTTTGGAATCTCCTCTCCACTCTCATTCTTAATCATATGAATTCCCGACTTCTTCGGGACAACATGTAATGGGCTGACCCATTCAGAGATGGAGATGGGATAAATAAAGCATGCATCACACCATTTCGTAATCTCTTTCTTGACAACTTCTCGTATAACTGGATTCAACCTACGTTGAAACTCTCTGGAGGGTTGGCTGTCATGATCGAGATATGTATGATGAGAAAACAAAGCAGGATTAATCCCGCGGAGATCGGATACAGTCCACCCAATAGCCTTGCGGTTTCTTTCTAGAACCTCCAACAAATGAGATTCTTGTTCATCGGTCAAAGATGAACTGATAATGACCGGAAACTGTCGATGTGGACCCGCAAGGAAGGCATACTTCATATTTGGTGGCAAGATCTTTAGTTATGGTATGGTAGATTCTGGCTCTGCTGAAACCTCATCCATATGTGTATTGGGATCTGTATCGGTTGTGGACTTGTCTGCGATCTGGTTATCCACCATCTCAATGTGCTCTAGAGTCGGACTACAGAAGATGTTCAAAACATCATCCGACTCGCTATTATACTCATCCTCAGACTGATCAGAGGAAAACAACTCAGCTAAATGAAATTCTGTCTCTAGATCATCTGAACTGGAGGAATTGTGTAAAGTCTCTGACTCTGAAAGGTCTGCAATAAATTCCTCAGAAGTCTGATCCCTTTGCTTCTCGTCATCCATGCTGAAATATAAAGTACCTTCTGAAGAATCGCCAACTGTAGTCTCAGATCCGTCCTCTGTTAAGCACTCTTGGTTCTCTACTTGATATCTTTCGAGGTCGTCAAGACGGACCTCATCCATGTAATCGCAGGTGGCTAAAGAACTCAAGAAATCAGAAGATGCATCACTAGATGTGTTCAAATCTCTCGCCATCTCTATATGTACCTTCTCTCCCTCAGCGCGAAAAGATACCTTCCCTGTATCATAATCGAAGAGAGCCTTTGCGGTTTCTAAGAAAGTTCTCCCGAGAATAATCTGGGTAAGGTGTAACTGTGTAGGGCAATCCATGTCTAAGACAGTAAATTCCACTAGGAATTGCAGACCCTGCACGGTTACGATAACGTTCCTTAGTATACCCTTAGGTCTCTTTACGGATTTATCAGCAAACTGAAGGATCACGCGGGATTTGTAAAGAGGACCTAACTCGAGCTTATTGAGTAAAGAATAGGGTATCAAATTGATCGAGGAACCGTTATCTAAAAGAGTGCGATCGAATTCAGCATTTGCGATCTCGCATCTGACATAATGTGCACCCGAGTCCTTCTTCAGTAACTTATTCTGAATAGCACAAGAGGTGGCCTTGGTCAAAACATGTTTCTCTGTGCGTGATCTCTTTTTCCTACGCGTAGTACATCTGTTTTTCAATTGATTCTTAAGCGTAGGAAAATGATCCAAGGCATTGTGAAACGGGATCTTCAAAAAGATGTGATCTTTTAGTAACCTTTCTGTCTCTGGAGTCACAACATTCTTTTTGTTATTTTTCTTTCCTTTTCCAAACAGAGCATCGGGAAAAAAAACAATGTCAGGAATGAGAAATCAGACTTTTTATTGATATCGGAATCAACATGTACATCGAGAGTTTCAGAATTATGTACAAAACTCTATAAAACAAGGAAAGACATATTTTTGCCGGGAGTATCTGCATGGTCTGGCGTGATATCATCGTCTGAATCGCCTGTGCCCATCTCAACTATTTCGGCATCGCTCCCTTCTCTTTGATAGTCCTCATCAATATGCTGGTTGTCCTCCTCAGCATCAGAATCTGGCTGCTCATGGATTTGCTCTTGCTCCTCATCAGATGCCCTCTCCTCTACTCCAGCAGGTGCTCGTGGTGATCTACCGCTCTTGAGACGAATGAAGTTAGATAAAAATTCAGGAAACGAGATCATACATGTAATGTTGTCTACCTGATATGGATGCCTCCTCTTGTTGTTCGGATTCATGTGAGGCTGGGCTGGGAGAAGTGGTCTTCGGTGCAGTTAACTCGTCCAGACGACGGTTAACCTGCTCCATCTCTGTCTTATGCACAATTTGGAGCGTACTTAACATATCCATGATTTGATTTAGTGCCTGGGCCTGTGAAGATATCTCAGGTTCGGTGTGGTGGCCCTGGCTTGCTCCTCTCTCCTGCCTTGGCGTGTATTGCTAAGAGGGGGAAGGCTGGGAGGATCTCTGTGGTGTAAAGTAAGATTGTTGCGGCTGCTGATAAGGATATGTCTGTGAATGGTGAGCAGGATACTTGTATGCATGCGGTCTCTGATAAGCATGCTGGTGAGACTGCTGCTGCGTGAAATTCTGTCGGTACTGGAAATGTAGATGTCCATGCTGTGGTTGATTGTACGGCTGCTGCTGCTGATGCAGTATACTCGGTTGCTGAATCGGAGTATACCAAATCCCGTTAATCTCGATAGTGGCTTGCGGCTCAACCTCCATATCTGCAGCGCTGGTGATCTGACCGTGATTGGCATGAGACTGATCCTCATGCCAATCAATCTGCGGGGTCTCTAGCTCGCTCTGTACAAAGTGAATCTGACGGGTGGGTGGAGCGGGTAAGATCCTCCGTGCTGGTTGTGCGGTCGAAGAAAATTGGCTCTGCTGGTACTGAAGTTGAAGCTCTGAAACCTTTTTTGAAAGATCACTCAGCTGCTGAGGTAGAGATGAGAGTTTCTCCAACTTTCGCAGCGGCTGTAAGTCTTGAACTTGTTTCTGAATTACATCCACCAACGTTAATTTCTCGTTAATAAAGCCCATGCTGGTGTTGGATTCAGATTCTGAAATGTTAGCCACTTTATGGTGTTCTCGGTGATGTGGTGGCTGAGGGGCTTTCTGGAATGCCCGAGTAGAGTCGACGACTATCGAGTTCTCTTCCATCCATTCGAAGATGGCCCAGACTGACTCGGCATCCTTGTTCAAATAGTTGCCGCCACATACGACACTCACTAGCCTCTGGATGTCTGGCTGGAGTCCTCCGAAATAATTCTAAACTAGCATCTTCATCGGTATCACATGATGTGGGTATCTCTCCGTAAGATCTTTGAATCTATCCCATGCCTCATGGAAAGACTCATGTGGATGCTGCGTAAAATTGGAGATCTGACTCATCATGTTCGTCCTCCCCAGAGGAAAATACTTACGCAGGAATGTGGACTTCAGATCGTCCCATGTAGAAATTTCCCTTCCCAGATGACTCAACCAATAAAGTACCTTATCGGCTAAGGCGAAGGGAAAAGCTTTGAGGCGGACAACCTCCTGCGTAACTCCTCGATAGCTAGCCGTACCACAGATCATCTCGAACTGCTGCAAAAAGGTAAACGGCTCCTCCGTAGCATTGCCGTAAAACTTGGGAAGCAATGAAATGAAGGAGGGCCTCAATTCGTATGGCCCTTGATTCGGCGGTAGCCGAATCCAATGATGGAGCGTTCTCGCGCCCGGGTCATACTCTTCTCGTAAAGTAGCGGGAACCATGCAGGCGGTAAATGGTTCCCGGCCCCTGCTTGCTGCGCAGCTATCTCAGCCCGCAACTCGTTCTGAGTTCTAAATTGTTCTCGAATTTGGATATTCATCTGTTGGAGAGTGTCGAGAATCCCTGTCGTAATATCTGCGGCTGAGTCTGGTCTTCCTTCATGATGTTCCTCAGCTGGTGGCCTCTCATCTGCTGGTCCTTTGCCACGAGCCATCTGTTTCAAATCTTCTGTGAAAGAAAAGCTCTCGTAAGAACTCAGCGAAAATTCGGCTGGAGATGATGATGTATTGAGACAAGGATCTGCCTCAATAGTCTGGCCAGGAGGCGAGTGAGTCTGGGTCTGACTCTTCTCGAGATCAGATGGGACTAGCTTGGGAAGAGAGTCCCAAGCTTGTGAAGATGTACGAATGACGGTGTACGGTCGAAAGCTCACGGAGTTTGAGCAGAAAAGCCGTCGAGACGTCATCTTCGATATCAAGAGAATGATCGGTAGAGCACGATTTGCGATTCAAAAGAGAGGGAAAAATGCGTAAAGTCGCGGTAACTCACGCCCCGCAAGCAAATACAAAGCAAACCCCGTTTTCACCAACACAACCCAATGAAGACCGTAAGAGTTCGGTCTTTTATCTTGTCAGTTTTAGGGTTGTAATTAGCAAACAAGTATAATCGATTAACGTGAGCTGACGCGAGCTGATAGGTGCCCGATAGTTTCCCCGAAACACTGGCCCGAGTCTCTACAGAAAACCACTTGCTCTCAGCCAGTATGGTAGTAAGTACGGACCGTTTCTGGCTACCCGTGTTACTTGAGAACAGAGCCTTACACGGTGTCATCTAAACCTCCCACTCTGCTAAGTACACCCGGACCGTTTCCGGCTACCCGTGCGTATCCACTGAGGAGCAGTGATTAGGTGCATAGACTAAGTAGTATTTCACGAGAAATACGGGTTTTGGCTCTAACCTTATGGGTCGTCTCTCACTCGCGCACTCTGAGAAAATTTGCGGGGATTACTCTCCCAAATCAGATGAACCTTTACGTTTTTTAGGTTAGATACGTTAGCAGTCCCGATTTTATTTTGAGGTTTTTATTTTTTTTGAGTTTTTTCAAACAAACGTCTACTTTTTTATTTTCTTTTTTTATAAAAATCTTAAAATCATGCACCTAGGTTGCAAGTCGTAAGACTAACTACGTAAGCACAATCAGATAGAATAAAAGAAAACTCCTAAACAAGCACCTATCGAAAAAGCCGCGGAAAAACCGTCAAAGAGAGAAAACCATGGTGGGTTCCCTGATCCCCCGAATATACGGTACTCGGCGAATCAGACCCCGAAAAAAAATGGGAGGGGGGAGGTAGAAGTCGGGATGTCCTTAGTGGACAATTTCTACTAGAGTTCAATACAACTTTCTCTCTCTTTCTCTCTCTTTTACAACAATTACACTAATTAATTTTTGCCCTCTGCAGCCGACTCGTAAAGAAAGAATCGGCCTCTGCTCTTTCAACTGACTTGGCTTCCTAAGAAACCAGCTGATCCTGTAGGCCCTGTAAAAATTAGTTAGCGGCTAAAGAAGATCGAGAAACGATTAGAGAAAAGCCGCAAGAAAAATCGAGTAAAAGCTACGAAAAAAAAGAGAGAAAATAAAATCACAAAATATGTAAAAAAAATCAAAATACACTAACGCCTCCCCGGCAACGGCGCCATTTTGATGCGAGCTAAAATCCGATTGCGGTTTTAAAATGAAAGTGTTGTCGGTGTAGAAAAACGCAAAGAGATCCTACTCGATCAAACAAAGATCGGTTTTTAGAAAAAACCTTACACTATTTATTTAGCCAGGTAAGTGTGCCTGGGTCGAACACAAGGAGGCAGAATAGTATACTTTGATTTTTAAGTGAAAATATATTTTGTGATTATTTTCTCTTCTTAAAGCGATCGAGGAAACACGATAAATTTTTTATGGAATTTTGATTTTTAATTTTTATTCGATTTTATATTTTTCTAATTTTTTTTATTTTTCAAAGTGATATTTTTCACACAGTTTACCTATAATATAATAGGTGAAATATATGTGAATTTTTTGTGATATTATATAGTAGGTAAAGTGGACGAGCAACAGGCTCGAACAACACACAGAATCAAATCAAAACGGAGTCAATTTGCGATTAATCAAAACACGATGAAAACACATCGAAAATACACAAAAGTTACTGAAAAACCTCGCTGGGGTAGTTGCGTAACTACCCTAAAAAAATACGAAAAATAGAGTCAAAAACGTGTCCAAAGTTGCCTTACAAATCAGGGGGAGAAATGCAATAAAAAATATAAAAGTTTCTGCAGCTTGGTCCTCAGGCAAGGACTGTTCTGAAACAAAAATATGAATTATTGCAATCAGGTCCCTGCAGAGGGACCTAATAGCAATTCCTGGAAACTTTGGAGGCGGGCTGAAATGCTGGAAGTCCTCGGGGCTTATTATGCAATTCTTCTACCGATTCGGATTGAACGGCGGAGATTAGATTGTCAGGCGCGATCTGAACCGTCCAACGCAACCACGTGTCGCAAGACTGTAACACGACTGTTCTTGGGCCGTTCTTCAAGTGGTTGAGCGGCTGATGAAAGCGATCTCTTCTTCGATTTTTCGCCGGCGATGGAAGTGTAGCTTGGGTCTCCGGCGGGGCCAGCGGGTTAGCTCCTCCAACCCTCGAGCTCGCCCGCGGTGGACGTCGGTCGGCGAAGGCTTAGAGCGGCGGGAGTCGACCGGTGAAGATGATCGATCACTACTTCTGACCCTGGTGCTCAGGTTGATGCGCCATCTTTGAATTGCGATTTCGTGAAGATGAAGAACTCCAGTTGCCTTGAATCTGCTCCTGATGCAAGGTGGATCTGCAAATTACAAGTTCATGTGCTCGATTTGCGAGAAATCGGCCCATGGATTAGAGTTTTTGCAAGATCAAAATATGCTTCCAGAATATATGAAATATGCGTGAATGATAGCAATGAGAAAGGAGTCGTGATTTGGATTAAGTTATGAAACGAATTTGGAAGTGAATTTGATTGTGCGTTTAAGCTAGATGATTAGGCTGACTAATAACGTGATTAACCACGCTAATCGTGGCACGAGAATCAAGAAATAAAATCGTGAAGATGGAGGTATAGATCTATGAAAGCAGAGGTGTATTTACCTCAAATGGTTGCTCGACGGCCGATCTTTGCCGGAGCTGAACGCGCGTAAGGCGGCGATGCAAGGCGGAGCGAACACCTCGGAACTGACCTCTCCGATGAACCTTCTCCCACGCGGGCACCTTCGATCGGAGCTGTCACCTCTTGGACGTGTGGAGCGAGGCGAGGAAGAGAGGGGTTGGCCACTGGAAGTTGAGCTTTAGGTGGATATGAGAGCGTTAGTTGAAAACCGTCAACTTTGGGGATTTATATAGATAGATTTCGTGGGTCTCAAGCTTAATCTAAGGGTTGGCGATGAAGAAGGTTGTTAGGAGAATAGATCCAAGGGATTAGATCGCCTGAAAAGGTTATAAGGTACACGGGGAAATTGGTTGAAGAAGGCCAGTTAGAACAGATTCAGTACCGGCTTCTTGGAGAAGAAGCACCAGGTGCTGACACGTGTCAGCACCTGGTAGGCCAGATGCGTAAATACATTAAATATTATATAATAAATAGTAAATAGCGTTATTTTAAATAGGTATAAAAACAAGAAATGTAGATAATTAAATTATCTAATTTATAGAATAATTAGTTTTTATAAATAATAAATATTATTCGAAGTATAAATATTATGTTAATAAATAGGTATAGATAAATAGGTTTTAGATTTTTAATTTAATAAATAACTAATTAAATATTTATTTTGTATTTTTTTAATTATTAGAATAATAAATAAGGGTTGTGTGAACTTTAAGGAATTTTAATAAGTTAATTTACATATATTAATAAATACAGGTATACATTTTATAGTTCATTTTATCTATAAATTAGGGTTTTGGATTTTATTAAAATAATAAATAAGCTCCAAAAATATGAAATAAATTAGGGTGAAAATACAATATCATGAAAATAATTAGAAATTATAAAATTAATAAAATTATAAATAGTGTGGTCAATATAAAATAAATAGCCCAGAAACCCCGTTATCATTTGGTCCCAAAATCGACTTTTTGCAAACGGACTCCGAATTCAATGAAACCACCTCTATTAATTAGAGAATATTATTTTATGAACTTTTAAGGTGAGTAGAGTGAAATTGGAGTTCGTATGAAGAAGTTATGATGTTCAGAGGTTGAGGATTTGACCATTTACAAGTAGGATTTCTTGTTATATGTACAAGAGAATATTTTTAACTTATTTTTATAACTTTATACACATTTTTAGAAATAATTAGAAAAAGAGTTTGGTGAAAAATATGTACATATGAATTAATTAAAAATCATTGAAGTTTTGTATTTATTTGATAAATAGTGAACAATGTGTAAAGTGTGTCTTAATTTATTTTTATGGTTTTCTTTCCTTATCTCCCCCTACTTATTGGTTTTGTCGACCAATCCATGCTGACTTGGTCTCGGGGGTTAGGTTATAAATATACCTTACAGTTATATTTATATTTATAAGTCATATTGTACATATATACATATTTCCAATCTGCCTTATTTTCTTTTCTTTGTTCTTTATTTATTTACATGATTTTGATTCTTAAAAGTGAATATTTATTCATGAATGAAGTTTTTATAAAAGATAGAAATTAATGTATATTTACATGTATTTATTAAGGATTTTAAGACAAAATACGACAGAAAAGTTAATGAATCATGGATTCATCACCTTACTTCCAATGAAACCCCAGCATCATCGATGGGTTCTAGATCTGAAGAAGAAGAACCCATAGTGAATTAGGGTTCAAAGGCTATCTGGAGCCCAACCTTGTAGATGCTTTAAGAGCATGCATGGATGAAAGTATGATGTGCAGAAATTTTAGGGTTCCAATACAGGGTCCAAAGCCGTTGAAAGTTAGCTTTAAGAACACTAGATGCAAATGGAAGAAGAATCACAGAACAACCCAGAATTGTTGATGATCTTCAGAACTTCGAGCAGATCTCAAACATAGAATTAAATCTCCCATAAATGGACTCGCTCTGATACCATGATGAAATATAAATGTAGAAGCGTAATCAGAGCAAGAACGAAATAAAGAAATATGAAAACACAGAACGCTCAAGATTTAACGTGGAACCCGACACCCTAAGGAGCAGGATGAAACCGCGGGAGAGGGCCTCAAAGGGCCAGAGCTTCTGTATTGAATCTCTCAATGAGTATTGGGGGGGGGGGTGTGCGGCTCCTTATATAGCCCCACAGACAGACCGAGTCCCTCAAATAGTAGATGTAGGACTAAATATGAGTTGGTGGTAATTGGATCTTAGAGAGATCTAATTACCCCTTTATTACATACTCCAAGAAGTTTGAATATGAAATTCTAGGACTAATTTACTCTATCTAATATGGTGAAAGCCACATAAAATATTTTGTTACAGGTTCTACCAGTATATTTATATGTTAAAATATATATTCAAATAAGGATATAGATATTTATGGATATTAACGTGATATTTATATTAAAAGATAGAAAATACATGTTTTTGCATAAAACGAACAATGGTAGTAGATCGGATATGAATATATCTGTATCCTTTAGCTTCCCTAGGTCTGCCACACCTTCTCTTGCTCATACATTGCCTAAATTGTAATGCCACGGTATGTAACCCCTTGACGATCTCTTCATTTTCTTCCAAGGACCCAAGAGGTAACCTTACCTTCTTCCGTAGCAAAGGAGTGGGACCGAAGGGGAAGGTGTGGCATGGGCTACAAGGGGTCGTTTTGTAGGGTTGTGGTAGTGGTCAAAGCCCAAAGGGATGGCTAGAGAATGGAGCGGGGAGAGTGGAGGAAGAAGAGACGATGGCTAGAGAATGGAGTGGGGAGATTGTAGGAAGAAGAGGACAACAAACAAATAAAAAGGCAATGACATTTGGGGGCTATGTAAAACCTTTTTTATATTTTATTTAATATCGGTTAAATTTGGCACTGGCGGAACTTAAAGAAATGGCATACATGTAAAACGACAAAAGTTTAGCAAGGACACCATTTAATTTCTAAAAAATGTAGGGCATATGCATAAGATCAAAAAATTGCATGGGTTGTGTGTATATATTCCTATTTTGGTTTTCCACACTTGAATGAGTCTTTAAACAGGTATGCTATGCATGGGGTGTGTGGCTAAAAATGGTGCGATTGTAGGTTAAATAAAGTTCATGAATTTGGAGAAAGAGCTAAGATGCACACAATTTTAATCTAATTTATTTGTTTCTCGAATATTTTGGGACAACTCAGCCTAGATCCCTTAAAAAACTTGACATCTAAAAATGAAAATTTAAATATCTTTTTTAAGGAAAAGACCAACTTATTCTTGATTACCCAGTCTGATATATTGCCATTGCATGCTTTTATTTTCTAGATCTGCTTTATCATTTTTATAGTGTATTTTGTACTATGTATCATTTGAAACTTGTTTTGATTGAAAATTGGTTTTCTTTTTACTCTTATTTTAGGTCCAAGCTTTTATTCAGGAAACTTAAGGAAACATGAGCTGACTAGAGCTCTTGCAACAAAGGAGCTTGTCTGGTTTTTGGTTAGTAGTTCTTTAGTTTTTATTTGCATGGGGTCATGATCAATTGTTTTTTGTGTAGCTGGAGTTCCTGATCCTTCTATTTTTCACATGGGCATGATATTTTGATTTTGGGCTTTGAAAATTTCTTTGTAGGCCTCTGCTTGTTTGGCTTTTCCAGTATACTTTGCATATGAAGCCTTTATTTATACGTTCTGGTTAGTTGAATTGGCTAATAGTCTATATTTTTATTTCATAATTTCCCTGCTTTATTGCTGTCAATTCACTTTTATAATCTTCCAGCAAAAAAACAAGAAAATCAACTCAGAGCTCCCGGTCAACACCCAGCTCTCGTCAAAGGAACAAGCGTAGGCATGCAGATAAGTAGAGATGGACGTTATCATTGTCTTGATTTTGGGGGATATATACTGGAGGTATGCTCCTATAATAAAAACTCAGTTGGTGTTAGTTTCATTGAGACATGACTGATACCTTTTGCTTACCACATGATTTCTGTAAATTTGACGCGAGAATCCACTCTGTCAGGATGTCCATATTCTTCTTTGGGACTTGTTTATACATCACACTGCTTGATAGGATTTATATTGTTATTATTGTTGAGAGTTGTAGATCGATGCTATCGGGTCTGTTTCATGATAAATTATTGAGTTTGGTTCTCTATTTTGATTTGCGTGCATACTAAGTTCGGGTTTTGTTGGATCCCAAGGTTTGAAATGTCAATATTGTATCGTAAGTCTGGAAAGGAATATATCGGAGATATATATGATGTATTGATGATATTGCTAGAAATATAAAAAAATGCTAAAAAGTATTTTCTCATGAGCTAAGATCGTCTTAGTTTTAGAACATACATATACAGTCTTACAGGCAAGTCGCGAGCGGGAGAGAGCGCTGCGTCGGATGGGTTGCCGGGAGAAGTTGAGAAGGAAGCTTGGAGTGCGCAGGTGGAGGTTGCCGGTAAAGGCGGTGATGGAGAAGCTGGGGAAGTTGGCGCTGGTGGTGTTGTTGGCGATGGCTGGAGGACAGTGTCACATCGAAAACCTGGCCGCCGCTGCTTCTGCTGTGGAGGGTTGGGTCACGTTGCATCTGTTTGTTCTCTCCCCCCTCGCTGCTTCTCTTGTGGGGGCCTGGGCCATCGCCAAAGCCGTTGCGGAGCGGCAGCGGGGGTGGATGCCATTGCTGAAGGCTTCCATGGTTCTGGTGCAGAGGTGTTTCTTGGGTCGGCTGGTGGCGATGAGGTATCGGGAGCGGATCCTGGCAAGTTGGGCACCCCGGACGTGTCAGGTGCTTCGGACGGCAAGAAGGGGGTCGGCAATTTGTTGATTGGAGTTGTGGTCGGGGACCTCAGCTGTGCCCCGTCCATGGGGCTGATCAAGGAGGAGCTCTTGCGTTTCTTCGGCGGTGAGTTCCACGGCGACGTCGTCTCGCTGGGGCCGGGTAGGCTCTGCGTTCATGGCCTCTCGGTTCGGCAGAGGGGATTTCTTCTGCATCTTGGTCGGACGGTGCTGTTGTTTGGAGGCTTTCGAGGTTCGCTGACGGGGTGGTGGTTTGCCCGGTCGTTCGTGTGGCGCAGGTGCGAGGGGCGCCCTTCCTCTCGCATACAATCCACGCATTGGGTCCGGCTCTTGAGCTCTTGTGTATGGTCTTAAAGATTCTAGAGGATGGCGCTACGTCGGGCTCCGACCTGGAGGTCGCTGTTGTCCTCATGGGAGTGCCCTCAGGAATTGTCTCTCGTGTCGGAGGGTTGCTGGCTGTTGGTCGCTTCTCTTTTCTGCTGCAGGTGCGGCTCCTTACTCTACCATCGCCGTAGGGCGGGCGGATGCGAGGGACGGGATTTGGCCTTCTGAGGCGACGCCGCTTTGTCACTCGGGTGGCGTCGCTTGGCCTTCTCCTGTAGGGGGGGATGGTCTTCTCAAAGGTGGTGTCGCATGGTAGGGCGGATGCGGGAGTCGGCGTTTGGCCTTCTCAGGCGGCGCCTCACTCGGGTCGCATTGTCGTGTGCGTCGCACCCGGGTGCGGTTTGTTTGGAGGCAGATTTCTTCAGATCCGCGGGCCCGGCCTTCTCAGGGCAGGGCTTCGCGGGTTCTCTGTGCGGATCCCTCTCCGGGTCTCCCAGCGTCGGGGTTCCGGAGGTTCGATCCCCTCTGGCAGACAGTCCTTTCGCTTCCAGAGGTTCTGGGGAGGCTGGCTATGGCGCGACGCTTCCGCCTGATGCCGGGAGGGTGGTTCGCTCTATCCTTGACGTGGATGGTGATTGCTTGTCGGTTGGCACAGTGGCGGCCTGCCAGGAGGTTGCGCCACCTCTCGTCGTTGGGGGCTTGACAGCTTCTCCTCTTGGGGAAGGAGGGGGAGATAGGAGATCTAGGAAGAGATACCGGAGTCAGTATCGTTCCAGGGATGCTGCGGCGGGTCCTGTTCCAGTCTCGGAGCTGAAATTCGCGGTCGCGAAGGCTGCAGGGGTTGTGAGTTTGGAGGGAGGGATCAGAACTGGTTGCTAATGAAGATACTCTCCTGGAACGTAAGGGGTCTGGGCGACCCGGAGAAGAGGAGAGTCATGGGTTCGAGGTTTGTAGAATGGGGATGCGATGTGGTATTCTTGCAAGAAACTAAACTCGACTCACTCACGAGCCTTGGTTTGGCAATCTTTTGGTGTTGGTTCGATCTCCGAATTCGATTCGATTGAGGCGGTAGGCTCTGCGGGCGGGCTGCTTATTGCTTGGAGGGGCTCGGCCCTTGCCTGGCGTGGGATGTTGAGGGGGACGCACGTCCTGACGGTTATGTTGGAGTGCCTTCGCTTGGGGATGGTGCTTGCGCTTTCCTGCGTTTATGGTCCGTGTCAAGCTTCGGCGCGACAACAGCTCTGGGCAGACCTGAGGGCCGCTAGAGAGGCCTTCACGGACATCCCCTGGTTGGTGGGGGGGGGGATTTCAATGTTACTTTACTCTCTTCGACTTGGCCGAGGCTGCGGGGTGGTCAGGACCCCGGCTCTGAGGCCTTCGTGGAGGTGGTGTATTCGCTAGAGCTGGAGGTTCAGGATGTGGCGGGCACTAGGTACACCTGGAGGAACACCTGTTCCAGGACGCGTCTTGATCGGTTTTTGGCATCGACAGAGGAGTTGTTTCCGCTCTCGTTTGTTGCTGCCAGGCCGCGTACTCGGTCTGATCACACGCCAATCTTGTGGGAGTCCGACGATCCTCCGTCCCCACTTGGCTTCTTCCGCTACGAGAAGGCATGGTTGCTCGAGGATTCTTTCAGGGACTTCGTAGTTTCGCACTGGAATTCGGTTGTTGTGGCGGGCTCGGCTGCAACGAGGTTCGTCCGGAAGCTAGACTCTTTGCGGGTGCGTCTATGCACTTTCAAGAGGGACTCGAGGGAGGATCGTCGTGCGGCCAGGGTAGTAGCGGAGGGCGTGGTCAGTATGCTGGACGCATTAGAGGACGAGCGTCCGCTGTCAGAACATGAGCTGAGGCAGAGGGCGGAGGCACATAAGAAGATTTTGAGGAAGACAAAAAATGGTCAGTGAATGGAGACAACGATCCAGGCACATATGGCTCCGAGAGGGTGACGCGAACACGTCCTTCTTCCATAATATTGCCAGTGGGAGGCGGAGAGAAAACGTCATCAGGTCGATGATCATTGACGGAGCAAGAGTAGAGGGAAACCGAGAGCTGGGAAGAGCGATTGCTGACCACTTTCACGATTTCTCGGTGAGGGGGGCCAACAGGCGGTGGAGGTGGACTGGCTTGGGAGTGGTGCGCTTGTCGGATGCTCATGCGTCTAGTCTGACTCAGGCGGTTACGTTGGAGGAGCTGAAGTCGGAAGTGTGGAATCTCAACGGCGATGGAGCGCCAAGCCCGAATGGTTTCCCAGTCTCTTTTTACAAAGACTTCTGGGACTTGGTCGGTAGGGAGGTGCTCGAGGTTGTGATGGAGTGCTGTCATTGCAATGCAGGTTTTGAGCAGGTAAACAAGGCTCTGGTGGTGCTCCTTCCGAAGAGGGGAGGTGCGGAGAGGGTCGAAGACTTCCGGCCTATCACCATTTCTAATGCATTATATTTGATTGTGGCTAAGGTTTTCGCAACTAGACTGAGTAGAATCCTGGAACACTTCATTTCCCCTTCTCAGACGGCCTTCGTGCCGGGGAGGCAGATTGCAGACAGCTTGGTCATTGCATATGAGATTATCGCGGATTGGAAGAGGAGCGGCAGGCAAGCCCTGCTGTGGAAGGTGAACTTCTCGAAGGCTTTTGACACCTTGGACTGACACTTTCTCTGGGCTGCGTTACATAGAAGGGGCTTTCCCGAGGTCTGGATTACTTGGATGAAACGGTGTGTGACTATGGCTTCTATGACGGTCCTCATGATGGACGTCCAGAGGGGGGGTTTTTCTAGCCGCGGAGGGGGGTGAGGCAGGGTTGCCCTCTCTCTCCCTTGCTCTTCATCATCGCTGCGGACGTTCTTGCTTGTATGATTGACAGAGTTCAACAGATTGGGCTCACTTGCGGTTACTCGAGGGATGAGCTGAGGATCCCGCTTCTTCAGTACGCTGACGACACCATTTTCTTCATTGAAGGGGGCCTCGAGGAAGCTAAAGGTATGGCTGCGATGCTAGAGCTTTTCAGTGAAATGTCTGGTTTGATGCAGAATTCCAACAAGTCCAAGGTGGTCCCATTTACTATGAGTGAGGAGGTGGCAGGTCTTTGCGGTTCGGTGTTGGGTACTGAGTGTGCCGGGCTTCCCATTCACTATCTGGGCTTGCCGCTTACCTTGGGGAGATCGAAGTTGGCAGATTGGCTGCCGCTGGTTGAGAAGGTGGAGAAGCGGCTCACGGGTTGGAAGGCGGCAGTCCTTTCTAAGGGGGGGCGTTTGGTGCTCTTGAGGGCGGTGCTCTCAGCCGTTCCGGTATACTACTCATACACGAGGCTCATGCCGGCGGGCATCAGGAGGAGGCTGGAAGGACTGATGAGATGATTTCTGTGGGGCAGGAACGTGCAGGGTCCTGGGATTCACCTTATTGGCTGGGACGATATCACTCTCCGGAAGTGCGAGGGAGGGCTTGGGATCTGTCGGCTGGGCGAGCTGAATGACACCCTGTTGCTGAAGTGGGTGGCCAGGATCTGGGCTAGCGGGGAGGATCTCTGCTCCATCCTTCTTCGGCAGATCTACGCGGTCACTGGAGCGGGGCCTGGGGGCGCTGCGACAGCCAGGACGCTGGGACTGAAGCCCTCGCCTTTTTAGAGGGCAGTTCAGTCGGTCACTCTCAACTTTCAGACTTTGTTCACTTTGTTCAGGCTGGTGCTGGGGAGTGGGCTTAGCTTCGCCTTTTGGAAGGACGACTGGACGGACGGTGGGGCGTTGTCTTTACGCTTCCCTCGTTTGTTTGCTTTGGCGGCATATCAGGATGTGCGGGTGGCTTTTTGCTGGTTGGATGGGAACTGGATGCCGACTTTCCGTTCCAATTTCTCTGATCAGTGCCTGGAGGAGTTCTTGCAACTGCTTGTTGCTCTTAGGGAGGTGGGGGGGCCCTCCGCGGAACGGGACCACTGGGTTTGGCGCGAGAGTTCTTTCACCGTGAGGAGGGCTTGCTCGGCGATCTGTAGGCCCCCTTCCTCTCTATCGAAGGAGCTGGTTAGAGACCGCGCTTTCTTCTAGGGGCTGGATCTTCCTACGAGGATCACCTTCTTCTTTTGGTTATTCAGGAGGAAAAGGCTGATGACGCGACCGTTGTGCTAGACTTCTTGGCGTGATCTCTGATAGATGCCTGTTGTGTAATGGTGGGATCGAGACATTGGAGCATCTCTTTTTTTCCTGCCCGGTTGTGCTACCTATTTGGGATGATCCAGATTTGGGGTGGGTGAGCAGGGTGAGCGTTGAGGCTTTCTGTGGGGCTTGGTTGCGACCAGACACCGGTCGAGCAGGGATCTGCTTCGGTCGCTCGCGTTGATTTGGTCCATTTGGCTGGCCAGGAATGCCCTGCTGTTCTCTAGCCATAGGTTTTATACGAAAAATGTTTGTACCCTTGCATCAGGTCTGTTAAACTCGTGGCTCGCCTAGAGCGTCTCTGTGTACTTATTTTTATTTCTCCTTTTTAATATATTCCTGGGGTGAACACCTACGAGTGTCTCCCCCTTGGCTTATCGGTTGGATGCATGTCAAACGACCTCATTACATGGTCTTCTGGCTTCTTGAAGTTGTGTAAACAACTTGGTTGGAGGTGGGATGCAAGAAAGAGAGAGAGAGAGAGGGAACATGAAGTAGAAAGAGAATGGGAAGGAGTGTAGGGGGGGAGGGTGCGGGTGGTTGAGAGGATAAAGGAGAGGTCGTTGGGGGCCTATCAGATCCACTACGATTGGCATAAGTTAGTTGTGGCGGTGGTGTTGGGCTTGTTCTTAGCGGGTGGTCGTGCTGGGGTCTGTTCTATGGGTGGATTTTGGGCTGGGGGAGACCCTCTAGGGAGGAGCAGTGGTGCTGAGGATGGGAGTCGAAGGCATTGGTGGGGACATCAACCTCCTAATAGGTGAGCATGTTATAGCGACATGAGTCTTCTCCATGAGGGTCGCCGATGGCTGCATCGGGTGGGGGGGGGGTGAGGAGGTGGGGTGGCAGTCTTCTAGATTGCGTAGGGGATGCCACATCAGCACGTATCGATGTTTGCGGTTCTTCTAGTGTGTAATGATGGCCACTTTGCAAATGATTGCAAGGAGGAGTTGCTATGCTTTGTTGTGCTATGATGGGTCATAGGAAGATGAAATGCATGACAAATGACACATGAAAAAGGAGGTTGGGGGGGTGAGGAGGTGGGGTGGCAGTCTTCAAGAGTACGTAGGGGGTGCTACATCAGCGCATATCGATGTTTGTGGTGCTTCCAATGTGTAATGATGGCCTCTGCAAATGATTGCAAGGAGGAGTTGCTATGCTTTGTTATGCTATGATGGGTCATAGGAAGATGAAATGCATGACAAACGACACCTTTAAGAAGAGGTTGCATGAGAATGCAACCTTTTATGATGAAGTTTTGATTAGTGAAGGCTGTGATGTGGCGGTAGAGGAGACCTTGGCATGGTCTTGCCTCTTTGATGATGTGATGAGCATTGGCTTCGGGGTGCTGCATTTGTGAGTTATGTCCACCATGGAGCTTCGTGGGCTTTTTGAGGGCTATGTGGAGGGCTAGCTGATGTGCATTTCTTGGAGGCAGTTGTTGCTTTGTGATGGTATGGAGATGTGTTTTAATCGTTTATTTTTTTCGAAGGGTCTACGGATCAACTTTTGAAGCGTTACAGTTCACATCCACAGGTTTAGTCTCACATCGTCTATAAGTGGGACTTGATCTTACTAGTGGGGCTATATAATAAGCTCCACACCACCTGTAATCGTCAAGAGAGAAATAACAAAATATTCGACCATTGAGAGGCCTTTTCCCGTGATTTCATCCCACTCATCATGGAGCAGAGTTCCACGTAAAATTCTGATGTTCATATTGTTCATTATTATTATCTATGATAATACTTTTCTGCATCATCATTTTCTATATGATATCAAAGGAGATTTGATTCGTAGAGCTATTCTTGAAGATTTATTCTTATGTTTGTGTTCATGATAAGTTTGAGAAAAATTCTAGGGTTTTTGAAACCCTAATTATGCGTTGCTGTCATTATTGTCAATCAGATCAGCTGCACCCATCTAAAACCCTAATTCTGGGCATTCGTAGGGTTTCTCTTCATGAAACCTTAATGGTGATTGAAGAAGTTCTGCACGACATCAACCATCCCATGCGCATACGATTCTTCTGTTTCGTTATTCAATGATCCGACAGTCTGCCATTGCCTTTGTTGGTGGAAAAATAAATCTATATGATTCAGGAGACCCTGAGGCTCTCTTATTTAGAGTCCCAATGGATAAATTACATACTATGGACAACATAAATAGAGAATAAATAATCGATACAAAAATATAGAAATATCTCTACTCCCCCCCAAGATGGAGCATAGATGTCGATCATGCTCAGTTTGGATCCACACTTCTGAAACGGGCTTTTGGTCAAGGCTTTGGTGAATATATCTACTATCTGCTCCCCCGAACTGACGTGAGAAGTGGGGATGAAGCCTTTCTGAATCATGTCACGTATATAATGTCAATCCACCTCAATATGCTTTGTCCTTTCATGAGAATTAGCAATAAAAGTGCGGTCTGGTTGTCACACTGTAAGTGCATGGGAAGTCGTACATTAATGCCAAGGTCGATCAAGACTGACCCAACCCACATCATCTCAGTGGTTCCCTGTGACATTGCTCTGTACTCTGATTCTGCACTGGATTTGGCTATCACTATCTGTTTCTTGCTCTTCAAGGTTACAAATGAGCTACCGACTAATACTGCTAACCCTAAGGTAGACTTTCTGTCCTTAGGGCATCCCAGTGTTCACGAAAGCGGCCCGTGCGGCCGCATATGCGGCCGCTTATGCGTATGCGGTGCCCTCAGCGCACCGCTTTCCTGAAACCCCGCATTATGCGTCCTGTGCGCTTATGCGGGCCGCATATGCGGTCTGTGCGGCCGCATACTCATTTTTTATTTATTTTTTATTTTTTTAATTTGTGCCATGTTTTGTTGTGTTATTTGTGCCATGTTTTCCTTACTTTTGCATGTATGCCAACCAAGCATTCCATGACCATTTATATCCATCGTCAAAGTAGTTATACTGTGAGATTGGAGTAAACACGCAAGGAAGAAAAAGAATAATATACTAATAATTTAGGAAACTAATTTAGTCAACTAATAGTTATTATGAATGTAATATATTATATGTAAAGTTCGGTACTTTTGATGGAGGATCAATTATAAATATAACAACATAGATAAATGACATTATATTCAACAATAGAGGCATTTTGTGCGCTAACTTTTTTATTTTGTTGATTGTTGTCAATTATTTTGTGTGCTAACCGTTCTATTGAAGTATTGATATTTGATTGATAGAGATTATTTTGAATTCTATGAAAGTTATTTTTCTTAGATCTTCTGTTGGACCACAATTATACATAAATTTAGTTTTGTTGTAGTCACTTTTGTATATATATATTTATTTTTAAATAAAAAATTAGGAAACCGCGTAGAACCGCATATACCCCGCATATGCCCCCGCATACCGCTTAAGCGCTATTCAGTGACCTGTCCGAACGCATACGCATACCGCTTTCCTGAACCTTGGGGCATCCTGTATAGTCTACATCTGCACAAGTTGAGACATTTAGAGATGTCCCTCTTTTAAAAAATGGCCCTGCACCGGGAGATGACTTTAAGTACCTCAGAATCATGTAGGCAGCATCCATATGTACCTGTATGGGTTGCTTCATGAATTGGCTAAACCGACTAACAACAAATGAGATATTTGGTCTTGTAATTGTAACATAAAATAGTTTCCCAACCAACTCTCTGTATCTTCTCTTATCCACTTCCTCTGTATCATTGTCTTATAGTCTCATGTTAGGGTCCATAGGGGTAGTTGCAGGTCTACACCTGCTCATGCATGTCTCTGCTAGAAGGTGGGGTGAAGTTGGTTGTGGAGACTCCGAGGGTTGATTCAAAGAGGCAGGGTGATAAACTCGAGAAGCAGATGTTGGCGGCTGAGAGGATTTCTAAGCGTGGGCTTTTGGCTCTAGGGGACGACGTTCCAAAGTCTAATGGGGTTCCCCCCTTTCTTTCTCGAGAAAAAAGGAGAATGTTAGAGGTTCTTTTGTGGCTGGAGAGGGAGTTGGAGTACCGGTTTGGGGCTCTTGATCAGTCTAAAGGGAGAAAGGAGGCGGGGGAAGGGGGATGAGTGCTGTTGGTTTGTGTTAGAAAATAGGAAGCGGAAGAGGAATGATAAATAGAGCATGAACTAGAATGATAAATATGAAGAACAAAAAATTTTACGTGGAACCCTACTCCCTAAGGAGCGGGATGTAACCACGGGAGAAGCCCTCAAAGGGGCGGATATTGCATTCCATTTTCTCAATGGATACAGGAGGTCTGGGGCTCTTTATATAGCCTCCACAGAGCCTCCAAGTCCAACCACTAGTAGATGTGGGACTAAACATATGGATGGGGTAAATGGATTTTGGAGAGATCCATTTACCCTCGTACAACTCATATGGCGCACAACCAAATACTCCAACACTCCCCCTCAAGCTGGAGCATGCAATGCTCAGTTTGGACAAACAGAAAGAAACTCCACTCACGCTACATGACATTACAGACAATATCAACTCAACACGCACAACTGTTGGTTGCTATCGAGGATGTTGCTTCTCATGCCGTGCAAGTAAGGAGGACGAACGAGCTGGAGTGTGAGTCAACTGAATCTCCTTGTCAGAGAGCATGTGCTCTGAACTGCGCCTGCCAGAGTCACTACAACTGGAAATGAGTCTCCTCGTCGGAGTACTCTGGCCCGCCACAACATGTGGACAACTGCTCCATCTTTGAAAAGGGTCGAACAGAAAAAGGCCGTGGAAGTGCAATCCTCGTTGGAGTCCACGGTCGCTGGAGAATGGAGTCTGAAAGTAGTCTCCTCGTCGGAGAACTGGGTCTCTCCCATCTGGCACAAAGAATGGTACCCTACTCTGAAGTCCCTATGATACCACCTGGAAACCCTTGCCAACATGGCATAGGAGTGGTCCTCTGCTCTGGAGTCCCTATGGCTCAATGAAAACTCTGGCCGAAACAACAAGAATGATGGGGACCACTGACAAATGAAAAGACCGCAAACAAGTACGTGTCTGAACTGAAGACTCGGAATCACTCGTCGAGTCTGACAAAATCTCTGTAGAGTCTAGAAATTGGCTGGTCTAGAGAATATCTGAATCTGACCTCTGAATCCGGAACAAGACCTGTGACTCTACACCATACTCCCACTTTCTCCTATACTTGTCTGAAAACAGTGAAATCGACAAAGTTGGGAGAAGACAATAAAATGGGGAAAATGAAAACATGAAAACAATGAGCCAAACTCACAATTTTTTTCCGACTCTTTTTCTCAAATTTTCCTTTTTTTGCAAATTTTTTTATAAACTGTTTCATATCTTTTTTTTCCGACTTTCGTTGCAACATTTTTTTATTTTTTAAGCCGTATCATTTCCCTTTTTTTGTACGGCTTTTGTTTTGTTTTTTTTACATTTCATCGGTCCACTTGGACCCAAAGACTCGTCATTTTTTTTGTTGAAAAACTCACCAAGCCTCTTTTTTTTACACAAGCCTTCTCCCCCTTTTTTCTTTGCTTTGCCCACTTTTTTTTAATAACGCAGCAACCCTTTTTTTCTTTTCCTACGACCCATCTTTTGGCTTAAAGATCGGTCCCACTTGGACCCTTCAAACAAATAACCAATTTTTTTTAAAGAACCGTCGGGCTCCCCCCTTAGGGTTCCCACCACGGGAACCTCTTTTCAACAACGCCGCCGCCTGAGGGGTATGCATCTATGGCTCCTGCGCAAGCTCTGCGCTTCCTGGAGCTTGCCGCCTCCAGTCTCCGAGCCCCGATCTGAAGAAGAGGGGTGCCGCGAGGGGGAGCTGAGAGGGGCGGCGCTGCCACTTGTAGCTATGGGAGTATTGCGTGCTGCCTCTGGCTGCGAGAGGAGGATGCCGATCGATCTGGAGGGCGAGGCGCTGCACGAGCTTCTATGTGAGAACTACTGCTCGGAGATGTCTCATGGAGGTGGGTCATGCCCGCGGAATAGGAGAATCTCCTCGCATGGAGAAGAGAGCTATGCCTGAGCCGCTTCTTGGGGCATCGCGTGGCCTGGAGTGTGCATGAGGATGTCCCTTCTGCGATCTATGTTGCCGATGCAGAGAGAAAAGGAGGAAGGTCACCGCTCGATTGGTTGGAGATCTTCAGTTTTTTAAATTTAGGGGAGCAGGAGCTCCGCCTTGGCAGGGAGGATGCGGATGGAGGCACACTTTCGATGGAGGAACTTGCCTGGGCGTGAGATCTGGCGGGGGTCGCCCAAGGTCTAGAGGGATTCGCGTTAGAGGACTCGCCGCAGTTGGTGTGGCAGGTGCGCCTGAATCTTGATCTGAGGCTGAGATGGTGTTGCAGCGGGTAGTGCGTCGATCAGCGGGGCGCCACCTGGTGTTACTGCCTGTGCCGCAAGGGAAATAAAGGGGCAGTGCTGGTAGATCAGGGACTCGCGGTGAGTAGGGTTCAGTAAACCCTAGATCTGCGTGCTCGTCCAAGGAATGCCTGATCAGAATGACGACAGAAAATCTCTAGAAATTGATCCTTGAAATTGATAATCTCGAATTCCGAACAAAGATTAGGGTTTCAACGAAAACCCTCGAACTTGGACTTGGAACAAAATAATAATATCGAATCTCGGAAATAAAAAAAGAAGGAAAAAAACATTTTCGAGAACCGAACGCGGATACCATGTTAGAAAATAGGAAGCGGAAGCGGAATGATAAACATAGCATGGACTAGAATGATAAACATGAAGAACAAAAAATTTTACGTAGAACCTATTGCATTTCGTTTTCTCTATGGATACAGGAGGTCTGGGGCTCTTTA
Source organism: Ottelia alismoides (assembly GCA_037367405.1). Taxonomy (NCBI): domain Eukaryota; kingdom Viridiplantae; phylum Streptophyta; class Magnoliopsida; order Alismatales; family Hydrocharitaceae; genus Ottelia; species Ottelia alismoides. The sequence continues at coordinate 528,093 of JAZKJV010001103.1, forward strand.
TATAGCCTCCACGGAGCCTCCAAGTCCCACCACTGGTAGATGTGGGACTAAACATATGGATGGGGTAAATGGATTCTGGAGAGATCCATTTACCCTCCTACAACTCATATGCACACAACCAAATACTCCAACAGTTTGGCTGAGGGCTCAAAGGTTGTTGATGTGGCTACTGTGGTTGGCATTTACGCGTGGGTCACGGAATGTCTTGGGGTTGTGCTACCTATAGCTAACCCTCCGACTCCGAGTGGGTCATGAAGATTGTCAGTTGGAATGTGTGAGGGTTGGGGGATGACGAGAAGAAGAGGGTTGTGAGTGATTTCTTGATGTCTTCGTGGGCTAATGTGGTTTTTCTGCAGGAGTTTAAGTTGGCGGATTGGGAGCCAGATGTAAGGAGGCTTGTGGGAGGTCAGATGCTTTCGAACTTTTGGGTGGTCCTTACCATTGGAAGCGCTGGTGGTGCCATGGGATGTAACATCTTCAAGGTGCTGGAGGAACATGTTGGCCGGAATTTGGATTCCATGGTACTGGAGTGCAAGTTTGGTAAGGGTAGGATCCTTCTGTCCTCGGTACATGGGCCTTCTAAAGTCGCACATGATTTTACTTTGTGAGGGGAGCTACAGGCGGGTGGGGGATTTTTCGAGTGTCTCAATGCTGGTTGGAGGTGATTTTAATGCGTGCCTTTTGGGTCGTGATAGGGGGACAAGACCCGGGGTTGGCGAAGTTTCTGGGTTTCGTCGGAGATTTGGAGCTGGTTGATGGATGCCACTAATGATCGATACACTTGGCTTAACAACTCTTCGAGATCCCGACTGGATCGTTTTCTATTTTCTATAGAGTTGCTAGAGATGTTCCCTCTCTCTTCGGCCCGTGTCCTCCCCGAAACTCGGTCTGATCACATGCCTGTTTGGTGGGAGTTGGATGAGGGGTTACTACTTTGTTCTATGTTCAGGTTTGAGAGGGCCAGGTTGTTAGACGATGGCTTCAGGGAGATGGTTGCGACGTTTTGGAGGACTTTGCATGTGGTGGGAACAACTGCTCAGAGGTTGTCCCAAAAGACTAGGGGTTTGAGGGGGATGCTAATGAAACATTATAGGGAGCTGCAACATAAGCGGGGAGAGCGCTTGTTGGTGGCTGAGACAGAGATTGCGTGGTTGGATGGTATAGAATATATGTGTATAGTGTTTGATCGTGCGTAAAAAATGATTTGTCGTTTCGTTGTAGGCGGCAATAGGAATTGGTCAAAAAATAACCACAATTATTTATTCACTTTTTAATCACGTTGTTTTATGTTTATTTTACTTGGGTAAGTCTCAAGGTCGAACACAAGGAGGCAAAGGAACAACCTAGAATTATGTCTATCAAAATTCGTACACGGTTTTCGAGGCGATCTTTTTTTTGTAATTTTCTAATGCAATTAAAGATGCAATACGCAATTTTTGGCCTATTTGAGTGACTAAAATGTCAATTACGTTCAAACGATGTCCGAAAAATATAAAACTTGGCCACGATGCAAAATATGATGAAAAGAATTCACTATATTTTTTTGAATTTTTGGATGCAATATGATTTTTTTATGAATTTTTAAATGCAAACAAAATGAATTTCAATATTTATATATAATAAATATTAAATCTAATTATTTTCAAGGAATAAAATTATCTAAGATCTATCACTAGGTAATGGACCTCAGAAAAATCCTAAACCTCGAAAATACTAGTTTCAATACCTATTAAAAATCAAATACTGAAATATGCAAAATGATTTTTACAGGACAAACTATGCATGCAAATGCAATTCTTTTTGGGCACAATGTCAAGCACAATTAAATCTACAATATATGATTTTTCTAGAATTTTGAGAGCAACGGTTAATCAATGGCAAATTTAATAGTACGAAATGTGCAAAGTATGCAATTTTCCACAGAGAATTAATTATTAATTACCCATTGATCACAAAAATATCCACAATATATCAAGACGTAGAGAATTAATTGACAAACAAAATGCTATTTTTGGATAACTAAATAATGTAATGAAATGGTCCGGAATAGTAGAAGAATATAGGGGGATAACTGCAATAATTAAAATAATTATTAAAATGCAAAAGGGGGACCTAGATATAGTTACCGATAATCAGGGGGGTCTCTCGCAAAATTCCCAAGGCAACACGTGCGGCGCACGTGCTCCTTGGGTCTGGACGAATCAACAATTACCAAGAGGTTCGGAGGGCTATTTGCAATTTGCCCAGTGGGCACGTGCAATGCACACGTCCCTTGGTGACGTAGTGCTGACTCTCCCCCGGGACGCACGTGCCTCGCACGTGTGCGGGGGGTCTCGGGCCAGCCCCCGGCGGCGCGGCTGTGGAGGGGCGGAGGGTCTGCGAAGGTCCGGCGATGGTTGGCTGTCGTCTGCTCTGGCGGGTGCTCCAGTGGACGCGTGGCGCTTCGGGTGGTGAAGCGAAGAGGCTGACAAGACTTCGGCGCTTGATGAGGGCTCCGACGGCCGGAGCAGCGGAGATGCGTGCTCCAAATGTCGAAGCGTCGGCTGGGGAGCTGTGCATGGTTGTTGTGGGTCGACGGCGTGGGTAGTCGAAGCTCCAGGCGAAGAAGATGACCGACGGAGTTGGAGGCGGTGGTTGTCGACGTTGGCGGAGATGCGGGTCGGAGAAGATGGTTGTCGGAGGTAGTCGACGTCGTGGGCTCGACGGCCGTTAGCCGGAGCTGGAGCAGCGACGGTTGGAGGGGACGCTCGCCGTAGGCTGCAAAGAGCCGAAGAGGCTCGGATCTCGCCGCGAAGAGGGCTATGCCGGGCTGTCAGCACCGGCGGAGGAGCCCTCTTCTCAGAATCGGCGGATGGATTCTGTCGTCGGGGGTGGCATGCTTAAATAAGGATGTCGAGCACGACCGGAGAGGGAAGGTCGGGGCGGATTGGGGATTCGACGGGGGTTTGATTGGGATGATGATTAGAAGAGATTTGGGGTTGATCGGATTAGATTTGGGATCGGCGATTTGAAGTGATGCGGCGGCGCGAAGTTCGCAAGATCTCCGGCAAAATCGCAGGCGGAGGGTGAAGATCTGCGGCGGAGAAATTTGGGGGCGGCGGCTGATTGGCGGCGAAATCGAAGGAGGAAGATGATGTATAGGGGCCGTCCGATCGGTCGAGATCGGATGGCCGTGATTAAGCCACATGGCGGCGAGAGGGGTAGTGGCGGGACACATGTGCTTGGCGTGTGCCTGGGTGGCACGTGCCTCGCACGTGCGGGCCTTTTTATTTTTATTTTTATTTTATTTTTTATTTTTTAATATTTTTTTACAAGGAATAAAAATAATGCCAAAAATGACTGACACATGGCGGCTCCAGGAGCTGCCACGTGTCAGCACCACAAAAATCCGCAAATAAAAACTTTGGAATATCAAAAATAAATAGCAAACAACATCGGATCGAAAAAGTGTCTTCACGAAAATTGCTCGTCTCGATGAGATCTACAACTTTCATGAAGACATCAAAATCAAAATCGATCAAATGCACAAAGTGATTTTTTAGGGTGCGTTTGGTTCGTGGGTTATCCAGGGGTGGATAACCCGATTTTGTATTTGTGTGTTTGGTTGGTGGGTTAAGGGTTGGGAGGGTTTGTGTGATGTGATTGTATTGGAATTTGAAAAAGTTGGTAGTTATTATGATATGATTGCATTGGAATTTGAAAAAGTGGGTGGTTGTTGTGATATGATTGTATTGAAGTTTGGAATGGTGAGTAGAAGTTGAGTATTTTATGATTTTTAGATGATATGATGGTATAATATATATTTTTCTTGAAGGGAAGGGAGTGGGCCCCATTAGTGGGTTAAAAGTGGGGGTTTTGGAGGGTTACCCACCCAAAGTGGGGGGTAACCCACCAAAAGAACGCACCCTTAGGGTATCCCATGTACATAGAATACCCTGAGTTTTGGGTTTTGTAATTTTTTTGTCATTTTTAAACCAGATAAAAAATCCGAAAAAATATGGTAGAATAAAAAATAAATATTTACACATTAATCTATTTTTTGGATTTTTATTAATTAAGAAAAAGAAGAAATAAAATAAATTACGAAAAAGGCTAATTTTGTACAAGTTGTTAGTGAAAACTCGGACTCAATTGTTTCTTTGATTTCAAGCTCAGTTTGTATTTGTATTTTTGCGTATTTTAATAAAACTTTCATCAAAGAAGACAAACGAAAAAGAAATAAACTAAAATAGGTTAATTATGTACATAAAATAATAGGTCAAAAATCGCTAAAATACAAAATGTACAAAAGAGGCCCAAAACTCAACTTTCACTTATGAGCTCCGATTCACTTGAACTTGGTCTTGTTTTGAAGGTAATTGAATGTACATTAGTTCAAAAGTGAGTAGGATTAAAACATACACTGGGTGGGGAAGATATGCGGATTTTAGTCCGGAAATCCTAGAACTAGGGTTTGGGTTTTTGGTCAACTTATTTGGGTTAGTAATTTTTTTGTATTTTTTATTTATTCTTGTTAGTGATATGTACACAGTGGAGGTGGTTTTGAGTCATTCGGATTTAGCATAAATGAGTTAAAAATCCGGGAAATTAGGCTATTTACATGTCAATTTTGGCTGAGATTTTTGGCTTCTTATTTTGTGCAGAAATTCGTGCTAAAATGCAATTTTTATTTAAACATGCATGAATGCTAATTATGCAGAATAGATGCAGAAATGCTATTGATTTTGAGGGATTTGAGCTTAATTAATGAGATTTAGAGTGATGAATCCGAGATTCATCACTGGCTGAGACAGAGATTGCATGGTTGGATGGTATAGAAGATGAATGTGATCTTAATATGGAGACGTGAGCAACAAAGGCTTTGTGGATGGGGAGGACAAGCGAAAGGAGGTCAAATGTCGGCAACGGTCAAAGCAAAAGTGGGCCATGCAAACACAAAGTTCTTCAACGCGATTGCTAGTCAGAGGAGGAAAATTTTGATTCAGGATTTGTAGGTTGGGGGAGAAATGATTCAGGGAGAGGGGGTGATTGGATCGGCTTTTGCAGATCATTTCCGGGAGGTTGGTTTGTGGTTGTGGTCTACATGGACAAGATGGATTGGTAAAGGTGCCAAGATTTTGAGGATGAATAAGAGGAAGATGCTCTTTCAGATTTCTCAGGAGAAGAGGTGCGGCATATCGCTTTTGATCTCAATGTGGACGGCTGCCAATGCCAGATGGTTTGTCGATTTTTTTTACAGTGAGTTTTGGGATGTGGTGGACGCGAACCAAGGCTTGGAGAAGCTGAACATTTCCTTGATTTTCTTCATTCCGAAGAAGGAAGGGGCATAACAGGTGGACGAGTTTAGGGTCATTGCATTGTCTAATGCTATCTACGTTATCATGTCTAAGGTCCCAGCCAACCGACTCAGGAACGCTCTTGATGATCTCATTTTACTAGCTCAGATGTCTTTCATTCCTGGTCGTCAGTTGCTGGACGAAGTGGTTATGTCTTCCAAAGCTATTTCTAATGAGAAGAGAAGGGGTGTGGCATGGTTTCTTTGGAAGGTTGACTTCTCGAAAGCGTATGACTGTATGAGTAGGAGTTTATCTTGGCATCCTTAGTTCGGAGACGTTTCCTGGACGTTTGGGTCGATTGATTGTAGAGATGTATTACCACATCTTCGTGTTTGGTGCTAGTTAACGAGAGACAAGAGGGTGGATTCTTCTAGCCACATTGGGGGGTTAAGCATGGGTGCCAGTTAGCTCCGTTTCTTTTCGCTCTGGCTGTGGAAGCGTTGGCAGTTATGGTAAGGCTTGTCGTGGAGGGAAAATTTTATAGGGGTTATACCAGGGAGGACGTCTTGATCCCTTTGCTGCAGTATGCTGATTATACTATTTTTTTAGCAATGGTGGAGCAACACAGTGCAAGCTGGTGAGCGTTGTTTTGTATATCTTTTGCGAGGTGTCGGGTTTGAAGGTTAATGGGGCAAAGATTGCTTTTTGTCCCATTTTATCTTTCTATGGAGGATGTTTCGATTTGCACGGATATTCTGGGGACAACACAAAATGACCTTCCTATCAACTTTCTTTGCCTGTTGTTGTTTGGGAAAACTCGGTAGGTGGATTGGCAACCTGTGGTGGAGAAGTTGGAGAAGAAGCTGACAGGGTGGAATACTTCTTTTCGCTCGAGTGAGGACGGGTGGTTTTGATAAAGATAGTGATTTCTGCAGTTTCGATCTTTTTAACATCTACGAGGGTGCTTCCTGTTGGCGTCCACAAGCGGATGGAGGCTTTTGATGCATCAGTTCTTTTGGTCATCATCCCCAAAGGGTAGAGGAATTGCCTTGGTTGATTTGGAGATGGTGACAACATTGACCACAGAAGGTGGTTGGGTGTGCGATGCTTGGGAAAGATGAATAAGGCTCTACACACGAAGTGGGTGCTGAGAATTCAAGGTGCAGAAAATGATTTGTTGACCATGTTGATTAGATTGATCAATGGAGTATCATCCATCTTATGTGTCTGTAATGATGATGTGTCCTTGCCAACCACTTTTTGAAGAGGTTCGGTTCTTCCAGATGCAGTGTCCTCGTCGCGGTCGATTTTGGGGGATGGTATTTGTTTTCACTTTTGGAAGGATGATTGGTTGGAGAAAGTTGCGTTCTATGATCAGTACCCTAGGACTTTTGCTCTAGCCTAAGATAGGGAAGTTAACGTGACGGATGTTCGGGTGGGGGGTTCTTTTTTTGAGAGGAAAGAGGGTAGTATCTCGATCTGGGACCCACCACAAAAGATTAAATTATAATGTTCCTATAATTAATATTAAATTTATTATATAATAACAAGATTAAATTAATCAAAAAATAATCAGCTTACAAATGACCATGCCAAACAAATGGCCCTATAATGTTCTAGCACATTCTCTGAGTAAAAGATTTGGCCACGGAAAATGTACTCATTTCTAGCACACCAAATAGCCTAGAGAATTGAGAATGAAAGAGAGCTATTCTCATGGGAGTTGTCGTAAACAACTCGTAAGGTACTCCATAAATTAATGATGCTTTCCTTTTTGAGCCACCGAATCCCTGCCATCTTCCAAGCCATAGACAAGAGGCCACACTTGAAAAAGAGATTGATCCAAATCTTCATGCTCTTCATAGCATCTATCACACTGTTGATCACCAACATTAAGCAACCTATCGTGCCTTTCCTTCGTCAGCAAGCAACCATGTTTGAAGAGCCACAATAATACCTTTATACTTTGCAAAATTTCGCTTCTCCAAATAATGTTGACATCCTGTATAAAATCATCATGCATCGTGCTCTGCTTGTCCACAAAGAAACAATAAACCTTCTTCATCGAAAATTTTCCTCGCCCATATGCTCACCTACGATGTGCAACCGATTTCCGTCAAATATCTTTGTAGAGCTAAGAAATCATCCAGTCTATGCTCTTAATATTTAGCCGTTAAGGAAGGTGACCAAGTACCACTGTTCCAAACCTGTTGCACCAGGACCTCCTGATCGTCAGCGATTGCCAGAAGCTGAGGAAAGAGCTCCCGCAGAGGTCCATTGCCAATTCAATCATCTCTCCGGAATAGAAACATCTCCCCGCCGGCTAACATTGGTCGCATCTTCTCAGATTAATCGGGTAATATCTTCGTAATGCCATGCCACAGTGAGGATGGCAACCGAATGGAGCTGACCGTCAAAGACTCGTCAATCCTGTTAATCTTCCGCAGTAATTTGCATACCAAATCATCTGAGCTGCCCCATAGTCCCGTGACCCATTTAGCAATTAAGGCTTTATTCATACACTCCACATCTAGGATTCCCAAGACTCCCCTTTTCTTTTCTCTAGTGACAATGCCCCAGTCAACCGAGTGTAATCTTCTTTTCTCTTGCTTACCATCAGACCAAAAGAATCTTTGCATCAAGGTTTCCAACTTTTGACGAACCCCCACCAGTAATAATCTGGTAGAGCAAAAACAATGGGGATCGCAACAAGGATTGGCTTGAGCATTACCAATTTTCCTCCCTAGACAAAGTCATCACTTTCCAACCAGCAAGTTTGCTCTCCATTCTGTTCAAGATCGGCCTTCAGTCCCCCGCTCTGAGTCTGCCTACTATGAATTGGAGCCCCAAATAAGTAATAGGTAGATTTTCGAGAGGACATCAGAGGGCATCACTAGCCATCAGAGCTTCATCCTGTGGTACGTCGAAAGGTACCGCCACTAACTTTTCCTTGTTAATCAACATTCATGAGATACCATTGAAAATATAGCCACTCTCACTTGTTCATGTCCCCGCCAAAAAAAAACATTGTATCGTCGCGTACTGAAGCTGTGGGATAGAAATATCCCCATTACGGCAACCCTCACACCATCAGAGTCCATAGCTACTTCATCATGATTGTCGAAGCATCAACCACAATCACAAATAAGAGGAGCAAACGGGCACCCCTAGCACACCCCTCGTTGTGGCTGGAAGAAACCACGCTCTGGACGACAATTTACAAGAACCGCATAGGATGCAGTAGTAATACACCACTTAACCCAAAATACCCCCTCTTCTACAGCGATGCCTAGAGGAAACACCTATCTTTATATTCCGTTTCACGCTTACGCCAGAGTAAAAAAATCTTCTTGGTAGATGCAAGACTTGGTACTCCTAGAATTTGCAGGAGTGCCAATCAACCGAGCCACCAGGTTTGAGAATAAGGTGGGATCCCTGAATGTAGGAGATGGTAAGAACAACCACCGGATTTCATTCTTTTTTTGTATCCCTAGAGGCTGGCTATTATAATATTCTTCTTCCGCGAAAATTCAGATTTTATGCGCTTGGATGGAACTAAAGAAGATTTGGCCAAGGAATAAAGCAGTGAACCAGATACCTACTATAGGCCAAGAAGCTAGGAAAAAGTGTAAAGAACGAGAGTTGTTGAAACAGAAGATCAATCGACCAAAATCACCGTGAGCAGCTACGATGTTATCATTTTATTCCTCTTGACCGAATCTGTAACCTGCATTAGCAGACTCATTTTTAGTGGTTTCCCCAATCAAACTAGAAGTGACCAAGGAACCATGCATAGCACTTGTTAGTAATGTACTCTACGGTTCTTAATTATTATTCTTCTAATCCCTTCTGGGGCACTTATGTATTTTCTCTCTCTTGAACTCTCTAGTGTTTTGTCCTATATAAGGACCCCTAGACCTATAGAATAAGACAAGCTATTTTCATTCTCTCTTTTCTCCACATGGTATCAGAGCAACAGTCATAGATCGGTATTCTGACCTTATCCTACCGCCACCGCCAGCCCTAACCCCCTTTGCAAACACGCCGCACGCCAATGGCCCCTCGCCGCCCCTGCGGCCTCGTGCTGCCCCCGTACTGCAAGCCAGCAGCCCCGCGCCGCCCCTGCGGTCCCGCGTCGCCCCTGCAGCCTCGTGCTGCCCCAGCGCCGCCCCTGCGGCCACACACCGAACCCAGCAACCCCTCTGCTGCATGATGCCCTAGCCTCTGCCCAATGGCCCCTCTGCTGCCTCTGCCATGTGCTGCACCACCTGCGGCAAGGATCTGCCCGTGCCCTAGATGCCCAACGCCTTAGCGGCCCCGCGTCCCAGCGGTCCTTTTGTTGCACGACGCCACCCCATCCTGCCTTGCAGCTCTCTCCATCCTAACTGCTAGCGCTCCTTGAGAGGCATCCAGTAACCATGAAGGGCTAAAAAAATGCCTAACTAGATCTCATGCTGAAAGATTAAGACAACTTCTTCTCTTCTAGGTCTCTTATTCTTGACCTGACATGACCACCATGGTCTCTACGGAGTCCAAGTCCTTGTACCCGACTTCTTCTATGATGGTACAAGGCACTTATATCAAACTAAGGGGCTTTGAGAACTACATACTCTGGTCTCGATTGCTCAAGGTGTTTATTGGTGGTCAACGAAAGAACTATGTGCTTGCCAAGGACCCACCCAAGGAAACATACAAGGACTATGATACTTGGTTTGTGGACAAATGCTAGGTCATTACTTGGATGACCAATAACATTGATCTAAACGTTGCTACGAATCTTCTATATAAGGAAACAACGAAGGCTATATGGGAGAGTCTTGAGCATAACTACTTCCAGAAGACAACAAAGTCCAGACTCTCAGTTGGATTTGGTCTCCTAATCAAGGAGATACTACACTAGTTGAATACTACATGCTTCTTACAAGTCTATTCGAGGAGCTGCTCATTTTTCAGCCTGTTTGCTATGACAAACAGATAGGTGAACATGCGGAATGCCAAGTGTATCGATTTCTGTCTTGGTTGCACCCAAGATACAAGCCTGTGAAGGACCAATTTCTGACTACTACCGTGCTACCCACACTCGAGACTATTGTTGGTCGCTTGCAGGAGCTTGATGCTCCAACTGAGTATCCCAATGCTATTATATCCGCGGAGACTACTGCTCATTATGCTCGAGGACAACCCAACCTTCAGAGAGGGCGCATATGTGATTTTGGTCGTGGGCAAGGATGTGATACTGGACATGGACGCGAATATGGTCGCGGGCGTGGCCGCGATTCCACTACTGCTCGCTTTCTTGCATGCACACACTGTGGATGCTGGAATCATCCGTCTGAGCGATGCTAGGAAAAGTTTGGTATGCCCTCCCATGCCAACAATGTCTATGATACGGTCTCATATGATGTCACCTATGATACTGTAGATACTTCTCATGCTCAGTCTTCTAGTAACAGTCAGACTTCCTTTACTGCATCTGAGTATGCTCGTCTTCGACAATTGCTGCAAAACTCTATTAGTGGCACTTCTGCTTCTGCTCCTACTACTAGTTTGACCACTACATCCGATACAATTGCCAGCTCTGCCTCTACGTCTACTCTTGCATGGATCATTGACTCGGGTGCCTCGACTCATCTGACATGAGAAGGTAGTCTTCTTACTATTCGTATTGCCAATGGAGCTCATTCACCTATTACTGCTGTGGGTACTATGTTGTTTTCCTCCAAACTCCGGCTAACTGGAGTTCATTGCACTCCTGACTTTCCTCTTAGTCTATTATTTGTTCACAAGCTCTGCGCTAGGCTAAACTATCGAGTTATATTTGATGAGTTTTGCTGTTACTTTCAGGACATCCGGACGAAATAGATTTTTGGTGGAGGACATGAGAAGAGTGGTCTTTATTATCTTGTTCTGTTTTGCTGATGCTTCGTCTATCTTCGCCTATCCTTTACTTTGGCATCTTCGCCTCAGCCATCCGTCTGTCAAAGCCCTCTCTTTAATGTTCCATGAACTCTCTATGCTCAAACTTTTGAGTGTGAAGTATGTCAGTTCGGGAAACATCATCGAGTGTCGTTCCTTGCTCGTATTGAGCCTCGTCGTGAAGTTCCTTTCTCTTTAGTCCATTGCGATATTTGGGGACCCTGTCCGGTCCGTACTCTGAGTGGAGACAAGTATTTTATTGTTTTTATTGATCATTTCAGTAGGTCGTCTTGGGTCTATCTTTTAAAAGAACGTTCAGAGTTTAATAATGTTGTCAAAAAAATTCCTTCATTATGTCAAGAATATGTTCTCCTATGGTATACAATTTTTCGTTCTGATAATGCCTTGGAATTCACCCAACGTGGCCCTACAAAAATTTTTAACTCTTAAGGTACAATACATCAAACCTCATGTCGATACACGTCCCAACAAAACGATATAGCAGAGAGAAAACTCAGACATCTCCTATATATTGCCCGCTCTCTTCTTACTCCGATGAAAGTTCCCAAGACCTATTGGGGTGATGCCGTTCTAACCATTGTTCATTTTATCGACAGAATTCCGTCTACCGTCCTAAATGGATCAACACCATTCTCCCTCCTTTACCCAACTGAGTCACCCTTTCCTCTTCCCTTGCGAATCTTTGGATGTGTGTGCTTTGTTCATAATTTTCACACCACAGACAAGCATTCCCCCCGTGCAATCAAATGTGTGTTCCTTGGTTATTCTTGCACTCAAAAAGGCTACAGGTGTTATGATCCAACTGGACATTGGTATTACATTTCTGCAGATATAACCTTTTTTGAGCAGACTAGTTTCTTCAATCAATCTGTTACAGATATCCCTCTAGATCTTCCACCTCCACCCATTGTCTATAAACGTAGAAAAATATCTCCACCATCAAATGTTCCTTTACCTATTTCTCTGTTTCAGGATAATATGCCTTCTATAAGTGTCCCCTCCACAGCTGTCCCGGATGCCCCTCAAGAGCTTCTTATAGCTCTATGCAGAACTAAGAGGCAATGTATTTCTCATCCCATATCTCATTATACTTCCACAATTGGTTTATCTTCCACTGACATACAATATGTAGATGCTCTCTTGACTATTTCTATTCTGAGAGATCACCATAGTGCCTTGCAGGATTCAGGATGACGAAAGGCCATGGATGAAGAGATGGATGCTCTTACTTCCAGGGGGACATGTGATATCGTGCAGTGTCCCAAGGGGACTAGACCTATGGCGTGCTGATGGGTCTTTACGACCAAGCAGTCACTGTATGGGTTCATTGACAGATTAAAAGCTCGTCTTATGGCAAATGGCTTTACACAGACATATGGAGTGGATTACTTTGAGACATTCTCCCCAGTTGCGCGAATGTGGTCGATACAGACTATACTTTAGCAACTAATAAGGTATGACCTATCTTTCAACTAGATGTGAAGAATGCATTCCTATATGACGATCTTGATGAGGAAGTGTACATGATGCAGCCTCCGGGTTATGAAGTCGCAGGGGAGTGTGTATGTCGACTTCGCAAGACCATGTATGGCCTAAAGCAGTGCACAATGGCATGGTTCGACAGACTTACTGCGGAGATCAACACTCTTGACTTCCAGAGAACAACCTCTGACTATTCTGTGTTTCTCAGAAGACGAACAACATGCACTATTATACTTGCAATCTATGTAGATGATATGGTTGTCACAGGTGATGATAATAAAGGAATACTAGAGAGCAAGGCCTTCCTTCAGAAGGTGTTTGTTACCGAGGACCTTGGTCCACTACGCACTACAGAGGGCCTTCATCTCTCACAAAGGAAATACTGCCTGGACATCCTTACTAAAGATGGACTACTTGGATGCACGCCCTCTGGTATTACGGATCCAAATAAACATTTCATATCATCTGATCCTGTCTTCGAAGATGCTACTCGATTCAGAAGCATGGTTGGCAAACTTCTTTATCTTACTGTCACCAGACCAGATATTTCTTATGTAGTAAGCAGAGCTAGCCAATACATGGAGCAACCTTGCTACAGTCACTGACAGGATGTACTTCAGATTCTATGATATCTGAAGGAATCACCAGGGCGTGGCCTCTTTTATGGGGCAAATGGGTACACTGATGTTATTGCATATGCTGATGCTGATTATGCTAGTTCGCCAAAGGACCGACGCTCCATCACATGATATGCTATGATGGTTGGAGGAAACCTTGTTACTTGGAGAAGCAAGAAGCAGACTGTTGTATCCAGATCCAGTGCTGAAGCAGAGTACAGGGCGATGGCTCAAGCTACCTGTGAGATCACATGGCTATTAACTTTCCTGCAAGAACTTGGTATTGTTGTCACTACTCCTATTCCATTATACTGAGACAATAAATCTGCTACATACATTGCCACGAATCCTGTGTTTCATGAGCGAACCAAGCATATAGAAGTTGACTGCCATTTTATTTGTGATGCTGTCAGAATTTGAAGAATTACTACTCCTCACATCAATACAGATCTTCAGCTTGCAAATGTATTTACAAAGTCCTTATCCAAGAAATGACCTTCCTGGATTGTTTCCAAGTTGGGTATGACTGATAAATATGCTCCAACTTGAGGGAGAGTGTTAGTAATGTACTCTACGGTTCTTAATTATTATTCTTGTAACCTCGTTGGGGGCACTTATGTATTTTCTCCTTCTTGAGCTCTCTAGGGTTTTGTCCTATATAAGGACCCATAGACCTCCAGAATAAGACAAGGGAGTTTCATTCTATCTTTTCTCCACAACACTATAAGGGAGTCTCCGAATACATCAACTACACCTAATGTCGCTATTCGAGACGGACGTGACAAAAATCCAACCTTTTCTTTCTTACATATAGCAAAGCGAGCATAAATTTGTAAACATAATTTCCTTTATGAAACTTGAAATCAACTACAAAATATACTCTTCATCAGTGTCAAAGCGTATATCACATATTCATCTCAAAAACAACTTTCTCATATATCTAAAAAACATTTTTGACATAAAACAACTGCTTTGCTTAAACTACTACTTATAAGAACTCTATACTCCTATTACACAACATGATTCTTGTAAGATATATAACTCGACCTTAAAGTACAAAAAGTTACCAAAATATCCAAAAGAACACAATATATGATAGTACAACTTCCAGCTACTGTGTTGTATCTCTGGTCCTTCTAATATTCTTGCTCAACTAGGTATGTCTGTAAATAATAATAAACAAAAGAGGGTTGAGTCTAAACTCACATGCGTTTAAACCCAGTGAATGGGTCTCAAGCATTTTGATAAGAAAATAAGGAATATTTCTGAAATAACTTTGCATAAAACATAGAATCATTTGATAAAATTGTACTTTTATAAACAAACTTGCTATCTCAAAATATTCAAACTTGCTTTTACAAATAACTTGCTGTCTTTCAAAAGTATTGATATTATAAACATTCAAACTGTCCAAAAGAAGAACGATATATTCTTATAACTTAAAGCCCGTTGTTAATTAGTTTTGAGACTCAATAATCATAATGACAAAACTCCAAAAACACTTATCAATGCCACTGTAGCTGACTGTACTAAGTCCACTAACGCTAAAACAAACTGAGTTTTACGCGTACATAACCCCAAAGGCCAAAGAACATCCTGTATACGGCCCAAAACCTTTATGCATATAGAATGCAGACCCAAGGTCCTCAAAAATCATATCTACTGGAAGCCAAATCTACTGGCTTCGTCATATCTAATGACGTGTTTAAGGGTCATATCTAATGACATCACCATATCTAATGGCTAGTTTATGACTTCTTTGAGAGCAACTGTGGTGTTTACTTATATGGTGTTTCATTCTAATTCACAAATTGTAGTTCTAAGCTGAAAAGTGAATGATATCTAATCATATCATTGCATAAACTTGTTGTTTACATGTAAACTTAGGTTGTAAACTACATGAATACTGGAAATCCTCAACATATATCATAATCTTTACCATATTTTAAAGTACGAACTAGTATTCTTATAACATAGATAAAACTCGCAGCATCAATCTCTTTATTCCATATCTGAATCTCAGAATTTCATGTACATAGCTAAAGAAATCTGATTTCAAAACTAAACGAAACATGAATTCTTAAGTAATCAAAAAAATCCAAAAACTTAAACAACAATTTTGGGTGACAAAATAGGGTAATATTGAAAATAGTGCTTGAGAGACCACTCACTTGATCCTAATTGTTCCCCTATCTACCCAGATTGTGCAAGTATCCTAATTCAAGTAGTCCCTATAACATAAACTTATGTTGTAAAACTTTATCTAAAACAGAATTCTAAACCATTCTAAGGGTGAAAATGTGTTCTAATTGATTATATAAGCCTGTATAAATAAGGAGAAGGATCAAGACCTTGTTTTGAAGATGGCTACGTCTTGCAGAGAGCATTATTATTATATGTGTTATGTACTGTTTAGTATTTCCGTATTGTTCTCTGGACTACTCTGAACTTTACCCATTAGGTCTCTCCTTATATAAGAGAGGCCAGGGTTCTCTTGAGTAATCGGTTGCTTATTTTCTCCCAACATGGTATCAGAGCCTAAACCCTAGGGCTCAACAAATCTGATTTCAAAACTAAACAAAACATGAATTCTTAAGTAATCAAAAAAATCCAAAAACTTAAACAACAATTTTGGGTGACAAAATAGGGTAATATTGAAAATAGTGCTTGAGAGACCACTCACTTGATCCTAATTGTTCCCCTATCTACCCATATTGTGCAAGTATCCTAATTCAAGTAGTCCCTATAACATAAACTTATGTTGTAAGACTTTATCTAAAACAGAATTCTAAACCATTCTAAGGGTGAAAATGTGTTCTAAGTGATTATATAAGCATGTATAAATAAGGAGAAGGATCAAGACCTTGTTTTAAAGATGGCTACATGTCTTGTAGAGAGCATTACTATTATATGTGTTATGTACTGTTTAGTATTTTCGTATTGTTCTCTGGACTACTCTGAACTTTACCCATTAGGTCTCTCCTTATATAAGAGAGGCCAGGGTTATCTTGAGTAATCAGTTGCTTATTTTCTCCCAACATGGTATCAGAGCCTAAACCCTAGGGCTCATCCCACCACCCGCCCCCACCACCCGCCGCCCCTCCTCCTGTCGCCACCCCTCCTTCCGTCGTCGCCCCTCCTCTCGTCGACTCCCTCCTCTCGTCGGCTCCCTCCCCTCTCGCCAGCCCCTTTCCTCTCTTCTCACCGGACCCGCTCCTCTCACCGGCCCCTCTCCGCAACCGGTTCCGCCTCTAGGCGGTAGCCAGCTCGACCCTCCACGCCGTGCTCTTGACTGGCCACCACGACGTGCTCCAGCCGCTAGCCCAGCCGCCGCCGCCAGTCGTTACCTAGCCATGCCCTAGCTGCCGCCGTGCCCTAGCCGCTGCCCTTGCCGTGCCCTAGCCGCTGCCGTACCCTAGGCGGTTATTGCTGTACCTCCTGTTGACTTGATCGGAGCCCGCTCGTCCTCCAGATCTATGGACTTTGGTGCGTAACGTCTACATACGCACTCAAATCCTATGCAGTCTCTGTAGACATTTGTCAATCGGTCTACAAACCCTAGTTCTTCTCCAACGGCGATATCTCAGAATCCAAGGTGGATATGCCATCCATAGGCGCGTTCAAGGGTCCCGCGCCAATAGTGAAGATGGATGGTTCAAACTACGAGCTCTGGGCGATGCAGTTCATGAGCCTAATGAAGTCAAACGGTAAGAAGCACATTCTTATCGAGGATGAGCCAGCAGAGAAGACAGGGATTTATGCCTCGTGGGAGGTTGATGATTCGTATGCCAAGGTTTGGCTGTCAGACACACCGTTGATGGAGATTGCCAATGATGTCCTCCATCAGCCCACTGCCAAGGCAATGTGGGATATTCTGGCTGCAACATACTCGCAAGTGCGGAATGAAACCAAGATGTTACAGCTTCAGCATGATATATTCACGATGAAGCAGAACGACAGACCACTTCACTCCTTGTACACGTCCCTGAGAGGGATGTTTGAGATGCTATACAGTACCATCCCACTCGCAGCAACCCCTGAGCAGCAAAAGACGTTTCGGAATGCCACCATGGTGGGCGTTCTACTTGCAGCCCTAGATCCTAAGTACGAGGCTGCCCGCTCTCAGATTTTGGCAGATGCAGTTATTCCTCCAATGGAGGATGTTTACCGGAGGCTCAGTCGAATATCAGTGCCTTCCAGCTCATCTACGCCACCCCCATCGGCGATGGCGGTATCGCGTGGGAGAGGTGGTCAGTCTTCTGGTCGTGGACGTGGTCGTGGAGGTGGTAGGGATGGTCGCTTTCGTCACCCCTGTTCGTACTGTCACCGCACATGCCACTCGGAGGATACATGCTACTCTAAGCATGGGTTCCCAGCATCAGCGAGGGTAGCTGAGCATGTTTTGCCCCAGTCAGCATCCAATGCAGACAATTGTTTTGAGGAGCTCGTGGCACGTCTACGTGATATTATGCCACAATCTACTGCTGATTCTCCTGTTGGTCCTTCTGATGTTGCTGCCTCTGCCTCTGCCAGTTCCTCGGCTGTTGCTAGTACCTCAGGTAGTGCTACTGCATTTACCACTTGTCATGATATATCAGATTGGATTATAGATTCTGGTGCTACACATCACATCTGCTGAGATCGAGCGAGACTTGAGTCCTACAGGGACATTCCCCATGGTCGTTCAGTACAGATCGCAGATGGTACTCATTCCCCCCTTGTGGGACAGGGGGAGGCCTTCCTATCTCCTTCTATGTGTCTACAGAATGTTTTACATGCTCCTCAGTTCTCCATGAATCTGTTGTCCATTAGTCAGATTACGAAGTATTTGCACTGTCATGCTATATTTGACCCCTCTTCTCTTATTTTTCAGGACATACTAACGGGCAGGGTGATAGGCTGTGGCTCTAAGCAGAATGGTTTGTATCGCTTGGTTCGGAATTCTTATGCGGGTGTTTCTTCTTATTCAGCCGGACCAGTATCTCCGTAAATCTGGAATCTTCGCTTTGGTCATCTCCCGCTCCAGAAAATGCGACATCTTCTACCCCAGATCTCTCCCAGTTCTTCCTTTCGCTGTGATGCGTGTAAGTTGGGAAAGCATCATAGGTCCAGCTTTCCTAGTCGTCAGAGTCGGAACAGTAGCTCCCCGTTTGAGTTGTTGCATATTGATATTTGGGGTCCAAGTCGTGTTCCCGATCATCAGGGATACAGGTTCTATCTGGTTGTAGTGGATGATTTCTCTCGTGTATCTTAGGTCTTTCTTGTAAATGATAAATCTGAAGCAGGAGATGCAATTAAAAATTTGATTAATGAAGTGCAGAATGTTTTTTCATCTACTGTCAAATATGTTCGTACAGATAATGCTCTGGTATCTGCACAAGGTCTCTTTCTCACTTTCTCTCCTCAAAAGGCATTATTCATCAAACTACTTGTCCTTACACATCTCAGCAGAATGGCGTGGCAGAAAGAAAGCACCGTCACCTTCTTGACATTACACGAGCCCTTCTTATTCAGAGTTGTGCACCTATATCTTTCTGGGGGATGTTGTCCTAACAGCTTGTTACCTAGTCAATCGTATGCCGTCTTCTGTCCTAAGTGAGAAAATTCCTATGTATATTCTTTTTCCTGATAAGGAATTATTCTAACTTACTCCTCGTGTCTTCGATACTGTTGCCTTTGTTCATCTTCTCACTCCAGGACTTGACAAACTCTCTCCTAGAGCTGTCAAGTGTGTCTTCGTTGGTTATTCTTGGACTTAGAAGGGCTATCGCTGTTATGACCCCATAAACAAGAAATACTTTGTCAGTGCTGATGTTACGTTCTTTGAGTCTGTTATGTATTTCTCTCATGCAGGTGACAGGTTGGTACCATCCACTACCAATGACGATCTCTATGTTCCTCCACCTCCTACGTGGGGTTCACCTGAGTCTACTCCTGTACCAGTTACTACGTCATCTTCACCACCACCACCTCCGCTACCACCACCTCCACAACCTCCCATTCCACCTTTACCAAAATTCTATACGCGTCGGTCAGGTCCTGCTCAGGCTACACGTCCGACATCCAGCACGCCTCAGGTATGTGTTGATAACATTACTACTAACGGGTCAGATATGGTACATGTGCAGGATTCTTTATTGCAGGAGGAGACGACACCATCCAGTTCAGATGACGATGACCTAGATGTTCCTATTGCTATTCGAAAGCAAAGGAGGACGTGTGCTTCTTATCCCTTTGCTTCTCAAGTGTCTTTTCATTGCCTCACAGGCGATTTCCAGAGATTTGCAGCAGCTTTGTCATGTGTGGACATACCACGGACCTATCAGGATGCTTTGAAGATTGATGTCTGGCGATTGGCTATGGAAGACGAGATGCAGGCCTTACAGTCTCGTGGAACATGGAGCTTGGTTACTGCTCCTCCTGGTGCATCCATTGTTAGCTGTAAATGGGTATTTACAGTGAAATACCACGTAGATGGCAGTCTAGATCGTTACAAGACTCGGTTGGTCGCTCGAGGCTTCACACATACGTATGGTGTGGACTATATGGATACATTCTCTCCAGTGGCTCGTCATTCTACACTACGCATACTCCTATCTGTTGCAGTGGTACGTGACTGGACTATATCTCAACTTGATGTCAGGAATGCTTTTTTGTATGGAGATCTGCAGGAGGAAGTCTACATGCAGCAGCCACCAGGGTTCATGGTTGCAGAAAGCGGTAGTCGGTACTCGGTCGGCGGGGTCACTGACTAAGGATTAATCGGCAGTCGGGAGAGTAATCGGATTTAGTCGGGCATTAGTCGGTTTTGATTTTTTTAATTATTTTAAATATATAAATCGATTTTTAATACATACACTCTCATATATATACACAAATTTAGCAATTTTAATGCATACAAACACAAAGCTAACCATATTCACAAGTTACTAATCAACAAACTCACATGTTACTAATCATTGTAATTAAGAATCACGAAGTTAATTAACAAATCACAAAATATAAATAAAAAGATTTAATAATTATATAACCTTATAGTTATTGACATAATTTGATAATGTAAAAGAATTCATATACATATCTGTTGTAGTCAAGGATGCTAAATGTTTGTTAGAACGTTGTTAGTTTACACCGTACTTTCATGTGTCCACAAGGATGTTAAGACAAAAGGAGGTATATTTTTGTATTATTTTAAGTATAAAACCACTTCATATATATTTGAATTTATAGTAATAATGACTAAGTAATAACAACACAAACAATTAAAAGTATATAAAAAAGTATACAAAACAGTATACAAACAGTTTAAAACTTCTATGCAAAAGTCGGCCGACTAGTCGGCCGACTAGGCCGATTACTCGGGCGACTAATCGGGTCGACCCAACTATAGGCCGATTTGGCCTAGTCGAGTCGGATACCCCCCCGACTCGACTAGTCGGGCCGACTAGTCGGCCTAGTCGGCCGACTTTTACAACAGTGCCAGGGTTTACTGCTGAGGGGGAGAACCATAAGGTGTGTAGACTTCACAAGGCTATTTATGGCCTTAAACAGAGCCCAAGGACGTGGTTCCAGAAATTTTCTCATCTGATTGAAAGACAGGGGTTCAAGAGATCGAATGCAGACCACTCACTGTTTGTTCAGAAGTCCTCTACAGGTACGGTTGTCATCATGGTCTATGTTGATGATATTCTGGTTACAGGAGATGATGTTCAAGGAATAGAGAGGGCAAAAGCATTCCTAGGCCATCAGTTCGTCACGAAGGACCTTGGAACTCTAAGATACTTTCTAGGGCTGGAATTCGCCAGGAATGCACAGGGTCTAGTGATGACCCAAAGGAAGTACATTACAGATTTCTTGACCGAAACTGGCATGGATGGATGCAGACCATCGAGTACTCCCATGGATCCGAGCATGAAGCTGTATGATGATGACACTGCGGAAGTAGACAAGAGGAGATATAGAGAAATGGTGGGTAAGCTCCTTTATATTACCATAACTCGACCTGATATTACCTTTACAGTAAGCTGGGTGAGTCAATTTATGGAGCAGCCAAGGCAAGTTCATATGGACGCCATATACATGATACTGAGGTATCTAAAGTCTTCTCCAGGTTTAGGGTTGCTATTCTGAAAGGGCACAGATCTATCTATTTCAACATGTGCAGATGCCGATTATGCAGGTTGCCCTAAGGATAGAAAGTCAACCTCAGGATTTGCCATTTTTGTTGGGAGCTCTTTGGTCTCTTGGAAAAGCAAGAAGCAAACTGTTGTGGCAAGGTCCAGTGCAGAATCTGAATATAGGGCCATGGCGCACGCAAGCACGGAAATGATGTGGGTTCGATCTGTGCTAGAGGATCTACATGTAGCCGTACCTGTACCTATGCAACTTCTGTGTGACAATCAGGCAGCATTGTTTATTACCAAGAATCCAACATTCCATGAGAGAACAAAGCATATTGAAGTTGACTGCCACTACACTAGAGACTTGATCCAGAGAGGCTTGTTTTATACTTCTCATGTTAGCTCAGGGGATCAGACTACTGATATATTTATCATGCCGTTGCTCAGAGGACCCTTCCAGAGATGCTCTTCCAAGCTGAGCATGATCGACATCTATGCTCCACCTTGAGGGGGAGTGTAGAGAGCATTATTGTTATATGTGTTATGTACCGTTTAGTATTTCCATATTGTTCTCTGGACTACTCTGAACTTTACCCATTAGGTCTCTCCCTATATAAGAGAGGCCAGGGTTCTCTTGAATAATCGGTTGCTTATTTTCTCCCAACATGTCTCCTTCACTCCCTTTGCTCCTCCTTTTCAAGCCAATTTAGGCAAAACAAATTTGCTTTATGGTGGTTGTAGTGGTGATGGGTGACCTATATATAGAAATTCCAAGGCTCTGCCCCGGTTAGGGCCTCCCCTACCATGATATGGTGTAGGGTTTCCTTTACCACGTGGTACAAACATAGCTGAAGATGTTTGAGGCTGTAAAGTACCACTAGAGGATATAGACAGTCTACTCAATCTGCGATATGCCTCCTCCATAGGAGGTATGGTAGCATCAGTAAGAATCTGGGCACGAGCTGCGTCTTACTTAGGATCAAGAGCTGCTAGAAAGACCCCGGTCATCACAGAGTCTCTCTATGCCTTGAGCTGCTCTGGCGTAGCAATCAAGGGAATGTATCCATGTAGCTTCTCAAACCTACCCCTCAAAGAAGTATAGAGGGTATGAAGGGGCCGACTATTCTGCTTCGATGTGAAAATATCATGCTGAAGCTGCAGCATCTTCGATTCATTCTTCGCTGGTGAGAATGTAGCGACGAGAATATCTCACATAGCCTTTGCAGTAGGCTGACTCAAAATATCATTGGCTATCTTCGCGGACACAGTCCCGGATAGCCACACGTGTGCATACGCATCATCTGCCTCCCATGAGGCATTTGTCCCAGTCTTGTCATGTGGCTCCTCTGTAGTGAGGATGTGCTTCTTGCCATTGCATTGCATTAAACTCATGAACTACATGGCCCACGGTTCATAATTCGTTCCATCCATCTTCACAATTGGTGCCGGACCTTTGAAAGCACTCAGGGATGGAATATCTACTTTGTTGTCTGACATGATGACAACGATCTCTCAAGACTGGGGTTGCAAATTGAACTAATAATGTCTACACAAACATATAGGAAGATGGTTGTGGGTGTAGACTCAAACCACAACCACTTCCATTCCTTGAAGACTCCTTTGGGTCGCTAGGGTGTCTTTAGACAATGAGATTACACCCTAAAAGATCAAGATGAAGCGCCTACGTCACTGGTGCGTCACGCGGAAACACATTCGCGCTAGGGCACATGCGCGCAAACGTGCGAGCACACAGGCGAGTGCCTGGGGAGGGACACACGAAGGCGCGTGCTCAAAGAGATGTTGGGCACGCAGACATGCGCAAGGATGAAGGCGCACACAGAAGTGCGTGCGCAGACACGTGTGAGGACGCACACGAGAGAGGTGAGCGACGCAAGAGGGATCCGACTGCGATGGCAACGCGCGGCTGGCCGCCTGTGATGGTGGCGTGCGACTGGCCTCGACGGCGGCGCGTGAGGGTTTTGGTGGGGACGGATCTAGGGCACATGCTCCGTTCTAGAACTGTCGCTCTGATACCATGTGAAAGGAAAAATGAGAATAGTATTTCACGAAGTCCTAGAGCTCTCTTATATAGGAAAAAAGCTCTATGGGAAAATTATATAAGATAAACTGGAAAATAAACAAACATAAATAAAGACTACAAGACATAAGAATCTCAACACTCTTTATGATAGGTCCATTGTAGAATTCATGTTTATTTCTAATATTTAAAAACAAAAAAAGAGTGTATTATAATATCTAGGTCATAGAGACATTCTCTAAGACTAAGGGCTAAGCCACTGAAATTATGAAGTCTATCTATCCAATAGAGATTGTTGCAATACTTGCATCAATATCCATGTGGATGACTATTAGACCTTATTATAAATATTTTCTACTCTTCTAAAACATATGCAACTAATTGCAAATGTCATTAGAAGAATGAGATACAATTATCAAACTTTGATCTTATCTAATAAGTAAGTCAATTTCAGTGATGTTATGCTATGTAGATTATTCCAATGAACGATCCGAGTCCTTTAAGGATTCTAGATAGACTTGATAGTCATCCTATCACCACATCAGCTTGTTGCAGTATTGGCATTCATCCAACTCTTTAGTTCTCATACGGAAGTCACAGAAGTATAGTCAACTCTTTGACTTTCCTTCTTATTTGGGTCAGAGCCATGCTTCCACTGCGTTCCCTTCATCTATAAACAACCATTGCTTAAGACAAAGGATCTCTTATGTTGAATTCAAAAGATTTCAATATAAGAGTATTTCAACATTTATACATGCTTTATTTAATTCATACAATATGAATTTTATAAAGCTTCATGAATGACTTGAGTATAGACAGTAGAATGATGACACTCATCGTATCTACATCCATCTAGACTCTAAAAGACTTCGGTTCAGTAGGTACGCAAACATTTTGAGTACATCATCTCTTATCGAGCCACCATTCTGCATAATGCAGAGAACCGTGTCATTCATGATTAAATGTCGAGAGCACATATGTCAAAACATCTTCTTAGATTTTATAAGGATTATTTGACAATTATGATCATCATCGACATGATACTTCCAAAGCACACTCGATGAGAAATCAAGACTATAAAGACATATAAACCCTAGGTCATTGTCCTATTGTCTATTTAATTGGCATTCCTCATTCTTATGAGGAAACTTGCATATTGCAACCACATACATTATGCGTCTAACTGCAAGTACAAAATCTTGATCATGGATCCAATCCATGATATTTTACTAGTTATCATTGAGTATATTAATGAGTGTATTTAATGATGATTATCTGAAATAAAAAATTTGCATAAATAAATATAAATATATATTTTACTTTGATTTATTAATTTTTATATGAAAGTTGTCTTGCCTTGTCAACACTGAATGTTCATTCCATTAATCACTTTCAATGTAAGAGATATACTTACCATTATATCTTAAGCAAGATTTGGGATCTCCTTTCTTATCTTTGTTACATCCCAATAATATGAGAACATGCAACTCAGATAAAAATAAGTGGGAACACATTCTGCCTTGCAAGTCCAATTTGCATTCCCAATTCGATCTTTAACACCCGTGCCCACCACCTCTAAGGTGATGTTAACCCGTCGTTAATTGAACCAACTGTCAACAGGAATAGCACTCGCTATGCGCAATCCAATACCTCCCCACTAATATGAGAACTCGATATTGGGGTCACTGTGCATACGACCTTACTCTTTCGAGAAGCAAAGAGCCCGATCCAGATGCGCTTGTATGCAGAAGCTGTCACTTCGGACATGCGTTTCCTACATACAATCCCTGGCGACAGGACCCTTCGCCTTGACGGGAGGCCATGCATGCCTCTTATGTGATTCTCCATATCATGTTCAAATTCTAATTAATTATTATGAAATCATATTCACATAATTAATTCTTTAAAGGGAATAACATCTCTATTCTTAATAAAGAGTTTAATTTTAATTGGATTTCATTAATTTAATCATATTAAATCAATTATCAATTCAATCAATAAACCAGCAAACGTTTTTTAACTGTTACTTGAAAGATGGTATACTACCAAAATACGTATTATTCGAATTTTAATAATTAGAAAAATACATCATGATCGCTTCAAGCATTATCCTTTCCTTACCCGCTGTCATGGCCTGTATTGACGGGAGTGGGACAAACAACTCATGTACCAACCTGCTACCCCAATGCTCCCCGACTAGAGACCATATCCGCCTCAGGTAAGGATAATGCGAATTGATCATTTTGTATCTGAGATGATAATCGGCCTTTCAACCGAAGTTATACCATATAATATTTATCAAAATATTTTTGATTAATATTATAAGGAAATTTGCTAAACAAATCCACAATCCTATTCAAGCATCAATGTTTGTTGGAAGGTTCATGTAACTAATTGTGACCTAGATCATATCTAATCGATTTTGTTAAGGTAATGCCATTTAAGGAAATAATCATCTTTAAATATTTCGCAAAATATTTATCAACAGTTATTTTAGGAAAGTAACCATTATTTTCCACTAATTGATTAAATGACAATCACAAGGTTCTTGATTAGGAAAGTAATTTTCAACAGTGATACTCACTTACTAAAATTAGCATATCTCAATCAATTTAAATCCAAATAAAAAAAATAAGTTTCTATAGTTTGCTAATTTGATTTACAACAGAACCCCAATGATATTCATGCATTTCTAGGCATTTTAAAACAGTTATTAACTCTTTAATTACGTCAAGATTTGTCATCCTCGAAACAGTGGATACATGTTAATTAAAAAGACTATAACTCGAGCAATCAGATTCGAAATCATGCAAACTCAAGTCCCACAGTTTTATTATTTAATGAGGAACGTTATCCAAGTAATAATTTTGTGTCTAAACACATTAAACATGGTGAAAAAATCACACAAAATAGGGTTGCATGAACAAAATGCAATAAAACATCACACAACCAAAAATGCCCAAGTCATCTTAGGTTTATGGATCGTATCGAAAACCTCCAACCTTGCTTTGATACCACTTGAAGGAAATGGAAAAATCTTTAAGTGCATCACGGAAGCGTGAGGATCAAATTGTATGCGATCGGGAGCGACTAGTCGTACTAGTTGCTCGGGGAAGCATAATTTTAAAAATTTCGAACGATGAAACCACATGATCCAAGAACACTTCTCTCTTCCAAACCACAAACATGTATTAGGTTTACCTCTTGACGCGTGGTTGCGATCGAGTCCCTAAATGAAGAGACCTTTTGTCTCAAGTCCGATCCGACGAAGGAGACGCTTACGAGCGCGTTGATGAAACGCGTGCTCCTCGCAATCAATGTTGATGATCCAAGTGACGAATCTCATGATCTCGTCACACGAGATCCGACGTCTTCTTCATGAGCGAGGCACACTGAAGGAGATAGAGATCCACGAGCAAATGATCCAGCAGCATAACGACGATACGACGGCGATGGCGACTTTCTGTAGGGCTCCATAGTGGACGCCCACAATGAGAGAGAGAGAGAGTTGGCATGTAGAGAGAGAGGGAGAGAGCATATTTTTCATTGTGTAAAGAAGAGCTAGGGTTGCCTCTTCTTATATAGTATTGTGGGAGTCCATGGATCATAATCCATGGGAAAACACTAAATCAATGGTTGGATTGATTTATGTTTTTAATCAATGATCATGATCTTTGTTGCTTAACAAAGCAACAATAATTAATTTACATTAAATTAAATATATATTGAATAATCATCAACATAATTTAATTTAATTTAATCAATAGAGATAAGAGGATAAAGAGAGAGTCCACCTTCTAAAAATAGGGTGGACGACCACTCTTGAACAAGTAAAGAATGGCGTCCACTGCCTATGGAAGGTGTCTCCTCTTTATTTTATGTGAAATTTTATATCTCACATAATCCTCTAAATTTTTGCAACAACATTTGTTACAAATTTATTCACACAACTAATTCATAATTATTTTGTGAACATTGCAATCATGCCATTGAAAATTTGTGAATCACATTCACAATCCAAAATAAATTGTAAATTATATTTTTAATTAATTATCCAATGTGAATCTAATTCACATCAATAATTAATCAACAAATATAAATTACAATAGGCTCTCTCTAATATATTATAAATCACATTTTTAATATATATATATGATTAATATGGTAGTGCTATCCACATTATTCATATCCATGATGATTAAATCACATTTAATCATCTTGGATCTCCATTCTCATGTGCCCAAGTAATATGAGTCACCTTCACATTATTCTCATCTTTGATAATTAAATCACATTTAATTATCTTAGATTACTCTCCTTATAATATAAATCAAATTCATGTTATTCATGATAATTAAATCACATTTAATTATCAATTTCTTAATGCTCGGATACATACATCAATAGTGAAATTATCCTTGAACTCTTTCAAGGATAATGTGCTTTCTTCGCGGATACTTGGAGATAAGGACATGGCGATTGTATGTTCCAAGTATAGTGGCATGGATATTGAGATCACATCTCAAATCCAGCGGGGACCTCCCATAGATGTTTGATTAAATCAAAGTCGTAGATCTAATCTTCTCATTGCGTCTGAATCACATTCAAATAAAGGTCCAACATTTGGACTAAGATCAGATCACTTCTCTATGAGAAGAGTCACTAAAATCCAGACATGTTTCATCACTCCCTCAGAATGGAAGGTCATAGTTATACAATCGTTTATGATCACATCTCCCTCAGGTATTCCTAATACCTGCACATCTTGCATACTGGAGGATCTTAGAATAAACCCGAAGTTTTAGATCTATTTAGACTGTCTCCTTGAGGGTTTTATCATTAAGTTTCTCATTCGATCATTGGGGATTGGTATCGATCATATACTTTCCAAAAGCATATATCATACCTAGATATTGATCATATACTTTCTAGTATCAAACCTACAAATTCAGTCAAGCTTCCAAAGCGAGATGACCGTGCATGGAATTTGATTTCCAATATCTCATGAGTGAGCTCATATCTCTGGTTCAGTAAATGAACTTGTACGATCCCTTTGAGGGATCGTATTACTCATGTAACCTTGTATGCACACCAACACGCCAATGTATAGACCTTGATTTGGTCATCACCCTATTGATCTGTCAAATGTACATATTCAGACATATCGCAACACATCTGTCTCCGGTCTGAAGTTGCGTGCCTATATCGTGGCAACATACGACATAGGTCTTTGGTTATCTCGATCTCGCTAAGTCATCTCTTTGACCTAACTTATCTAACACCTCCGAATCTCTATTTCTATACAGAGGACCTGCGTCAAGAGTTCGGTTAGATATCAACCTTTAGAGAAAGGATTGACTTCTCCTTCTCAGGTTGGAGATCATCTCTTAATAATCATTTGACAGTGCTTGATGAGTCCTCAATCTAACTCTTTAGATATGCATCCAAGAACCAGCCTCTATGATTCAACAATTGAATCAACAATTGTATGATCATTAAGATGGCCATGGTACATAACCCTAGTTGTACTAAGGGGCCTATTATGCAAATTATTTATTCTTCATTTCAGATCAGGGAATGATATTCGCAATAACATTTATTGCATAATGGCTCGTCGTGAGCTTGCATGTCCAACACGCTCCACCTTCCTTCGCAGTCCATCGACCCTCATCGCCCCTTGGGCTTTACCACCACCCTCACTTCCGCCCTCGCATCAACGACCGCCATTACGCTCACCGCCTCGATTTCACCCCCCACTCCTTCAGCCACCATCCTTGCAGCCTCCGTCTCGATTTTAAAACGCCTCGGCTCGCTCGACCTTCGTGCCTTGCCAACGCCAACAACCCCATCAACCTCCATACCGAAGCCCCAACACGTCATCGTCCGTCGGAGCTCCTTGGCGTGTGTCGCCTGGACGAGCTCCACCACCCTCTGTGCTTTGAGCCCCTCGGGGCTTGAGCCTCCGTCGTCTACAGCAGCAGTACCCTTGGGGCTTCCCATCGAGCAGCCTCGTAGTCTCCAATCCTCGGTTGACCATCCCCATCGCCTCTGCTGAGCCTCTGTCCACGCCTCTTGGCTCGGACGAGCCAAGTCTCCTCAGCGAGCTACGTATAAGCTCGGGAGCTTGAACCTCAGCTCCACCCTTGAGCCTCCTTTGCCACGTGCATCACACGCGTGCTGCGGACAAATTGCGTCAACCCCCCACGCTTCCAGCAAATATCAAAGGTGTCCCCACCAGTAGCGACCACATGCAATGCAAACGCCCCCTGGGAAATTTGCATCGGATCTCTCTCAGGTCTTGGTAATTGCATCCAGTCCCTGTCACATGCATTTAGTTTTATTTTTATTTCTAAAATTGAATGTAGTCCCTGTGTTTGTGTCCTTATTTAGCATTCATTTCTCATCATATTTTCATTCCTAAAAATTGCATGTTGCTAAACAATTAATTCTCTATCTTCTGGATATTTAATAGCATTTTTGTGAGCTTTGGTTGATTTAATAAAATTGCTTAATCAAGAAATTTGCATATTTTACGACTGTATGCTCTGAAATTCGTATTAAATTTTTCTATCCTCCAAAAATTTTTCAAAAATCAGCAAATGTAGATTTACTTGTTATTTATCACATGCCTAAAACTTATCTAATTTAGTAATTTACATGCACCATTTGCCATGACTAAATTGTTTTGTGATTGAAGTAATTGATTTTTTAATTAATTATACACTTAGTATTTTAAGGAAATAAAAGTTGTTTTGGATACCTCTCATGTAGACATATTTATGATAATTTCATTTCTGAAAAAATAATTAGGTTTGTTGTTTATTAAAATTAAATTACTCGAAATCATGAGGCCTACATATTTAATTCATATCACATTCATTCTGCATCCAAAAATTCGAAAAAAACTAACAGTAGCTTAATTTCGCCATTTTTAACATTCTACCCATGTTTTAGGATTTTTTGACATCATTTGACTGAAAATTATCTTTTGGTCCTTAAACTTCACCAAAATTACATTTTCATCATTAATAGCATAAAAAATAAAGAATAAAAATGCTTCCTAAAAACCTGACATCTAGATCATCTAGAAATTGACCTAAGGAGACAATGTCCTCCCTGAATTCAACCTTTGACTTACCCAAGTAAAAAATTCTGACTGCCCACTTTGATAAATATTAATTTAAATGGTTGTTTTGATTAATCTGTGATTGCCCGCCTACAACGAATATCATTGTTAATTCCACGAATTAGCGAAGGGTAACTCAGGGTCCATCAGAGGGTTGTTGATTTTCCATGTACTCAATGGGGGTGATGTGGACTCCTTCTGGAATTCTTTCTGCAAAGACTATACAGAGTCGGTCGACGTTAGATGAATGATCTGTGTGCTTATTTGGGCTATCTAGCTGGCTAGAAATTGTCATCTTTATGGGTGGCATATTTTATTTTGTGAGTATTCTTGAGTATGCTAAAGCCCTAGTGGATAAGGGTGGCATATTTTATTTTAAGAGTGTTCTAGAGTATGCTATAGCCCTAGTGGAAGTTTGACGCTTGTAAATTTGATTTTTTTACCTATTAATATTTTTTGGATGAATCTCTAAAGGAGGTTCCTCCCACAGATTCTAAAAAAAAGTTTTAAAAAACATTGTGTGGCCAATGTTTCTAGTTCCATCCCAATTGAAACCCTAGGGCAACTGGTGACAAAAATGGTTAAAAATTAGGTGCCCCTTCATTTAGATTTAACCAAATTTTGATTCGAGCCATCCCACATGTAATATTACCTCTTCTATTTGCTATGTATCTTGAAGGTGTCCAAAGAAACTGCCTAAGGTCATAGGTCGATATCACCCCATGGAGACCACTAATGGGTAAGAAAGTATCGAGATGATAAAGAGGTCAGCGTATAGGTAAATGTCGTTGTAGTGGTAGATGGACATGAACCATTGTGAGGTAAAAAGATATTTTTTGAGGAAATATGGGGTGTACACCATGAAGTTTTGCACCCTAACCCGTAATTATATTATAGTCGTATACCTAAGATACAGTGTTTCAAAGACCACACATCAAAATGTGCTCATGCGCCATAACATTTCAAAATAAAAACGCTTCTGCTTAATGACATTGTTTCCAACCGATCAAATGGACTAGATGGTGGCAATGGTCCTCTG
The DNA here is from genome assembly GCA_037367405.1 of Ottelia alismoides. Classification (NCBI taxonomy): domain Eukaryota; kingdom Viridiplantae; phylum Streptophyta; class Magnoliopsida; order Alismatales; family Hydrocharitaceae; genus Ottelia; species Ottelia alismoides. The sequence goes on from JAZKJV010001103.1 coordinate 559,728, forward strand.
TTTTCATTACTCTGAGCCCATCTAGCCTTCACCAATTGATACTTAAAAAGAATCTTCGTTATCTAAGGATATGCCTGGTATTCTCGACTCCTCCCATACCCATCTTGAGCCCATGCACTTGAACAAGATGTGGACAATATCCTTTGAATCCTCATATCATGAACGTCGCACATCTACCCATTGGAACCACCGTGCGCTTCTTGTCCGGTCATAATACACCCTCTCCACAAGAGCCAAAGGAAGATCTTTATCCGCGGAGTCACCTTCTAAGTATGGATACGAGAACAATCTCATACATAGATCCATGGATCAAAGACTGTGCACGAACATAGCACCTTGTATGCTCTCCTCACCGAGAACTGGCCATCCTCCAAATCCATGCATCCCGTCCTTCCATTGGGTGCAGTGCTCATCGTATGGATAAAATCTTCTATTCTATGATCAGAAATGTCCCCTCGGAAGAGAGGGTTCCGTGCTTTGTTTGATCATGTATTTGAAAGACATGCTTCTTTATCCACCGCCATATCAAAAAGCTGTAGAAAGTGATCGCATAAGGCCCCCTCCTCCGACCAATCACCCATCCAGAATCTAAAACTATATCCTTCACCTACAACGGGCCTCAGAATTTGGAGTACCCGGTAACACAACTCATACACCCCTCCAAAAAGAAGTCGACTCAATGCTTGGGATCGTGCCATAAGCTCCAAAGTGACCCCATAAATTGATCTAATCAGCTTGTTTCAATCATACCATTAAAAAGATGTTAATCATATTCACACATCCAAAATACTATGTAAATTATATTTTCACTTAATTGTCTAATATGAATCCAATTCACATTAACATTTAATTCATAAATATTATTTGCAATTAGCTCTCTATAATATATTATATATCATATTTATAATATATATGATTAATATGAATAATTTTATGTACATTATTCTATCCTTGATAATTAAATCATATTTAATTACCTTGGACCTCAATTCTCATATATCTAAATAATATGAATCGTATTCATTTTATTCTTGATAATTAAATCATATTTAATTATCGATTTTCCAATGCTTATATATATATTATTCAACCATGGAATTATTCTCCAACTTTCTAGAATAATGCGCTTTCTCTACGGATACGTGGAGACAAGGATATGATGATTGTACATTCCACGTATAGTGACTTGGATATTGAGATCATATCTCAAATCCAGATCTCGGTGACCTCACAAAGATGCTTGATTAAATCAAGACCATAAATCTAACCTTTTAATTACATCTGAACCATATTCAAATCAATGCCCAACATTTGTACTATGATTTACTTCTCTATTGAGAGGAGTCACTAAAATCCAAACTCGTTTCATCACTCCTTTAAAATGGAAGCGTCATGGTTATACAATTGTTTATGATCACATCACCCTCGAGCATTCCAAATACCCATACATTCTGCATAGTGGAAGACCTAGAATAAACCCAGAGTTTTAGATCACTTTTAGACTTTCTTCTTCAGGATTTTATCATTATGTTTCTCATTCAATCATTTGAAGTTGGTTTCGATCATATGCTTTCCAAAAACATATATTATACCTATAAATTCTTGTCATGCTTCCAAAGCAAGATGATCATGCATGTAATTTGATTGGTCCCAATATCTTATGATTGAGCTCATGTCTTCTAGTTCAGTAGTAAACTTGTATGATCCCTTTGAGAGATCGTATTACTCATATGCCCTCATATGCACACTAGCTCGTCGGTATATAGACCTTGATTAGATCATCAACCTAACGGTTTGCCAAATATACTTATTCAGACATATAGCAATACATCTATGTTCGATCAGAGGATGCATGCCTATATCTTGATAGTATGCAACATATGTCTTGGTTATCTCTATCTTGTTAAGTCAACTCTGTGACCTAACTTATCTGATATTTCTGAATCTCTATTCTTATGCAGAGGACCTGCATCAAGAGGTTGGTCAGATATCGGTCTTTGGAGAAGGATTGTCGTCTCCTTGTTAGGCTGGAGATTATCTCTTAACAATCATTTGACGGTGCATGATGAGTTCTCAATCTAACTCTTTGGATATCATCCAAGCACCGGCCTCTATGATTCAATATTTGGATCAACAACTATATAATCATTAAGATAGTCATGGTATATAATCCTAATTGTACTAAGGGACCATTATGCAAATTAATTATTCTTCATTCCATATTAAGGAATGAATTGAAATAACATTTATTTGCATAACGGCTCGTCATGGGCTCACATGTTCAATAGTATAGATCTTGAATAGGTCATCAACCTATCGGTTTGTCATGAAACACATATTCAATGGCTATTAATGTTTAATCAATTATTTTCATAAATAGTAAGCATCAATTTAATCAGGACAAATCCACAATTTTCATGATTTTCATTGAATGATAAACACATTAAGAAAGAAGATTTGATGATCCAATCATCATCCGACCATCTCCACTAAATATGGAATATCTAGGACAAACGGAGTCGGAATCGCGTGAGATAAATTTTAAGGATTTGCTAGTTTGATTATCTACTTAATATAAGTGTTTATTTCATGTTTCATGGTGGGAAAACAATAAGAAAAAATTATTTCTTACAAATCCGTGAATACATGAAAAAATAATTTCGTAGCAGAAACTCTTCAAATTTTTATTCAGGCACTTTTGATACCAACAATTGGATAGTATTTTTGAGACATATTTAGACGTTATAAATATATTTTAATAACCAAAAAACACGTTCAAACAGTGCATAAACAGGGAGGTTTTATCTTAGTGAAAAAAGAATTCGAAACTTGCATCTCATGTAATACAACGAGTCCCCGTGCATCCGAAATACAAAACTTTGTTCACCTAGGGTTTTGGATCATATCTAAGACCTTGAACAAGGCTCTGATATCACATAAAGGATATGGGAAAAGCCTTGAGCACATCACAGAACCGTGAAGATCGCATTCAATGCGATCTAGAGCGACTAGTCATACTAATTGCTTGGGGCAACAAAATTTAAAAAATTTAATAAGACGACCCCCCGTGATTCAGAACACTTCTCGAATGATTTCATCATAACCACGAACAAGATATAGGAATACCTCTTGAAGCATGGTTGCAATCGTTGTCTCTAAAGGAAGAGACCGCCTGTCTCAAGTCTGACCTGACGGAGAAGATGCTTGCGAGCGCGTGATGAGATGCGTCCTTCTCGCAATGCAAGATGAAGATCCGAGTAATAAATCTCCTGATTTGGTCTCACAAAATCCGAAATCTTCTTCATATGCAAGGAGCACCGAGGAAGATGAAGATCCATAACGATCGAAGTGGCAGCACGGCGGTGTAACAACGACAACGATTCTCTCTAGTACAAGGGGTGGACGAACACACTTGAAAGAGAGAGATAAGGTGTGTGATGAGAATTAGAGAGAGGGAGAGAGCCTTGCAATTGTGTTGTGTAAAAGAAGAGCTAGGGTTTCCTCTTCTTTTATAGTATTTTGAAGTTTATGGATCGCAATCCATGTGCAACACAAAATCAATGGTTGAGATTGATTTGCGTTTTTATTCAATGGTAATGATTTTATTGCATAAAAAATGCAACAACAATTAATTTAAATTCAATTAATTATATTGAATAATCATCAATATAATAATTCAATGAAATCAATATACAATGAAGGATAAGGAAGGAGGCTAGCCACCTTCCATATTTGAAGGGGACAACCATGCTGAATTAGTCAAGGGTGGCGAGGTCCTCCCTCCATATTAGGAAAGAAAAATAACAATGGTTGCGAGAGAAGAACAAGAGACTCCAGAACAAGCTTTCCAACAGTTGAAGCCTCATGCCTCTACAAACTCCCTGGCCTTTGTGAGAAGTCCCAAGCGAGGGCGGAGGCGATCCAACAAGCGCACGATCACGTCTCCATTTGCGAGTCTCTAGACGCTAGGTCCCTCTACATCGTTCTCGGTGGAGGCACCCCTCTGTGCATCCTTACGAGATGACTAGGTAATGACGATGAAATCCTCCAGGCATATGCATGAAGACCTAGTGCCGCCACCGGCTGTAATATCCATGCGGTGGTGCCCCCACCCTACGAGATCACCATCTCCCAACCGCACCCTTGGTGACGATTTCTCCTTGACACGCAATCTCGTTAAAGCTTGCATCTCCTCCATCCTGGCAGCGATGGCGACATGTTCTATTGGAACCTTCGTATGTGAGAAGTAGGGGAAAAATACCCCTTGCTTTAAAAAAATGTGCTTCAATTTTGAACCATTCCTATAAAAAGTGAGATGACGTTTTGGGCCCAGATGGGCTGCTGGCAAAAAAAAGGAAAAAGGTGGCTTGGTTGTATCATCCAATGGGCTTCAAATGATCATTTCATGATTCGTCCAGTAGGAAGGTCTTGCATTAATAAAATGTGCTAGGATTTGGGGCCCAATTGAGCCAAGGAAAAATGGAGAGAAGAGTTGAAAAAAATGAAGGGCCCCTTAAAAAAAGGTGGAGGGGATATTGAGAGGGAAAAAAAGACAAAAAGAGAGAGAGGATGACTTATTTTAAAAAAAACAAGAGGAAGAGATTGTTTTCTTCGTTTTACTTCTCCCAACTTGGTTGACGTCATCCTATTCCGACCAGTAAGGGAGAAATAGGGAGTATTATGCAGATTTATACATGACATATTCATAATCTCCAGTTCAGATTCAGTCGCCCAAATTTCGAACTCTGCCATTTTGATGTGCACATGTATGTGATCATTATTTGAGAGGTCCCCACTATTGCATTAGTCAGTATTCAGTTGGAGGGGTCATTTAATAAAGAATAATTGGTATTTGGGCGACTATTTGGGTTTATTCAGTTTTGTATTTTTTTATTAATTTAAATATAAAAATTATTTCCAATATTTATATCTTATATTTTTATACATATATTATCATCGGTTAAAATGAATCCAAGATAAAAGTACCTATCAACAACAAAGCATTTTACCACATTAAGTAGGGTCGGCTACATGGACTCTTTGCCTCCATCCAGATCTATCTCGGGTCATTTTCGGGCTTAGATCCAACAAACTATGGAACCTTCGTATAGTCTCATTCCAACACTTCTTGGACTTTCCTCGCCCTCTCTTAGCCTGCTTAACATCCCAAAACTCGCATTTCCTTACTGGTGCATCAGCTGACCTCCTTTGCAAATGGCCAAACCACCTTGAGCGATTTTCTCGCATCTTATCCTCGATTGTAGCTATACCAATTTTCATTTCGATTGCATCATTTCGAATCCGATCTTTATGTGTGTCCACGCATCCACCTTAGCATTTTCATTTCTGCTACTATCATTCTCTGCATATGTCTATGCTTCTCAGGCTTACATTCAGATCCATAGAGCATAGTAGATCTCACGGTTGCTTTGTAAAACTTTCCTTTGATTTTCAAACGAATTTTCTTATCACAGACAACAGTAGAGGCTCCTCTCGACTTTAGCCAACTTGCATTTATTCTATTAGTATTATATTCATCAATTTCCCCATAATGTTGCATAATAGTCCCCAATTATCTAAAAGAATCTCTCTTTTAAATGTTATCGTTACCAGTCTTCACATCGTTTCCTTATCCATTGCTTCCATCAACAATGCACTCCATATATTCAGTCTTAGCCATTGTAAGCTTAGGGTTTTCATGTGGATTCATAAGGTCTTTAGAGTAGAGATCCCATTCTTTCAACCAATATGCGAGAGACCCACGTCTCCGACGAGGAGATTTCCAGATTCCATTCTCTAACGACCATAGACTTTGATGAGGATGTTTCTACGGCCTTTTCCAGTTGACCCTTTAGAGAGATGGAGTAGTTGCAGGCTAGAGTTCTCCATGTAGAGACTCATTTCAGTTATAGTGACTCTGACAGATGTAGTACAGAGCACATGTTCTCTGACTTGGAAGGGTAGTTCATATCACACTCCAGCCCCTCAGTTCCACCTCACCAGCACGACATGAGAAGCATTGTCCTCAACAGTCTACCAATATTGTATGTGTTGAGTTGATATTGTCTCTAATGTCTTGTATTATAAGTGATTTCGCTCTATTTGTCCAAGTTGCATTGCATGCTCCAGTTTGAGGGAAATTGTTAGAGTATGTGTCACATGTATAGATAGGTAATTTGATCCCTCCAGGGTTCAATTACCACATCCACATGTTTAGTCCCACATCTACTATTAGTGACAGTGTTGTAAAAGTCGGCCGACTAGCCCGACTAGTAGGTCCGACTGGTTTAGTCAGTGGGGTGATCGACCGAGTACTGAGTAATTCCATCTAGGCCCACTAGTCGACCGATTTTTGCTTGGAGATACCATTTTTTTTGCTTTTTTTAAAAGCAAACTTATTCTAATATGATTAATATTTTATTTAAATTCAATTACTTTTATTTCATTATGGTAATATAAAAATATACAAATCTATGTAAATATATAAGAATGTATGTATAAAAATGATTTATATATTTTAAATAATTAAAAATCAAAGTCGATTAAGTCCAACTAAATGTGATTAATTGTCTGACTACGATTAATCCTTAGTCAATGACCCGACCATCCAACTACCGATTACCGACTTTTACAACCTTGGTTAGTGCTACTCTGGTTTGTCTGTGAGGCTATATATAAGAAGCACCACACCTATTGTATTAGTTGAGAAAATGAATAGAAGAATCAACCTTAGTGGCATTCTCCAGTGGTTTGATCCCACTCCTCATGAAGTAGGATTCCACGTAAAATCCCGGTGTTCATCTTGTTTATATTTCTTTAGCTATGTTACATAGTTTTCTACATGTCCCATGAGATATTTTCCTCTCCGCAGCATGCCGCGGTCCTCTGAAATAAAGGGATGGCCTCTCTCGCCCAACGCCCATTAGGGCTTTTCTTCTTTGACTATTTTTGAAATATATGTGTCACTCTTATATAGATGGGTAAATGGATCTCTCCAGGATCCATTTATCACATCATGTGTTTAGTCCCACATCTACAAGTGGTGGGACTTGGAGGGTCTGTAGAGGCTATATAAGAAGCCCCAGACCTCCTGTATCAGATGAGAAAGTTCAATGAACGCATCAACCCTTTGAAGCGTTCTGTCGTGGTTTCATCCCGCTCCTTAGGGAGTAGGTTTCCACGTAAAAATCTATGCATTCATGTTTATCTTTCTATAGTTCTTTCTTTGTTTATCAATTCGCTTCGGCATTCGTAGTTTCTAACATGGTATCAGAGCGGGTCATTCCCGTTTGATTGAAGTTTGTTATTGAAGATTATTTTTCTTTCTATTGTTCAAAGATATTTCAGTTTTAGGGCTTTCTTGAAACCCTAGTTTTCATAAATCAAGATTTGTGATTGAAGATTGTTATTATGTAAAATCATCAAGTTCGAGAGGATTTTTTTAGGTATTCTGTCTTCCACATAAGTTTTGTTCAAGCTCTGTTGATCTTCTCTTGCATAATATCTTCCAGGCGCAAGGCGGCGCAACCCTTGGTGATAAGAGCCCTAGCGCAACCTTCGCGTAGATCTACGTTGCAATAACAGAAAGAAGAAGGCTGCATGTAGTTCAAGGCGGCGACAGTTGCAAGGTGGCGTATCATCTCTAGCAAACTGCAAGGCGGAGCTTCCTCTCCTCTTCTAGAAGAGTCTGGTCAGCGCAGGCGGCGCCACATCTCAGAATCTCCAGTTCGGCGGTGACCCTCGAGGTGCGCCCCAGTCTCCTCTTCAGGTGGAGCCTCATAGAGCTCCATGCGCAGCTCCAGCCGCATCGCATGATGGAGGCCCCGAAGTCCAAGTGGCGACAACACGCCATCGCGTGCACCTTCATGCGTACCCCCATCTTCTAATGAGAAAGAAGAACCCCCCTTCCAATCACGAGCTCCAAGCGGAGCATCTCCTCCATGCGGTGACACCTCCCCATCGCGCACACCTCCAGTAGTGCCTCTTCTCCTGCATGCATAGGTGGCAGCTTCATCGAGTAGAGACCAAGCCCCATCGGGGGCTGCAGGTTTCTTCGAAGAGGGTTCTCAAATGGGAACCCTAAACAAAGAGCCCAAAGGCTGCTTTATTTTACGAAAAAAACATCACTTTTTGTTGGGCCCAACAAGCCCAGCCGAGTTGTGTTAAAAAATTCGAAAAAAATGGAGAAAGGGCCCAAGTGGGCCAACGTTTTTTTTAAAGAGAAGTCAAAAGGAAAAATGGCCTCATTTGCAAAAATGGGGGAAATTATTTTGGAAAAGGTGTGTACAAAAACAACAGTATGCTTAAAAAAAGGAGTCGGCTATAAAAAAGGGAAAATATCCGTAAAAAAAAAAGAAAAGATGACCGTACATAAAAATCCGTACGAAAAAAATGTTTTGAAAAAATGATCTAAGAAGAGAAGGAATTTTTACGAGAAGAAAAGTGGAGAAAAATTGTGAGATCGGCTTATTGATTTTTTGTTTCTCCCCATCTTGATTTGTCTTCTCCCAACTTTGTCGATGTCATTGTTTTTTTATCAGTATGGGAGAAAGGGGGAGTATTGTGTAGAGTTACAGGTCGGATTTAGATATCTGATTCATCATATTCCAGGCCAACCAAAATTTCAGACTCTACAGTTGTTCGGTATTCAGACTCGGCGTTCATATGTTTGTGAGTCTTCAGTTTGATGTGCCCATGTTTGCCATCATTATTTGTGTAGTCCCGATCTTTATTTTTGGAGTCAGAGTTTTCATGTAACCCATAGGGACTCCAGAGTAGAGATCTCATTCCCTATGCCATGTGGGATAGGTTTTCATGTGGTTTCACAGGGACTCCAGAGTAGAGATCCCATTCTCTGAGCTAGTATGGGAGAGACCCAATTCTCCAACGAGGATACTTTTCAGACTCCATTCTCCAGCGACCGTGGACTTCGACTAGGATGTCTCCACGATTTTATAGTTCGGCCCTTCAGTGATGGAGCAGTTGTCTACATGATTGTGGTGGGTCAGAGTACTCGACGAGGAGACTCATTTTAGTTTTGTTGACTCTGACAGGCGCACAGTTTAGAGCACACCCAGTTCAACTCACACTCCAGCCTGTTTGCTCCTCATCACCTGCACGACATGAGAAGCAATGCTATTGACAACAACCGACAATTGTGTTTGCGTTGAGTTGATATTGTCTATAATGTCTTGTATTGTGAGTTTAAGTGATTTCTTTCTGTTTGTCCAAGTTGAGCATTGCATGCTCCAGCTTGAGGGGTGTGTTGGAGTATATGCGTCACTCTTGTATAGATGGGTAAATGGATCTCTCCAGAATCCATTTACCACATTATGTGTTTAGTCACATATCTACTGGTGGTGGGACTTGGAGAGTCTGTGGAGGCTATATAAGAAGTCCCAAACCTCCTGTATCAGATGAGAAAGTTCAGTGAACGAATCAACCCTTTGAGGCATTCTCCTGTGGTTTCATCTTGCTCCTTAGGGAGTAGGTTTCCACGTAAAAATCCCAGTGTTCTTCCTTGTTTATTATTTATATCTCTGATTAGGTTCCCACATTTGTAGTTTCTAACAATCATGTTGGTGGTGGTAGTGATCTCAGCCACGACATGGTGAAGTCGGCTTCAAGGGTGCAACGACTTGATAACAATGTGCGACTGTAGCTCAGCTCGAAGTGTGCGAAGAGGCAATAACACGTTTGTGGCGCACACGAGAACTGTTGGTGATGCGTCTTTGGGTTCGATTGTTGGAAGGGAGATGGTGGTTAGAGCAGAGGGGTGGGACCAAGACTGGGTTTTGAAGGTGTTGTGGGGTTTCTGTGGAGTTGAGTGGGTCGGTGGGGGTGGTTTTTGGTGGTCGCTGGGGTGTTTGTACAGTGGAGGGTGCATGAAGCGGGGTTGGCAGTGGTTGGGCTGGTGATGGTCAGATGGGAGGTGAGGTTGGAGAGAGGCCGACAGAAGTGGTGGCTACTATGGGGTTGGGGCTGGATGTAGAGGCAAGGAAGGCGGTGGAGCGGTTGCGGTCGTCAGTTCCTGAGTTGGCGGGGCCGTCAGCATGGACTGTGGTGTCGAGGAAGGGGGAGGAAGTTTAGGGACATCCTGGATAGCGGCTTCGGGAACAGTTTCTGGAGCGGAGGCATTGCCAAGGCTCTTATCTAGGTAGTAATTTTTGCGATGCCTTCCTCCTATTGTTGTTGCATATCTGCCCAACCCTGAAGCATGTTGGATAATATCTCTTTAATCTTAGCATGGCGTGCACAGACCTATGCGCTAACATATTTCGATCGATAACTCTTCAAATATGTTGATCGCAAGTCAGATGGTGAGAATGATCTGTAGGCCATGCTCTAATACCAATTGATGCAAACGGATTTTTTTATGGTGAAAAAATTATTTTGATGGTGGAAAAATATTCGATGGAAGAAATTGGTGGGTGGAGGAAGAGAAGGCTCACTGGATGTGAGTGATTTGGAAAAGAAAAATCATGGAGATAGTGTGGAGGGAGAGGAGATAAGGGAGAGAAAAATGAGATAAATTTTAATTTTAGTTCAACTTCGACAGACTTAAATACTATCCCCTTTGTATAGGAGGGTTGAATTAGAGAAATAGAAAGAAAATAAAAATAAATCTTAAATTGACTCTAATCAGCTAACTAGCTAACTAATTGATTTAACCGACTAACTAATCCATTTGGAGATCACAAATGATCTCCTTATTTAAAATAGCAATAAAATTTCAACGGACTCGATTAATTGTAAAAAAAATTTAACTTAGACTTTAATTTACGGACGAAAAATTAAAGCCCTAATTTGAAATCCTGATTTTGCTAATGGAAAATTGATGGATGAGAAAAACCCTAATTCACCCCCAATTTGTCGTTCCACGCCGCCTCACCATTCACCTGAAGACCATACACCTCACCAAACAGATCCACCATTGCCTTGATGCCTCTGCACTGTCGACGTCCCCCCTCAGTGAAGAAAATCGTATGGTCAGCATATTGTAAAATAAAAACATTGATATCTTTGTTTCTGCAAAAGCTCTCTCACTGTCTATCTGGTTATGATCGTCAGAGCATCAACCACTATGACAAATAAAGCGGTCCCGCTTACATTCGTGTTTGATCCCCCTCTGCAGCTGAGAAAACCTCCTTCTGTCTTGTCGTTCACTAAAATTGACGTCGAGGATGTAGTAATACCTTCATCTACTCGATCCAAATACGCAGGAAGCCTTTATGGTGTAAAGTTCCTCATAAGTTTTCCAATCCACACACTCATTAGATTTAAAGAAGTTGATCTTCCATGCCAACCTTTTTACCTTTTGCCTCTTCCAGTCAGAGATAACCTTTGAATCCAAGGCAACATTGTTCATCAACTGCCTGAGATAAATGTCTTATGCTTAGGGGAGACAATGGAATCCAGAATAAGTCTTAGACGATTAGCCAAGACCTTCGCCACAATCAGATACAAGGCAATTGACAATGCGATTAGTCAAAAGTCCTCGATCCTCTGCGCCCCTTCCTTAGGCAGTAAGAAAATGACTGACCAGTTCACCAACTCAAAGACACCATTACCACTTTTAAACTCCTCCATTAAGCTCATTACCTCCTCTTCCACCATCTCCTAAAATTCTCTGAAGAAATAGAAGGGGAAACCATCTGGGCATGGGGATCCATTCGGATTGAGGTCGAATACTTCTTTCCGAATATCATGAGCCATGACCTCTCTAGTAAGCTCCTCTGCCTGTGCTCTAGAGATCTCTCTTGCCCCCTACTTGTCCAGTGTATACTACGTCCTGGCACCCTTCTACTAACATCTTGAAGTACACGACTACTGTGTTGCTTATCTCCCTATCTTCTGTGAACTGTTCAACAACAACCGATACCGAGTGTATATAATTTCGGTAGCACTTGGACTAGCTACAACATGAAAAATCTGGTATTGGACCCATCCTCCTTTATCTATTTTTGCTTCGACCTCTATTTCTACTCAACTTCTCTGCATTTATCCTCTGCAACAATGCGAAGATGAGTTGCTTTACTCCCCTGTTCTTCCTCCGTGAGACCATTGTCACCATCTGCATCATCAAGTCTCTTGATCTCCGCATGCGCCGCATTCCTCGCCTCCATACATTTCTCTCGAAGCTCCTTCTTTTAGCTCATCAACATCTTTCGCAGCTCTGTAAGAGTAGTCTTCATTCTTCTAGTGGCGGAACCTTCTGCTGGCATTTGAGCCCGAAAGATAGATCTCAATCACGCTCCCTCACTCAAATCCAATAGTTTCTCTAAAAATCTCCTTTAGGCTCTAGGGTTTCTCGAAACGGATTACCGATCTCAATCACGCTCCCTCATTCGGATCCCAGCATAACGGTGTATGGTGTCAGATCTGGATCGCAGAAGACTCCAAACATAACTCAGCGGAAAGACTCCATTAATCTAGTTGAGACCAGAAAATGGTCAATGTGTGACCGTGAATAGTTATTACGCCACGTATACATGCCATTCGCGGCGTCGACAACCTCCATAGCTAAATCATTAATTAACTCCAAGAAGGCATTTGACCTTGGGTTCCTTCCAGCCCTTCCTCTTGATCAATCCTCAATAAACATAGTGAAATCGAAGTCACCCTCCACATGCCAAGGAATATCAGGAACCCTAATTTTCAAGCAAATCTCCTTCGAAGCTGCACTTCCATCTATTGCCCCAGTTGGTCGGGATTTGTGTGACACCCTATCAAAGACCACCAAGATCGATTTACTTCCCATTGATTCATTTACCACTCTGAGTATGTCTTCATTCCAAGCTTGCAAAATGCCCCATGCTAACCCGTCAGCCTCTCCAAATGGAACGTTGAAAATTATAACCTCCCAACGATCTCCATATAGTTGGCGTTCAACTTCCAATCTTTGTCTCTTGGATACAAGTCACATTTATTACCATGAGCCTAAAAAGGAACCCATAACAACCCTCTCTCTCGATCCCCTAACCCTTTGACATTCCATGTGATGCCATTCATCCCCAGATGTTGCCACTTGAGAAATCATCAAGTCCTTGTCATCTTCTTCTACCTCTTGGGTGCCACTCGTAGCCAGCTGCTCCTTACTACCTGCATCGTTCATGCTCTTAATCTGAGTACTCGATGAAGTTACCAACATGGAGTCATCTACGAGTTCACGTTCAAGCCAATCAAGGATGTCCGATTATCGCCTCTTTTGAGAAAAATCATCGTCTTTTATCACTCCTCTACTTTCGTTGTACTGCACAACCTCTTTTGCTTTCCCCAAGGATGCTTTTAGGACTCAAATGGAAGCCCTCTCTGCCCACTTATTCTCCAAAAAGTCCTTGTTTTTCCTTTTTTGAGATGAGCCCTTCGTGGCTCCCACTTCATCCCCCTGTGATGTGACACGTGCATCAACCCCCCTACTGACCCCTGCGAATCTTGTGGGAGTTCCTCCAGCCACTCAACATCCTGCCAAACAAGCACAGAGTTTTCTGCTTCTTTAGTCGAAGGACTCCGCATAACTGTATCTCTGATAGTGTCTTGTAGAGGCAAGGTCTTGCCACATTTTTACATTCGCATGCCACCTTCTGTACCCCATGCTCATGGCCTTCTCCATCACCATCATGCCCCATGTATGTTCTGAGCACTTTGTTTATACCAATGGCATCGGTCATTTGTCTATACAGTTGATGCCATCTCAGGAGGCTACCTTACAAGATGAGCAGGTACCTTCTCAGGAGGCTGCTTCACATGTTACAGATGGTACATATGATTTTGATGTGCACATTGCTCTAAGAAAGCAGAGGCGTACGTGTGCCATGTATCCTCTCGATGCTCATGTTTATTTGGGGCGTCTTATAGAGGATTTCAGGGTTTGTCATTGGTCCATCATGTGTAGAGATCCCACAGATGCATCAAGCAGCTATGCAAGACAGTCAGTGGCGTCTTGCTATGGAGGAGGAGATGACCACGCTACAGTCGCACGACACTTGGAGCTTGAGTACTGCCCATCAAGGTTGTAAAAATCGGTAGTCGGTACTCGGTCGGTTGGGTCACTGACGAAGGATTAATCGACAGTCGGACGACTAATCGGATTTAGTCGGGCTTTAATCGGTTTTGAAAATTTAATTATTTTAAATATATAAATCATTTTTGTATGCATATTCTTATATATTTACATAGATTTGTACATTTTCTATATTATCATAATGAAACAAAAGAAGAAATTGAATTTAAATAAAACATTAAGCATATTAGAATAAGTTTGCTTAAAAAAATAAAAAATAAGTGGTATTTCCAAGCAAAAATCGATCGACTAGTTGGCCTTAGTCGGAATTAATCAGTACTCGGTCGGCCACCCCACCGACTAGACTAGTCGGACCTACTAGTCGGGCCAGTCGGGGGATTTTTACAACAATGCTGCCCATACATGGGCTTCTGTGGTTGGATGCAAATGGGTGTTTGTAGTGAAGCACCATGCATATGGTAGCCTTGATCGCTACAAGGCTTGGCTTGTGGGTTCACCCGGACTTATGGGTTGGACTATCATGATATATTCTCTCCCGTGGCGCGCCATTCTACTCTTGAGATCCTTCTTCAGTTGCAGTGATACACGACTAGTCTTTCTCCCAGCTTGATGTGGAGAATGCATTTCTATATGGTGATCTACAAAAGAAATTCTATATGCAACAACCACCTTGATTCGCTGCTGAGGAGTGTCAGAGGGTTTGCATACTTCATCAGACTATCTATGGCCTTAAGCAGAATCCCAGAGCATGGTTCCATAAGCTTTTGGACTTGATAGAGAAAAATGGCTTCACAAGATCAACTACAGATCACTTACTATTTGTTCAAAGGACTCATAGAGATATCTTAGTTATACTGGTCTATTTTGACGATATCATTGTTACAGGAGATGATGTGCAGGGTATTTGTGTGTCTAAAGAGTTTGTTGGACAACAGTATTTTCACTGATTTATGATACTTCCTAGGGCTTGAGTTTGCTAGGACCCAGCAAGGTCTTGTAATGATCCAGAGGAAGTATGTTATTGATATCCTCTTTAACAGATTGCATGCGGGCCACTACTCCCATAGATCCTAGAATGAAGTTATGTGATGATGATACATAAGAGTTGGATAAAAGGAGATACATGGAGCCCATAGGGAAGCTTCTCTATGAGACCATTACTAAACCAGACATCTCTTTTACCGTGAGCAAAGTTAGCCAATTTATGCAGCAATCGACACATGCTCATATGGATGTTGTTCACATGATTTTGAGATGTCTGAAGACATCTCCAGGTACATGAGTGCTCTTTAGAAGATGGACATCCATCGCATTACATGTGCAGATGCATGTATGCAGAATGTCCCAATGACAGGAAATCTACCCAGGCTTTGCAGTTTCATTTGGAGCTCGTTGGTGTCATGGAAGAACAAGAAGCAAACTATGGTTGCCAGATCTATTGCATAGTCAAAATACATAACCATGTCACCGGGAAGCATTTAGACGATGTGGGTCAGATTCGTTCTGACTGACGTAGCTATTAATTTGTCTTTTCCCATGCATCTATAATGCGACAACCAGGTTGTTCTTTTCATTGTCAACAACCCTACATTCCATGAGAGGACCAAGTACATTGGGTACATTGCCACTACACACGTGACATGATTCAGAAGGGCTTTATCTCTACTTCCCACGTCGGCTGAGGGGAATAGAAAACAAATGATTTCACTAAGGTTTTAGCCAAAGAACCATTTCAGGGTGTGGTTACAAGCTGAGCATGATTGACATCTATGCTCCATCTTTAGGGGGAGTGTTGAGAGTTATTTTATCATTTATTGTTCTATATCCTTTTTTTTGGTCTCCATTATGCAATTTGCCCATTATGTTTCTTTTTTCTATATAAGAGAACCCTAGGACTTCATGAATAAGCAAAAGTCATTAGAAGAAAAAGAAGAGAGATGTTTATTCATGTAACCCTAGGCTCTCTTATATAGTCGAGAGACCTATGGGTAAATTACTTAAGATAGACATAAAGAAGTAAAATAACTGGAAAGATACATAGGAATGTAGAAATATCTCAACACTCCCCCTCAAGATGGAGCATAGATGTCAATCATGCTCAGCTTGGACGAATACATCTTGTTGAAAAATAGAATGCGGAAGCGGAATCGGAAATAAAGATAAACAATAGGAACAAAGATTTTAACGTGGAACCCTACTCCAGAAGGAGCGGGATGAAACCACGGGAGAAGCCCCTGAATTGGGCGTTTCTTCTATTGAAGTTCTCAATGAGTACAGGGGGTGTGGGGCTCCTTATATAGCCCCACGGACAGACCCAACAGTGACCGTTCCCCCATGTGGTACTAAACACATGGGTGGGCTCTTTTCTTTTCCAACACTCCCCCTCAAGTTGGTAGCTGGGACAGCTGCAACTTGCAACAATAAAGAAAAATATACATCATTACATCTTCACTTGAAATCACCACAATAAATGTATGTATCCGCAACTGGTAGACAAACCCGCTTGCTGACGGGTATATCAGGTCACCGGAACGTATCTCTGTCGTGCTTAGAAGGTCACCGGACTGTCTCTGTCATGCCTGCATGGTCACCGGATCTCTGTCTCAGTCGTGCCTGCGGGTCACCGGACTTTGTCTCCGTCATGCCTTGAAGAAAACAAATCCAGTGCGGAGTCGATGTCGAGGATAGAGACACCACGACGAAGATCGATGCACAGTGAAGATGGCTTGATATTCTATAAAATCCGGAGTGTTTGGTCTGTCAGTCAATGATGTAGGATGCATATAGCTTTTACTCCCCCTTTCTCCCAAACTTGTGAGAATAATGAAAATAATAGACAAGTTGGGAGAAGCAAACATGAATCACATTTTTTTATGCGTACGACTTTTTTTTTCTTGTACGCGACTTTTTTCCCCTTTTTTTAAGCCGTTCAACATTTTTTTACGGCTTTTCTTTGCAATATTTATTTCTTTCTTTTTTTTTGAAAAAAAAACTTTGCGTACGGCTTTCTGATTTGTACGCGCCCCCTTTTTTTCAGAATTTTTTTTTGTAAAAAAAAATTGCAACCTTTTTTTTTAAACACATTTTTTTGTGAGGCCCCTCTCCCCCTTTTTTTTCTCATTCATTTTTTTAACTCACGGTCTATTCCTTCATTTCCCTTTTTTTATATCAGCCGCAGCCCCCTTGGGCTTCAATAAACACTCCCCTCATTTTTTTCATCATTTTTTTTAAACGGCCAAGTCCCTCTCTCCATTTTTTTTAACAACTTGGCTCCACTTGGACTCTTCACACAAATGGCCCCCAAAAAAATGATCAAGGGTTCCGTGGGAACCCATCGGGGAACCCTCTTTTTTTTCATGCGTCGCCGCTCCCTATGGTATTTCTCTACTGGATCGACTACCGCCCCCGCATGGGCCTTCTTGCCGTGCGCCGAGGGCTTTGGGGATGAGGTGATCGGGCTTCAAAGCTCGCCTGGAAGGAGGGCTCTGGGAGATGCGGCGCGCCGCCGCTGGGAATCGTTGTGGAGGATCTCGAAGATGGAGCTGGCAGCGCCGCCTGGCGCTTGGAGCTTTGCCTCGCGCCGATGGTTCTGGATCTAGAGGGGCGCCGCCTGGGATCGTTGCCCCCCCTGGAGCATGGTGTGTGGAGATCACTGGGAGCATCTTCTGAAGTTGCGTGAGAGAAAACGTTGTGTCTTCTCCATAGCGGCTAGGAATATCGTGCAGCCTGGACTTAGGATTCGCCTGGAGCAGCGCACCAGAGATGGCGTTGTTGGATGTGAGATCTGCGCCGCTATTCAGATCGGCGTATGCCGCCAGTGCTGTGGGTGATGAGGGCACCACCGCCCATTGATGTTGTCTAGGGCTTTCTGTAGCTGTGGTCTGGATCCGCGTGTGATCGGGATGGAGAAGCGGCTAGGGTTCGGGGGAACCCTTGTAACCAGATCACAGATCTTCCAATAGAAACTAGCAAGAAATGTGGCTAGGGCGATGAATCAGAATCAGATTTTGAATCGGACAAAAAACTTTATGAAAATTGATCTTCAATAACAGCACATCAAAAAGGAGCTCGAATCTCGAACAAATGATCAACATAAAATCCACGAGAATCGACCCGCTCTGATACCATGTTGAAAAATAGAATGCGGAAGCGGAATCGGAAATAAAGATAGAACAATAAGAACAAAGATTTTAACGTGGAACCCTACTCCAGAAGGAGCGGGATGAAACCACGGGAGAAGCCCCTGAATTGGGCGTTTCTTCTATTGAAGTTCTCAATGAGTACAGGGGGTGTGGGGCTCCTTATATAGCCCCACGGACAGACCCAACAGTGACCGCTCCCCCATGTGGTACTAAACACATGGGTGGGCTCTTTTCTTTTCCAATACATCTAAAATGACCCCCTGAGTAATGCCTTGGTAAAGATATCTATTGTTTGCTCTCCTGAGCTAACATGAGAAGTAGAAAACAGACCCTTCTAAATCGTATCTCTAGTATAATGGCAGTCTACCTCAATATGATTCGTTCTCTCATGGAATACGGGGTTGTTGGCAATAACAGAGCAGCATGATTGTCACATTGGAGGTGCATGGGAAGTGGCACATCTATAGTCAGGTCAGTAAGAACAAATCTGACCAACATCATCTTCGTGGTAGCTTGTGTCATAGCCCTGTATTCTGACTCAACACTCGATCTGGCAACCACAGTCTGCTTTTAGCTCTTCCATGAAACCAGGGAATTCCCTATAAACGCAATAAAGCCCGAGGTAGATTTTCTGTCCTTTGGACATCTAGCATAATCTGCATCTACATATGCTATAATTGAGAAAGATGTGTCGCTGCTGAAAAGAAGTCCCATACCAGGTGAAGTCTTGAGGTATCTCAGAATCATATGGACTACATCGATATGTGCCTATCTAGGCTGCTCCATAAACTGACTTACTTTGCTCACAGCAAAGGATATGTCAGGCCTGGTGATGGTCACATATAGTAGCTTGCCAACAAGCTCCCCGTACCACCTCTTGTCGACCTCCTCAGTATCACCATCATATTGCTTCTTGCTTGGGTCAATAGGAGTAGTGGTAGGTCTGCAATCTGCCATGCCTGTCTCTGAAAGAAGATATGTAACATACTTCCTCTGGGTCATCACAAGACCTCGTTGGTTCCTTACAAACTCCAACCCAAGGAAGTAACGTAGATGTCCAAGATCCTTGATCACAAACTGTTGACCTAGGAAGTCCTTGGCACCTTGAATGCCTTGCTTGTCATCCTCTGTAACAATAATGTCATCAACGCACACAAGAATGACAATAGTACCTCTCTGGGTCTTTTGCACAAACAAGGAGTGATCAGCAGTCGATCGCACAAACCCCTATTGCTCTATCAAGTCTAGGGGTGTAAACGGACCGAACCTGAGCGAACCTATATTTTTTAGGTTTGGTTCGTTTATTTAATCGATCCTAAACTTGTGTTCAGGTTCGGTTTATTTATTTTCAAATCGAATCCGAATCGAACCTATTTTTAAACGAATCGAACCTAAGCGAATACCGAACTTAAGAATTCAGAGGGAGTCAAAAGAAGAGAATTGGAAATATATATGTGTTTACAATTAGAATAAATATTCATTTAGTTTTTTTCTTTATCTAACTTATCTTCATCTTTTGAAAAAATCATATTAATATGGATTCATCTCTTAGAAAAAAGTATAATTATAATATATTTTTACATATTTTCCGATGGGGATAAGGAATAAGAAGAATATGGAGATATTCGATAAGTAAGATTTATACTTGTTCTGTTGATTTGAAGATAAAAGAATGGAAAAGTACTACACATAGATGATGGATTTTATAAACACGATGTGGCTATTTATTTTTGGATTGTTTATACCAAGATAAAACCTACTTATCCCGTAAATATCCAGTTATCTCTAGACAAAATTCACTTATCCTGGGACAAAATTGACTTATCTCAAAATAAGGTCCACTTCTATGGATACGGATTTGTAAATATGTATATGTGCATGTTTATCGAGCTTTTAACGAATCAAACCTGAGCGAACCTATGATTTTTAGGTTCGGTTCGTTTATTTAATCGAGCCTAAACTTGTGTTCAGGTTTGGTTCGTTTATTTCCGAACCGAATCTAAATCGAACTTTTAGCGAGCCGAACCTGAACGAATATCGAACTCGAGAATTTTCTTACAGCCCTAATCAAGTCTAAGAGCTTATGGAATCATGCTCTTGGACTCTGCTTAAGGCCATAAATAGCCTTGTGTATCCTGCACACCTTCTGACACTCCCCCTCAGCAACAAACCCAGGTGGTTGCTGCATGTAAACCTCCTCCTATAGATCACCATAAAGGAAGGCATTCTTCACATCAAGCTAATACAGGGGCCAATCTCGTGTCACAACAACTGAAAGAAGAATACACAGAGTAGAATGCCTGTCCACTGGAGAGAAAGTATCTGGATAGTCCACCCCATCTGTCTTGGTGAACCCACATGCCACAAGTCTCACCTTATAGCGATCCACACTGTCATCCGCACGGTGTTTCAAAGTGAACACCCATTTGTATCCCATAACAGACACGTCAACTGGAGCAGAAACCAGACTCCACGTACCACGTGACTGTAGATCTCCTCTTCTATAGCCAAGCGCCATCAACTATCCTAAAATGCGTCCTCATAATTCTGTGAAATTTCCACGGCAGATAGAGTTGCTGCAAATTTCTTAAAATCCCATGTTAGACGATGAAAGGAGAGCTGGGAAGCCAGTTGATAGGAAGCACAAGATCGCTTCTGCTTTAAACTGCAATAGGAATATCGAGGTCAGACGGAACATCATCCATCTGTGTGCTAATTTCCTGTAATGATTCTTGCGCAGATACATCTCCAGACCCATCATTAGAAGCTATATTATCAAAACAAACCCGGGGCTCCGTGGATGATGGACGATGAGCATGAGTAGAAGTAGTCCGACGAGTGTAGAACTTAAGTAGAGATGGAATATGTGGCGCATGTGACTGGGAAGTAGGAGGGGGTGGAGGAGGCAGAGATGGTGGTGGTGGTGGAGGTGGAGGAGTTGGTGGAGGTGGTACAACAAGCACGGGAGGAGGTGGCATGTAAACTTCATCCTCTGAGTTCGATGAAGCCAACCTATCACCTGTAGGAGAAAAGTATATCACATACTCAAAAAATGTGACATTAACATTGATATAGTATTTTTTGCACGTAGGATCATAACACCGATATCCCTTCTGAGTCCTGGAGTATCTAACAAACACACATTTGACATCTCTAGGAGCGAGCTTGTCAAGACCAGGAGTCAACTGGTGAACAAAAGCAACAGATCTGCACACACGAGGAGTGAGTGAGAATTACTCCTCAGGAATTTTCTCACCCAAGACAGATGACAACATACAATTCACCAAATAGCATGTTGTGAGAACTGCATCACCCCAAAACGAATGTGGTGTACGACTCTGAATGAGAAGAGTCTGAGTGACATCAAGAAGATGACGATGCTTTCTCTCAACAATACCATTTTGTTGAGAGGTGTAAGGACAAGATGTTTGATAAATAATTCCTCTAGATGAAAAAAATGAGATAGATCGCGAGTACAAAATTCCAACGCATTATCAATTCGCACAAACTTCACAAAGGTAGAGAAAACATTTTGCACTTCAGTAATAAAGGTTTTGATCGCATCCCCTTCTTCAGATTTATTTTTCAAGAGAAACACCCATGACAATCGTGAAAAATCGTCCACAGCTACAAGATAAAATCTGTCCCTGGTGATCAGGCACGCGACTCGGACCCAAGATGTCAACATAAAATAACTCAAAAGGGAGCTATTGCTCCGACTCTAACGACTAGGAAAGGCAGACAGATGATGCTTTCCCAACTGACAAGCTTCGCACTGAAAGGAATAACTAGGTGAAATCTGCGGCAGCATATGACACATCTTCTGAAGAGGGAGATGACCAAACCGGATGTGCCAAGTGAACGGAGAGACTGATCTAGACAAATGAGAAAATAACCTACATATGGAGTCTGAACCAGGCGATAGAGACCACCCTGCTCACGGTCACGCCCAATCACTTTGCCTGTAAGAATGTCCTGAAAAACAAGAGTTGATGGGTAAAAAATAGCTCGGCAGTGCAAATCCTTTGTAATCTGACTAATAGAAAGTAAATTCATAGAGAAATCTGTAGCATGTAGCGCATTCTGCAGACGCATCGAAGGCGTCAAAGTGATCTCCCCATGTCCTATGATCGGGGAACGAGTCCCATCAGCTATCACATCTGTTCTCCCTGGCGTAACATGTCTATATGGTGTAAGCTGATGTCTGTCTCCACATAGATATGATGTGTTGCACCGGAGTCCATAATCCATTCTGTAATGTTAGATCTATGATAGGATGTAAAAGCTTAAGTACCTGAGGTGCTGGTTGTAGCAGAGGTACTGGTAGAAGCTGAGGTTGCCACATCTGAATGATCTCCTGAGGATGGTTAAGCGGAAGGGGGTATAATATCCCTCAGTTTGACCACGAGGTGATCAAACCTCTGATCTAGAGTAGAAGCAGCAGGAGACTCAATTTGCTCTGCAACGTGGGCTGATGTTAGGAACCCATGCTTGGAATAACATGTCTCCTCGGTATGACCTAGGTGATGATAAAAAGTACATGGCTGACAAGTGCGACCCCCTCTACCACGAGGTCTGCGTCCACAGAAGGTAGAATGGCCTCCTCTTCCTCGAGAGGCAGCCATGGTCGAGGAAGTATGACTAGAGGCTGTAGAAGAAATATTAATCCTGTTGAGCCTGCAGAACGCTTCCTCCATGGGAGGAATATTGGCATCTGCTAGAATCTGAGAACGAGCAACATCCTATTCAGGGTCAAGGGTTGCGAGGAATACCCATACCATGGCAGCATTCCTATATGTCTTCTGCTACTCTGGAGTTGTCGTTAGAGGCATGAAACTGTGAAGCTTCTCAAACATCCCACGTAAGGATGTATAAATTGAATGCAGAGGACGTCTGTTCTGCTTTATAGTGAATATGTCATGCTGGAATTAGAGGATCTTCGTCTCGTTCCTTGCTTGAGAATATGTTGCTGCGAGGATATCCCACATTGCCTTAGTAGTATGTTGATGTAACACATCATTGACGATCTCAGTCGTCAAAGTTCCTGAAAGCCAAACTTGGGCATATGCGTCGTCCGCCTCCCATGAGGTGTTTACTCCAGTCTTCTCCACCGGCTCCTCCTCGATAAGAATATGTTTCTAACCATTTGGGTTCATAAGGCTCATGAACTGCATAGCCCATAACTCATAATTTGTCTCGATTATCTTGACAATAGGTGCTGGACCTCTGAAAGCGCATGTGGCGGGTACATCTACTTTGTTCTCAAACATGATGCCGGAGGTAGAAGATTAAGGCTTGTGAAGACCAAAAAGTGAATGTCTACACAGGCATATGTGGATTTGAATACATATGTAGACTTAGGCACTCGAACCCATCATCCAGACGAGAGAACCGATGCCGGCGTGCAGAGAACTACACGTTGAATCAACACGCACGAGACTGCACCTGCAGCCTACGCATGGAGGTCATGCGTGTGCGGGACTGTGTGCGCGAGGGTGCGTTGGGGCGGCTCACGACATGGGAGCACGCAGGGGCGTGCGGGGTCATGCGAGTGCATTGGGGCTGGCACCTGGGACTACACACGACACTGGGGCGGCGCTGGGGCAGGCGCGGGGGCGGTGCCGGGTTGATGCGATGGTGCAGGGGCGCAAGGCAAGCGCGCGGGGCTGGAAGATGGGGTCTAGGGTTTTTGTACACCCGAGCTCCGGTCTAGGACTGCCGCTCTGATACCATGTTGGAAGAAAAAGAAGAGAGATGTTTATTCCTGTAACCCTAGGCTCTCTTATATAGGGGAGAGACCTATGGGTAAATTACATAAGATAGACAAAGAAATAAAATAACTGGAAAGATACATAGGAATGTAGAAATGTCTCAACAACTTCGTCTGGGGAACATGGCTACTCAAGAGAAAACCTGGCACAAATTGATGTGCGAACCATATAATATCTGTTTTTCTATGAATTCGGATAAATCAGTGAGATTTTTTTTGGAAATTCTAGAAATGAAGGAAGATGTTATGGTGTCCACGGAGGTAAAGATTCATGAGTTTTTTGAAAAAAAAAAGGGTAAAGATCCATGTTACTCGAAGATGGAAACTGAAAGAGTTGAATATTTATCAAGTTATGTAGGACTAAATACAATACCGATCACTATTTTTTGTTTGAAATACCGACTATTGTTCTGATAAATACAATTTGTATTGTGTCCAGTAACAGCCATTCAAATGACCCTTTTAGCGATTGGTTGATTACATCTTCCATCCTTCGATATAAACTCTTTGTAGGTTTGGCAGCTTATAAGTGACAATGCAATAGCCATTTCGTACTAGCGGACTTGGAATAGCCATGTTATGCTTAATTTTAGGGCTGACCTTTGTGGTCTGAAGTCTATAATACATTCTCTTCTTTCAGGCAAGAGTCGGTGCTCACGGAAGATCATGTCTAGAACCTCGTGTGATCGGCCTGTCTAGATTGAGTATGGATTTTGAAGAACTGATCTAGGAGAGTTTATGTTCCGTCTCCACCTTTGTTCGTAGGGAAATTTGTTTTTGTGGTTTCTGTATCAATATTTGTCGCAGCTAGGTTCAAGTGAATCACATCTTTTTAACTTTATTTCAGTAAAGGGGTGATGACCATCTTGTTGCTACGATCTGTTTGGGACCTTATAGTTGCTTGTTTATCGTTTTTTTTTTATTTTTCTGATGTTTATGTATGTATTTGAGCTTTCCAAATGGCTCTAGTATTACTGAATAAGTCTCATTGTGGTATCCCACCGGTTAAAAGATTTAATGGCTTGGAACAGGTCTTGCCTTGTTCTCTCTCAAACTTCTTATAAATAGCATTCAATGATGATCCATATTTTTTGTTTTTTCCGGTTAACATGGGTAGACATTTGATACAAAATCATCTTTATTCCTATGTGACGTGGATGCGAATATGAAGTTAGAACCCATGAAATTCTTGACATGACTTCTATTTGGTAGCATCTTTAGATTGGGATCGCATATTTTCTTGTGATTTAGCCATTTTGTAACTTGTAAAGATGTTAACATGTGAATCGACTTACCGAATGAAATCTAAGTCTTAATTTGAATTTAGATATTTAGCCCTCACATCCGCTGGCAAAGGATATGTTTTCACCTTCTTTTCAATGATTTTTTTTGATGAAATCCTGAGGGATATACTTAGAATAATAAGTAGAATATGTTTCAAATTTCGCGTAAAACATACATTCTTAACACATCTAGAAGAGGTTGATTTCAGCAAATCTGAGATCGTAAAGTTTGATAGTCTTGATGGAGGGGATAGAGGTCTCGAATTAAGTTGTATTTTCAATAACACTATGATTATATATGGTGATCCAAATTCTTTTAGGTTTCATTTCAAAAAAGGTAAAAAAATGGGGGAAAACAAATAAAAGTGCGGAAGCTCGGAACATCTTTGGAAATGATTATGAGAAAACTTGTGTAAACATATGAATCCGAATAAACTCGTACCAGACCCAATAGGATCTGTTTGATCTAATAAAATTAACAATCAATATTAAATAACTTAAATCAATCAATTGATCGTAAATTAAAAGTTGTTCGGTCGAAATCGATCAAAATTCGAGCGCATTATATTGCGTGCTACAGAAAAGTCAAGATGTAAATTGGAAATCGTAAAACAAATCAAGACCATCCAAAATTCGATTAGACGAAATAAGACCAATGGAATCATCCGTTCGTCGATCGGAGATCATTTGATATTTTAAAATCACAAAATTTAGGCACAAATCAAAAATTGTATCTTGAAAATTTTGGGATTCATACTTGATCCAAAGTATATGAATATTATACTCATATTGGTCGCCGTTTAAAGATGGTCAAAATGAGATATTGCATATTCATATCCGAGACTCGAGGTGCGATTATGGTCAACTTTTGTATGCCAAATTAAAGAAGAGAAAATGGAAAAAAATATATATAAAAAATACAGATTTAATTTTATTTCTGCTACAGCAGACTGCAACCAACAACCTCTATTTGGCATTATGATTCCCCTCTGCTTGGAGTTTCTTCCACTCCCACTTGGCAATCAATTAAGCCTCGCTTCTTTCTATATATACTAACCCTTTCTTCTTTAATTTCTTTCCATTCCTCTCAAGTTCCAACAACATAGCCACAACCCTCTCAATTTTTTGGAGTTGCTTATGCTTTTGGAGATCAATCTCCAAGAAAATTCTGGAGTTGTTGGAGCAGTCCTTGGAGCCTTCCTTGTTGCAGCCACGGAGCTGCTGCTCCTTGCAAGTTCAGCCAATGCATGCAAGTGATATCCAATTTGGAGATCTAAAATAAAAGATGCAAATCCTTAGCCTCTCTTTTACTGCCATCCATACTTCTGCAATCATCCAAATTCTATCTAAAATATTAACTTCTGAAAAAAAATAATGTTTGCATTCTCTGTACTATAGATTGAATGGTGGAATTGAATCTGCCATATTATACGTATTTAGTAGAATAGATTTGTAGATATTGTTGTTACTTTTGCAAGGAACTAATCAAGGGTAGCCCATATTTATTCCATGGTAATTGAGCAGCGGTGGTTCAATTTTTTATAATCTAGTACACACACATATACACACATATATAAGCATGTGCAGAGAAGGATTGTAGCTCAGATGAAAATGTTTCGTTGGAAATGTGACTATCGAGAAGGATCAAATCACTATGAGAATATAATAAGTTAATATAATTCTGATAGATGATAAACTGAGATAAAGACAAATAAGATAGATTTGTATATGTGTAAAGAAGGCCATATAATGTTCCATTTCTAAGAAGCGAGCAGTTAGAAGTAAAGACTTGTAAGAGAAGTTTAGTGATTGCCAAAGAAGCCTTGAAAGAAGACCATTAAGAAAGATATGATTTTGTGGGATTTATCAAGAATGGCATGCCTTTGCTTAATTTAAGCTAGGATTTAGTTTGAACTCAATATGTTTTAAGCAACATGTATTTAACCATAATTGAAGCTTGAATTGGCTTGTTGGTGGTGGTTGTTTAATTTTAATTTCCCTAATATGAGATGGCCTTGCTTTGGCTAAATGAGACTTGAAATTTGTAGCAGTTAGGCTTGGTGTGTGGAAGTTTCTTTTGAATTTTCAGGTAAATAAAATATAAATACCAACTGATTTGCACTGCAGAAGTCCAAACCTGTTTTTTATCATGCATCTGTTTTCTTCTGTTTACCCCCATCTATGTGAGATTTGGGATATAGTTTGACTTCATGTCTACCTACAAGAGTAATGATGGTTGAGTATTCTGCATTTTTCCTTTGTGTACTCTAATCTGTGTGTGTGAGAGAAAGAGAGAGAGCGCATCCAAACTTAAATGGTACATAGTTGAAGGAATATTAACATGTGAATTCCGTTGCTATTCATTTCCCGTGCTCGGTTTTCTATATAGGTCATGTTTTGAAATTTTGTTTCCAAACTTATAAAATCATTATATTTCATGATAGACCTACTGTCATGCTTTTGATTAGAGTTCGGGAGTCATCTTTTCCCGAAGTCTAGAGCCGAATGGAGGACGCTGGAATGGCTGGTAGGGCTACTCTAGTGGACGGCTCGAGAGCAAGAAAGCCGGTGACATCTAGTCTCTGTCCTGACTCTATCAAAGCAGCTCTCTGCTCCTGCTCAAAGCAAAGGCTGGAAAAGTTCGCACCCGAAACTGACTTGGTAACCTTCGGATTCCAAAATTTCATATTCTTCATATTCTTCTGTAGCATGTAGCGATAGTAATAAAAACTAAAAAGAACACCTTACACATCTTGAATCAAAGCAATCATTTATTTTTATGACAATCGAGTATCTGAAAAAGTAGTTGAAATCATAATCATGATGTTTATGAGTGGTGCCTATCATTATAAATACTAGTGTTCTCATTGGGATATGAATCGAATCTATAATCAAATGCATCCATAAGATCGTGAATTAGTAATATCAATAAGATCGTTGATCAAAAGACCTAGATCTGTACATAAAACCACAAAAAAGACTAATAATTTATAGTGTCAGTCACGGTGGACCTTGCACTGGACTGTGCAAGGATGCGGTGACCCTCAGCTAGGCGGGAGATAGGAAGCCTAGTTAGGGTAGCAGTCGCCAAGTGTGTGGGTCTGTGATCCCAGTCCTTTTACGATTTTACGCGAGATCGCAATGTTTTGACGCTTCGTTGGGATCCCGACTTTTGACCAGTTCTGTTGACCCTTTATTTTTTGTTACCTAGGTTGGTGGTCTCTCGATTTTTGTTTTTTTTACGAACTCATTTGCCCGTATCAGTCGGGACGGTTTCTAGAGTGATTTTTCTGAAGAGTCTCTCTCAGCCGTCTCTGTGGCGTAGTTTTGGAGTAGACCTACCCCCTACTGGACTGCACTTCCACTTAGAGGGCGAGACGGAAGGGTCTCTTAGGAGACTTCCTCACCGCTTGAGTTTTGGTTACCGTTCTGCCAATAGACATGGCGATAGCTAGAGTTGAGATCAGTTCAATTGAATTGGCTACAGATGAGCTTGCTACCAGAATCATCAATCGTCAATCATAAACAATTAATCAGATCTTAGATCTACTACAGATGACAGGAGAAGTTAGTGGACGTGTTGGAAACTTAGTTGGGATGTATTATATTTCACCGCATACCTATAGAGACACCCCAACTCTAAGGTATTCTTCACACCTTAGAGTCATAGTGTGAGGTCACCCTCAGACCAAGACCACAGACTATATATCCACTAGACGTGAGAAACTAGACAGAATTAAGGATCATATCAAAAACTCATCATTGTCAACATTAAAACCCATTATCGTGATCTCTAGGTGATAAAAAAATAATATATATATATATATATATCATTAATTAAAATATGGAGATTATATATATATATGGATGGTAGTGGGTTGAATGGTGATCATGGGGCATAAATACAAAGCAGTTGAACACCATTTTCTACGCAAGTAGTTTGTTAAATTTAAATATCATTGCCTTTCTACTTGCCTTCTTTTGAAAATACTAAATTATATGTTATTATTTCTAATATGTTGGATTGTACGCAACAACCTTTGACGTTCTTTCATTCCTTTCATGCTTGGCATGCAAATCTCCTGCATCAAAGTAGTTGACTGATGATTCCGAGCGTCCGCTATTATACCCGACGGTACAGTCATTACAGTTTTTGTTCATATAATGTAGAGTGCTTTTGTTTCACTTCTGTCACTTTTAGAGACATGTATACAATGTAGTATTCTATTTGTTATATGTAAAATATATGGAAATTAATTCAATGAAAATTTGTTGGCACTTCTTGTTGGCTCCGTGATTCTTTATATTGATTGTGAATGTTATTGCAAAACGCGAAAAATTTCCCCTTATTTTCAATCTAACTAATGTGATCAATTAAGAATTTAACGATGCGAGTGCAATGTAAATGGGTACCTGGATCCAAGGGCGTCACAACCTAGGCTGTGTTAGGTGTATACCCTTTGAATAATATATGTTTTCCTAGTTTTGAGCAGGGTTGCACATAGATCATATTTGATCGAATTTTGGCTTAAACCATGTCAAATACATGTAACTGATTTCCTATTCAATTCAATCCATTAAACATGCAAATCCAATCCAATCTAATCCACCAGATTGCGGATTGGATCGGATTTTTAATGCTATCATATTATCACTTTATAAGCTATGACTATGTTTGTAGCACACTGTACCGCAACATTTGAATCATGTTTCTAAAATTGGAGTATGGATAAATGTAAAAAAATGATAGTTAATTTTGGGAAGCAAAAGAAGATATGCTTGATATGGATAGTACTAACAATCATTGTATAACTAAAAATAAATAATATACATGTAATTTGTAGAAGCTGTAGAAGCATCATGTTGACTTAGAATAAAATTGCAAGTTTGTGTATATCAAATAGGAACTCCAACTACCATGCAACTAACTTGCTTGGTTGCATGATGCAAAATGGAGGATTGTGTGCAAGGGAGATCTGGGACGAGGACCATGTGTGACTGCGTAGTGCAGGTGAGAGGCACCTGAGCTGCTTGGTTGTGCGTGCGTGAGGGAGGTTTGAGAGAGCCAAGGATGAGGTCTGGTTGCGCATGCGTAGGGAGGTCTAACTACACGTCTACCTACGTATTTAGGCACAAGGATGGCTCGGTTGAGGACGAGCACAATATCTAGATAAGGACAAGGTCTGGTTGCGTATGTGCAAGAGAGATCTGGCTACACATACATGTGGTTGGGGATGAGGATGACATCTGACCGAGATGTATGCATCTGAGGGTGGAAAGCTCTATAGTGTGGGTGGTTTTTTTGTTTGAAAGGGCCCAAAGGGGGTTTAAGTTTTTTAAGAAGGGTTAGATTTGAATGGAGGTGAAGAATCCATGTAGTCGACCCTACTTAATTGTGGAAAAAGACTTTGTTGTTGTTGTGTGTTTTATTTGGAAAATTTGAAGGGCTTCGGGGATTAGGTATTATTTTTTAAACCAACTATTGGAGTGAGGTAAGGGAGCTTCGAGCAAGTGAGGTGTGGTAACGCACGACTTGGAATGGGTTTAATATATAAAGAGAGTAGCTTCCGTATTTACACAAAGTTTTCAAATAAAATTACATATATAATATGTTTTAACAACATTAAATGAAATATTATATATTATTTATTTAGTAATAGATTATTGGATTGGATTGGATTTGGACAAGAAATGTTGATAAATACTATCGTTTTTAAATTATTTTTGATATTTCATATGATTTAAGTATTATTTGATCATCAGGCACATAATAGCTATGAAATATATCAAAAAATTGAATTAAAATGCATATAAAAGAAGTTGACATTGAGCATGTGTGTTATAACGATAATTATTGAGGGTATATCACATCATTCCAAATTTCATGAAATTTCAGCAAATTGTACCGAAATTTTAGTTTCAACGGAGGCCCCATATCGAAACCCATATATATATAGGGGACCTTTCAAATGAGGTGGGGACTTTTCTGAAATTGTAAAAGCCACTGCGAATTTAGTAAAAACTCTGTAACAGTTTTGTAAAAGTATAAACTACACATTGTAAAAAAATGAATTTTGTAAAATATAACATCTAATATTAAATCAACATTTCCATCCAGTATAATAATATTTTCATAATTTTATTTCACTATACAGGTTGTGTTAATATTTACTGTTATATGTATGAAACAAGAAATTGTAAAATATATTGGAAAGATGCCTAAATTGGGGGTGGCTCACCACATATATGATGAGACCCCGCCTCATTCGAAGTGTCTCCTATATATATAGGGGACCTTTCAAATGAGGTGGAGGCTTTTCCGAAATTGTAAAGTCCATTGTGAATTTAGTAAAAACTCTGTAACAGTTTTGTAAAAGTATAAACTGCACATTGTAAAAAAAATGAATTTTGTAAAATATAGCATCTAAATTTAAATTAATGTTTCCATCCAATGTAATAATATTTTCATTATTTTATTTCACTATACATGTTGTGTTAATATTTATTGTTATATATATGAAACAAGAAATTGTAAAATATATTGGAAAGATGTCTAAATTGAGGGTGGCTCACCAAATATATGGTGAGACCCCGCCTCATTTGAAGTTTCTCCTATATATATATATATAGAGAGAGAGAGAGAGGCGATCATGTGAGAGTCAAAATTGGTGAGAGCATGAGAGGAGTTATTCTGGACCACAAGATTCAACCAGGAGAGAGAAGACCAGGAGAGAGAAGACATAATCTTGCCAGAATCACTCCTCTCATGCTCTCACCAATTTTGGCTCTCACAGGATCGCCTCTCTCTCTCTCTCTCTCTCTCTCTATATATATATATATATATATATATATATATATATATATATATATATATATATCGATTTCCCTGATTTCGCCTGAAATCTCAACGACATCTCACGAGACTTCGGGCCATCTAGAGATATCAGTCAAAAATCGAATATGCAATATAAAATCACAACTTGGTCATTCGTAAGATGTTGATCTCGCTTGGGGTGGTGTTTTTTTGAGAGATTTTCAATATGTAGCTTGATTTTTTGAGAACAAATTTAGGAGAGTTTGTATTTTAATGTGCAATAATGATGAGCTATGATTATATTAACTCAGATCTCATGTATAACATAGAGTAAAGCATATTTAAAAATAATTTGTGAGATGTATAGAAGAGAAAATTGGGGGTTTTGTATTTTAATGTGGAATCATGATGTGTTCTTCAAGGATAAACTCGGATCTTAAGTTTTGGACGTAGAAAACATGATCAGTTTTTTTGGTAAATGAAATTTAAAAATCGAATGATTCCAAAAATCCAAACCTTAGATCTATGCAGTGTCTTACATGTTTTGTGTCTTACAGGTGATTTTTCTCGCAATTGGTCCTCTAATTGCTATATCTGAAACCCTAATGTATAGATTTAAGGTGTTTTTTCTTAAATTCACGATATTAAAAGTATATTTTCAATTTTAAACATCAAGTATTTACGAGTTTTTGCGTACTAAGTGTTAGAAAAATAAAAAATACATTAATTCTGAAAATTTTAATATAAAATAATTAGCAAATACTTAATTGTCCGCATTGTATGGCTCATGAATGATTGTTTTGCAATTCCCTCATGTTTCGGTGATCATAATCATGGCACATTCCGGATTAGGATCTGACAGTTCTAATGATCAGAGAGGGGATTTCAATGGGAATATTAGTTGGAGGTATGCCACCGCTTATGATGACAACAAAGCCAAATAACAATGCAATTTTTGTGGGAAGAAGTTGGGAAGAGGGCAGATCACGAGGATGAAGCAACATCTTGTTGGCAATAACAAGAATATTGCCAAGTGCACGCGTTGTCCCAAAGATGTGAGGGACATGATGAAGCCTAGCTTGGATGGGAAGAAGGATATGGATACAGAGAGGGTAAGGAGGGGTGAAAAATTCAAAGAGTTCATGTTTGAGAAAGAATTCAACGTCCTCTCAGATTCAGACGACGATGACTTTGTCTATCCCTTGACATTCGTACTACAACGGAGAGGAGGGCATACATAAGGGCAACAAAAGAATCAATAAGGAGTGAGATCGAGATGATAAAACTCGGTGGTGCGTGAGGCAGCTTATATGGTGCATGTGGTAATGGGAGTGGTTTTGGAGGTGCACAACTACCACCACCTACTAAAAAATGCAAGAGGAAGGGACTTGGACCTTCTTGATAAGGAGTGAGTCCATGCACTACAGGTAGAAATAGGTGAAGGGCATGTTCACCAATGTATGGGAGAGAGTGGGCTAGGCAATCAACAAGCTATTCTTTGGGGAGAGCATTCCTACCAACGTTGTTAGCGGGTCATTTCTGCAACATGCCATTGATGAGATTGCTGCAATAGAAACGAGAGTGAAGGCTCCCACATCTTACGAGACAATGAACAAATATCTCAGGATGGAGAAGGAGGATATGAATGGGTACATCACCGAGCTGAGGAGGAGATGGCCAGGGTACAGTGTGATGTTGATATATAATCGGTGGATGAGCTACACGAGAAAGTAGATCATCAACTTCCTCGTTTACTGCGACTGAAAGACCATTTTTTAAAAATTTGTTGATGCATCTGAATAAGTGAAGGACCACAAGTACTTGCTAAAGTTGATGAAGGACATCATCAAAGATGTTGGGAAAGAGAACATTATCCAGATTGTCACTGATAATGGCAACAACTTCAAGAAAGCAGGTGAGACAATAATAAAGTCTAGCAGATACTACATTTCTTGGACACCTTGTGTTACACATTGTATTGATTTAATTCTAAAGGACTTCAGCAAGAGGAAGCTCATCTCAAAGTGGTAGAGCAAGCACAAACAATCACCACATTCATTTACAACCATTCCAAAGTGTTAGCTTTGATGAGGAAGATGTATAATGGTAAGCTGGTGAGGCCTAGCACCACACACTTTGCAACCAATTTTATAGCATTACAAAGCCTTAAACAACACAAGATAAGATTGAAGACCATGTGTTGCCAAGGTGAATGATTCGAGATACTTGAAGCTCGAACTGAAGGACGGAAAGTGGAGATATTTATCAATGATCTCTACTTTTGGGATGATGTGACTCAGGTCACGAAAGAATGGATCTGGTTTTTTCTGCATTGCGGATTGTAGATGGCGATAAGAAGCCTACCATGGGAGTGGTCTACGAGGCAATGCGCTACATGAGAGAGAAGGTCGGAAAAGCAGTTGGAAAATGATTCAAAGCATGGTTGGACATCATAGACGAGCGTTGGTCCAAGATGCTCTCACATCTTCTTCACAAGTATGGTATGTGTTATGTAATAAATCTTTTTTTTTTCATTTTTGATAGCACTCCAAAATCCGAGACTTGTGCTTGTTTATGTCTAGCTTATTACTTCCATCCCAAGTACAAGAACAAGAACAATCTTGGTACAAATGTTGACCTTCTAACAACTGTACAAATTGCAGTGGAGAAGCTCGTCAAGGATGAGAAGACATAGACCTTATGCATGAATGAGGTAATTATGATTTTGGTGCTAGATTGAGACTTGCAAAATATTATTTTAAGAGTATTATGTAACAATTTATGACTTCAAACTATGTGCAGGTGAAGTACTTCAAGGATGCATTGGGTTCCTCTTGTAGAATTACTGTAGTTAATGGACAGTGCAGTACTCTTTCCAGTAAGGATGAAGACAAATCAGTACATTTATTGTATAATGATGTATTACTATTATTTATTTATACCCTTTTGGATTTTCTGCAGCCAAATGGTGGTTACTGTACAAGATGGAAGCTCCCAACCTACGGAAAGCAGCATTGAATGTTATGTCTCAAATCGCATCTACTGGTGGTTGTGAGAGGAACTGGAACACATTCAACTTGATCCATTCGAACAGTTGGAATAGGTTGAGAGAACAGAAGCTTGGTTGGGAGAACAGAAGCTCCATGATCTTATCTATGTGCACTACAACTTGAGGCTAAAGATGAAATATGCAAGGTGGGCCAGGGAAAAGATGAATACACAAACTATATTGATCTTGCATACATTTTCAAGATACACGATGACGATGCTGATGAAGATGTTCTCCAGAGGTGGATGGATCCTAATAATGCTCCGATACTCTAATAAACGGGTGGAAGACCAAACGAGAATATAAGCCTACAAATGGGAGCAGATGTAGGTGACTATCCGACTAGATCCAGGTGGATTACGGATCCTCTTGGAGGGATGGAGGCCAAGGTTGATGCATTTATTGATGAAATTCTCTCCATTAGTTCCAAATCCAAATCCATGTCAAAGGATGATAGTGGACATGA
This sequence comes from Ottelia alismoides, assembly GCA_037367405.1. Classification (NCBI taxonomy): domain Eukaryota; kingdom Viridiplantae; phylum Streptophyta; class Magnoliopsida; order Alismatales; family Hydrocharitaceae; genus Ottelia; species Ottelia alismoides. The sequence continues at coordinate 595,275 of JAZKJV010001103.1, forward strand.
TGATGATGATGATGTTGGCGGTCATGGTGGATCTAGTGAGGGGGGAACATATTCAGGGGGGTCAGCAGGGGGTGGTCATGGACCACAAGATACAAGATTTGAGGAAGGGCTCTACGCATGGCATGAATATATGGAGCAATAGAGGAACACACAGATAATTTGTTCCAAGCCCGAGTCCGGGACCTATGATTATGACGCATTCGGCCATGGCCATTGTCCTACCGATAGCTACATGGATGATTTGATATTATCTGTTGGTTCCTTAAGCTGTATGGACATTGACAGCCCATATAGTAGAGGAACATCAAGTCCCCTAGGTGGATATGGATCATCACACGATGAGAGATCATTTGGCATCTTCCCAGAATTCTTTCATGCTCCTCCTCCTGGATCTCCTCCTCCTTCTCAGGCGTATACACCTCCATCATATGGTTACAGTGGGTATGAAGGATATAACAGGTACAACAGTGAGAACTACCAATGTATCCAACCCGAGTAGAGCCATGACAACTTCTTTGGCGTTGATAGTTATGATTTCTTCCCTGAATACACGCCAATGCCTCCTCGTCCTTCGCAGAGATCTTCTCCTACTCCGTCGTCGCCATACCGATGATCTCAAGCCAGTACTCCGCAGCCTCATTGTGCCACTCATGATACCAGATCTAGTGATTCTTATCCTCATCTAGAGGTACTTATGGGCATCGATGTTCACCAATACTGGTAGCATGTGATGGATTACAAGGCCATGGTACTTGACATGGGAGAACTACTACGAGTACACTGAGTTTGCGATGCATTATGAGACACTACAAGTAAGGGGGTGGGGGGTGTGGAATTCAGATCTACCACGGAACTCTTAGTTATGAACTGAACTCATCACCCAATAATATCTTTTAATCTTTTATTATATTAATCCTTAATGTGCATGTTCTTAGTTAGTCTACATGAATATATGTCTTTTACTTGTTGTAAGACTGTTATTCTGTTATTAAGTATTAGGTATTAACAACGATATATTCGATATGATAGATATGCGTGATATACCGTCATAGTCATAGATAATCGACATGTGTGCTATAAGCCTATAAGTATATATCTATTGTTTCATTGTTGAAGAACTCGGATTAACTCATTTGCAATATCTAATAATTTTACAATATGATCGATATGGCCGATGTGTATGATATAATGGGTATAGATGAGTGATATGTGTGACATAATTGTGTATCTATCGGTTATTTATTGTTCTAATAACTTGGATGATCTTAATTTATAAAAAAACTGAAAATCCATTTCTTCCATCGAAATCATCGAAATTTTCCAAATTTTTGGTAAAATTTCGATATACAGGATCACCGAAATGAAATCCATATTTTGAACCTTGTATCACATCCAAAGACGCTTTGTACAAAATTTGATGGTGAATGCAATCAATTTTAAAGAAGGGTTTGATCAATCACAGCCATGTTCTTGCATAACAACGCCATTCCTTTGGAAATCAATTTGTCTAAATAATGAATTGACCAACTAGAAATTCACAAGGTGGTCGATGGAGGTATCATGTTTGATTGACCTTGATCAGGTAATACGATAATGAGAATTTTCCACATTGTTGGTCAATATTAACTAGTGTCGACCATTACAAATGAAAACGACTAGTCGAAAGTACAATACTACAACAAATTCAATCAAGGTCAGCATTCAAGCGCCAAAAATGCCGTCCTTGCTCCAAATAAAGTCGATGTTTAGTGAAATGTCAGAGTTTCCTTTTCTTTGTCGACGTTCCTATGTAAACGTCGACCATAAGTAACATATATCGACCTTTTACAAAATTGAATGTCGGGTCATTTATTGATATTTTGCGTGCATATTTTCGACAAACAAACTCGGCGTTAGCGAAAATTTTGAGTTTGTTTCCAGATAATAAATAGAAAGGGGTTCCCTTCCTCGGCCCTTTGGCCCTCCCTCGTCCATTGATATCTGAATCCATCTGGCCTTGGGGGTCTCCTCCATTGTCCAGGGTTTCTCTCAATGGTGCATGCGTCGTCGACAATCGTGGAGAAGGCCCTCACGATGGTGATCACCACGGCAGAGATCCATGAAATCGATGTGCTCCGACGGCGATCACCGCAACAGCGTGTTACAGTGTTTTATTGTTGCAGATCGTGTTCTTTTAATATTTTTTTCATATTTTATTTATTGAGATACAAGGATTCGGAATATGTTATTTGGTGTTGATCTGTTTTTGTTATTTGATCCGGTGATTCGATATTTGTTAGTAGATGTTTAATTTAGGGCCTCAGTTGATGATGTTTTGCCGTGGAGTTTTAGAATCAAAATTATTTGGTGGCCTCTTGTTAATAATGCCTGATCCCTTGCTTCGTTGTTGACGTTTCATGTGTAGCAAAATATTTCGGAGGAGTTGAGACTAGGCTCATCGATTCCAACATATGGTGAAGCTATTACTTCTTCCCTTCTTCCTTATAGTTTAGGATCTTCTTGTAGCTCTGAGTTTTGTTTATCATATAAACTTGACGTATGATATTTAAGTTATAGTCGTCAGTTTTAAGTTTGTTACAACTCAAAGTTTTTTATGCATATAAATGTAGCCATTATCATCTAAGTTTAGTACATGAATACTTTAAATTCGAACCATGAGAATATAAAACGGTGATTTGCCAAACATATCAAACCCGAAAGGGATGAAAATATGTTGATTGTCAATACAAGCTTTCTTGTGTTTAGCAACTTTAGTTGGAGCAGCTTTCTGTGCAGCGTATCCCGTAGTAAAATCACTTTTTATCAAACCAACTAACGGAGACACTCCCGTCAAATCAACACATGCATGTTTTCTTCCAGTCCATCCAAAAATTAAAACATCTGCTGGTCTGAGTGTGGATCTCCCCTCTTGTGGATCAGTTGAAAAATTCACAGGTGCTTCTTTCTTTGACGCAACCATGGCCTTCTTGAGTACATCATAGAGCCACCACATGTCGTTAATTTGAGTTTTCTTGTTGAATATGAACGTGCCTCATGCAGGAAGTATTTTTTAAGCATCTACAGAAATTGATTCAACGACCCTTAATATTCTTAATAACTGAATTTTGTTTTATACACCAATGTGATGTCTCGTGAGATAACTGAAATCTTATCTTTTTATTTGAAATAAACATGGATTGCTTGTACACGGACCAGATACGTTGATCTCAAATTTTCTAGATACTTGCGGTTATTAAGCCGTGGACAACTCAGTAAAAAGGACCATTGTTGAACTTTTCTACTCATAATAGTTATCAGAACTGTAAGGGACAATTTCTGCTTGGGAAGTGTTATCGTTGAACAAAGAAACCGCATCTCATTTGAGATCTAGAATTTAAGGAATTTGTAAACTCGAGATAGATAACTCAGACCTTATCTAATAATTTTATAGGTATGCTTTCGTTGTTTCAAGCATAACTAAAGTACATTCTTCAAGTAGAAATAACTTGTGCATGATCTCTCTCTCTCTCTCATATGAAACAGGGGCACGATTAGTTTATTGTATTAGGACATGATTTATTTGAGGCTGGAGCTTTTTCTTCTTCTATAAAGTTACATAACTTCCTCATGCAATGTTCGATTTCCCTCTACTCATTTTTGAATCAATGTGTACTTAATTATTGACAAATCAAGATTAAATTCAAAAGAATCGGAGATCATTTGTGAAATTTGGATTTTGGGATTGAATTGTATATTGTATATATTTAGTGATTTTTGATTTGTTACTTTAAGTAAATATTTAATATTTCCATTTTATTTCTTATTCATTTTTTGAATTCATCTCATGATCTAACTAGTTACATAAAAAATGTAAAAATACTAGAAAAGCCGTAAAAAAGTGAGATTCCGACTTCTGCATTTTGACTTATTGACTTGTACATATTTAATTTCTTAATTTTATTTTGACATTTTCTGAACTATAAAAATCCATAAAAATCATATTCATATTTCATTCATCATTGAGCATCATATTTAATTTTTTTCGTGTATTATTCTAAATAAAATAGATTGAAAAATACAAACTAAAAAATTGATATCATTTATTCATAAAATATAAAAAATGTATAACTTGCACACATGAGTTCATTTTTGGTTGCATCATTCATGAATATTTCAGGTTTCCTTTTGATCTATATTTTTCATTTTACCATTTTTGCATTTATCTTCATCTATTATTTTTAATTTATTTTTCTATGCATTTCATAGCTTTGTAATTTTTATTTGATTCTTTGTAGATAAATAAACATGCGCAAAAATCAAATATGTTCTAAAATAATGTAATGGATTCAAATGCTATTTTTTTGTTATTTTTGCGAGTTAACAAAAGGTCAGAAAAATTGGGGAAGAGGATTATATACAAGTGGATTAGGTTAGTAAGCTCAAGCCAGAATTTATCCTTTTTATTGCTTTTCATTTTTTCGGATTTTGATTTTTATGTAATTAATTAAAACATTATATTTCGATTTTTATGTAATTAATTAAAACATTAAATAAAATAAGGAAGTAAAAAAGAAATAAATAAAAAAGAATGAAATATGTACATGAAATGGTAGGTCAAAATCAACAAAAATATACAATGCACACTTACGCCCCAAAACCCATTTTTTCACAAATGAACTTGAATTTGGTCTTGATTTATAGATAATTGAATGTACATTAGTTCAAAAGTGAGTACAGTGAAATTGGACATCATATGGGAGAGATATCATCATTTACAACTTTTTATCCTAAAATTAGGGTTTGGGTTTATTGTGAATATATACAAGTCAGTATTTTTTAGGATTTTTCATTGATTAAGGTCAGGGATATGTACCTAATGAAGTCAATTTCATGTCAATTGGAGTTAGCATGAATTAATGAAAAAAGGGTGAAATCAACTGAAAATGTAGAGATTATCATGAATCTATTTTTTAGATATTAACATACAAATGAACCTAATTTCTCGGGATGAATATCTATTTTTAGCTAATTAGAGTGATGAATCACATATTCATCGACCCCCTATACTTAAACCTTTCTCATCCTTGAGTAATTAAAAATGAGGAGGTGAAATGAGATTGGGTTCCATACCAAGATCATGAGCAAAAGGTGAAAATGGAGCTCGACTCGACTTTCGAATTTTTAGTTTGGTGGAACTCTTGTGAGAATTAGGGTTTTAAAATAAACAGCCTCCATGTTCTGCACATCATTGTTTCAGGTTTGGGTCAGAAGTCACCTTAGATCAATCCTCCTCCCAAAGCATACCCCATGAACATTGAACAACTGTCTCATGTGTGTGAAGGGTGTCAGCTCTTCCTATCTGAAATTCCAAACTACCATGCAAACCTCTCCTCCATTAACTCGTCCTTGGAGAGTCAGCTATTTCCTTCTAAGTTAAGGTACGTACTACTTCACAATGAATATGGGGGAAGAAGTTTCTACAAGAATTGAGAAAAGAACTGGAGTGTGATTGGTGTAGTCACATCTCCTGTGGAGCTTTGCCAGTGTATCCAAGTCTCCACCACGATACGCATGATATCTGAAACTTGGACCTTTATGTTCAAATATTTATTTGGTAGTTGGCTTCTTTTGGTGTGATTTTCGGTGCTCTGCATGTATCTTTTGTTCCCCGACGGATATAGAATCTTTTATTTCGCCCATGTTTTGGGGTTTAATAAAAATTTTGCTAGTATTTCATTCGTCATCCAAAGCTTTATTTCAAAATGGACTCCGATCTTTAGATGTCCACGCTACCAGAAAGGAGACTCACACCGTCTTTCAACACCCCATCTGAGTTGAGCAAAGTGCATAGTGCTAGAGTACATATTAATTCCCTATTTAAGAGTCGTATTCAGAATTAGGCAATCAGGTTAGACACTAAGAGTCAAAGTCTGAACACTATCATGCGGAACTTGGAGAATTATGTCCAAGACCTGAAGCTTCTAAAATCCTATTTTCTCGATGAAATTCCTCTAAAAATTAAGTGGATTAAGGCCAAGTAAGGATCACTCTTGTTTTTTTCTCACAATTCAGTTCAGAACCCAAGAGCTTTTCACCAATGCAAATGCATGAAATGTTGAATGAAGTGCAAATATTTTTTATTTTTTTATTTTTTAAATGGTTATACACATATTTTACATATTTACAATAATTGTACATATTTTACTCAGTTTTACTATTTTTACAAGAATTACCTACACCCATGTCAGTTTTAAATACAGAAAATACAATACCATATAGTATAATGCAGTCCAGAGTGTATACACAAATGCGATTCACCCCCCCCCCCATACATAGTGTATACTAAATATAGAAGGATGCAAAGAAGAAATGAGGGAGGTAGAAGTTGGCCACCCCTCCTATACTTCGGCTCATGGTCAACCTAAGTATAGAAGAGATCAAAATGAGGCAGTCGAGGGAAAGAGGAGAGAAGGTGGACATAAACAGGGTGGGCATCGGTCCCCCTAATACTTAGGCTTTTGCCTAAGTATAGAAAAAGTACAAAGGTAACCAATGGAATTGGGAGAGAATGTACAGAGGTTCAAGGAGGTTTTCAGCAAACCTTATTACGAGCATGTGGTGGAAGGAAATACGGATATGAAGAATGCGATGAAGAATATTCCCAACCATAATCGGAGTCGCCCTCAGGAGAGTAATAGTATTTTGTGGAGGCTCTCCAATAATTTTTCTGTGTTGTTGTATATTCACATGGTCAACCAACTTGAATCGGATGATGAATATTCTCGTGAAGATGTGTTCGTCTGTTCATATCTAATTAAATCGGTACATATACCAAACCTTGGGGAGAAATCCTCAGACTAATCCATGTCTGTCATTATATACGTGGTTGGTTTACTCGAGTCTGGATCAAGGATAGGAGAAGGACCATAGTGCTTCTTCCATCCACTTGCAACCAAACTAGAGGATGTGGCCCCTTTATATTGATTTAGTGAGGTGCTGACCATAGTTTCTTCATCAGATGAATCACCTTGTATTCATCAGATGAATCACCTTGTATATTGTATATCTCCTATAAGTCAGCACACATATGAAGTATATGATATCTCTCTGAGTTGTTTTGGGATTTGTCGGCTCAAGTGTTGGATCACAGTTTTGATCAAGGGAGTATGAAATGACTGTGTCCAAATTTGGTGAATTGCATATATCTAAATCAAATTCATTCACCTTGGTAGCATTATTGATAGCCTCTCCAGTCTGATACTGATGTGTCTCTCCCTGATTCATGTATTGAGATTTTATCTCCAGATGAGAGGTTTGATCTTGTGCACTGTTTGACTTTGGGGTCTCCTCTATGTCACAATTGTTGATTTCTTGTTCAGTTGTACCAGGGTCAAGGGTGTCCTCAAGAATTGGGTCATTTTGGTTCTAGTTTGGGAATTTTATGTCAGGAGTCTCACAATCAATATTCACTCTAGCAGAGGCTAAGAATGGTTGTCCCAAAATAATGGGAGACTCAGTCAACTCTTCTTGATGTTCAATACCTAGGACAATAAAGTCTACTCCATTTTTATACCTTGGAAGTTCATGAGGACGAAAAAAATTCCTCTCGGTCTTTTTATGGATCGATCTAGAAATTGAATGATCACTCTAGTTTTTTTAAGTGGTCCAAGTTCAAGTCGGTTAAACATGGACTTCAGGAGGATGTTCAAAGTCAAGTCATCATCTATCCAAATATGAGTAAACTCAGTGTTCTAATTTTATAATTGACCCTAGTCGACTATTTGACTCTGTGGATTTTTATTTGTTAGGTCATCACCATTGAACTAGCCATAGAATTATATGAAATTCGATTCTAGATTGTTTCTTTCCCGTCTTCTTAGGTAATAATTGACTCTTTACAAATCTATGAAGATTGGGTACATAGTTTATGGCCTTTATTACTGAAAGCTCTAAGATGAGACTTTTACGAAATGCTTCCATTTCTGTGTTATCTGTTTTTTCATTTTTTTGAATTTTTATTTTTTTTGTATTTTTGGTAGAGTCGATGAACTGGTTAGTGGGTTGGTCAGTGGTCTCATGTACCTATGGTATCTGTGTTAGAAAATTTTGCACATGATGTGTCTCATGTTAGCTTTGTGGGACCATCACTCCTCCTTGGTTGTTAATCATTTGGATGACAATATCAAGTTGTTCAATGAAAGCATCAGCTCTTCGTTTAATTCAAGTAATGACATCTGCTATTGTCTCAAGACTTGGATATCAATAACTATACTCATCATGTTGTGACTTTGGCATGCAATCCTGAGTCGAGTACTGATTATTCTCTATGTTCATGGTCAGGTCATGAGTTTCGTTTCCTTGACTCTAAATCTCACATGTTTTATCAAAGGAAAAGTGGTCATATTGTAGGACATGCGAGCCTACGGTGAGCCATTATGCAATAAATGTTATAGCGAATATCATTCCCTGATCTGAAATGAAGAATAACTAATTTGCATAATAGGTTAATTAATATAATTAGGGTTATGTACCATCGTCATCTTGATGATCATACAACTGTTGATGCAATTATTGAATCAAAGAGGCTGGTGCTATAATGAATATCTAAAGAGTTAGATTGATGACTCATCAAGCACCGTCAAATGATTATTAAGAGATGATCTCCAGCCTAAGAAGGAGATGGCAATCCTTTCTCTAAAGGTTGATATCTATCCGACCTCTTGATGCATGTCCTCTGCATATTAATTGAATTTCGGAGGTGTTAGATATGTTAGGCCAAAGAGTTGACTTTAAGAGATCGAGACAACCAAAGTCATATGTCGTATGCTGTCACGATATAGTCACGCATCCTCTAACCAGAGACAGATGTGTTACTATATGTCTGAGTATGTACATTTGGCAGACCAATAGGTTGATGACCTAACCAAGGTCAATACACCAGCGCGCTAGTGTGCATGCAAGGGTATCTCAGTAATACGATCTCTCAAAGGGATCATACAGGTTCATTATTGAACCGGAAGACATGGGCTTACTCATAAGATATTGGGAAGAATTAAATTCCGTGCTCGGTCGTCTCACTTTGGAAGCTTGACTGAATTTGTATGTTTGATATATGCTTTTGGAAAGTATATGATCAACACCTGGGTATGATATATCTCTCTGGAAAGTATATGATCTATACCAACTCCCTATAGTCAAATGAGAAAGTTAATTATAAATCCCTAAATTAGACAGTGTAAAATTGATCTAATATTTTGGGATTATTCTAGGTCTTCCAGTATGTAGGATGTATAGGTATTAGGAATGCCTTAGGGTGATGTGATCATAAACGATTGTTTAACCATGACTCTTCCATTCCTAGGGAGTGATGAAATGGGTCTAGATTTTAGTGACTCCTCTTAGTAGAGAAGTGATCTAATCTTGGTCCAAATGTTAGATAGAGATATGAATGTGATTCGGATGCAATGGGAAGATTGGATCTACGGCCTTGATTTAATCAAGCATCTACGGGAGGTCTGCAAGATTTGGATTTGAGATGCGATCTCAATATCCAAGTCACTATATGTGGAACAATACAATCGCCATGTCCTTATCTCAAAGTACCTGCGGAGAAAGAGCATTATCTTTGAAAGAGTTCATTGATAGTTTCATTATTGATATATACATCGAAGCATTAAGAAAACTAATAATTAATTGTGATTTAATTATTATGAATAATATGAATTTATTTCATATTATACAGAGATAATTAAATGTGATTTGATTATCAAAGATGTAAATAATGTGAATGTGATTCACATTATTTGGACACATGAGAATAGAGATCCAAGATGATTAAATGTGATTTAATTATCATGGATATGAATAATGTGGACAACACTATCCATATTAATCATATATATTATAAATGTGATTTTAATATATAAGGGAGAGCTATTTGTAAATAACATCTACATATTAAATGTTGATGTGAATTGGATTCACATTGGACAATTAATTGAAAATATAATTTACATTTTATTTTAGGGTGTGAATGTGATTTACAATTTTTCAATGGCAAGATTGCAATATTCACAAAACAATTATGAATTATTTTTGTAGAATAATTTACAACAAGTGTAGTTGTAAATCTTGGAGATTTCCATGGAATAATGTAATCTCATGAGATTACATGAGATTGCCACCAACTCCCATATTATGGAAGGAGGCAATCTTCATTCCATAATCTCCGTACTTGATTGATTTCAGTTGGGATTAATTTGTATTGATTTTTCAATATATATTTAATATAAATTAAACAAATTATTTTTTGTATTTTACAACAAAATCATGGCCATTGAAAGAAACACAAATCAATCTCATCCATTGGATTTGTGTACACAAGAATTGGGATCCATGTACTCCCAAAATACTATATAAGAAGAGGCACCCCTTGCTCTTCAAAGTTACAATGACAACAACAACTTCTCTCTCTCTCTCTGTCTCTCATTCTCTACCCGCCCTCTCTCTCATTATGGCCATCCACCATGGAGCCCTAGAGAGAGTCGCCATCGCCGTAGCATCGTCGTTATGCTGCCGGATTGTTTGCTTGTGGACTCTGTCTCATTCAATACGCCTCGCTTGTAAAGAAGACGTGAGATTTGGAGATTCGTCGCTTGGATCATCAACATGGATTGCGAGGAGCACATTTTCATCAACGCGCTCGCTAGCATCTCCTCCCTCGGATCGGACTTGAGACAGGAGGTCTCTTCGTTTAGAGACTCGATCGTAACCACGCTTCAAGAGGTAACCCTAATACTTATTTGCGGCTTAGATGAAACAATTCGAGAAGTGTTCTTGGATCATTTGGTTTACTCGCATGAAAATTTTTAATTTTTTCTACCTCGAGCAACTAGTGCAACTAGTCGCTACCGATTGCATATGATGCGATCCTCACACTTCCGTGATGCACTTAATGATCTTGTCATATCATTCAAGTGGTATCGGAGATATAGGTCGGAGGTTTCAGATACGATTCATAAACCTAGGATGACTTAGGCTCGTTAGGATTTGTGAAATTTTATGGCATTTCATTCACACAACCCTGTTTTGTGAGTTTTTCATCCCTGTTTAAATTTTTTAAACATGAAATTATCACTTGGATAATGTTCCCCACTAAATAAAGAAACGGTGGCATTTGAGTTGCGTGATTTGGAATCTATTTGCTCAAGTTATGATCATTTTAGTGAACATGTATCCATTGTTTATGGGATTGCAAATATTGATGTAATTAAGGAGTTTATTACTATTTTGAAATGCCCAGAAATACGTGCAAATCTCTTGGGTTCTGTTGTAAATCAAATTAGCAAACTTTGGAAACTAATTTTGCATGATTTAGATTTAAGTTGATTGAGATATGCTAATTTTAGTAAGTTGTTGAATGAGAATTTTTAGGTTTTAAAATTATGATATGAAATGAATGCGCAATTATCGTTGCAACCTAAATATCGCGCAACAAAAAATTATTTTTTTCTCAAGTTGAAATAATTACAAAAGAATAAGGTGTAGCAAGAGAATTTCTGCTATTTAATTTACCTGTATAGCAACAGGATCGAAATCAGGGAGGCTACAAACCCCTAGGATTATTCAAATAATCGAGAAATCAATTAAAAGAAAAAGGGAAGCCTAAATGCAACTATCTTGGTTTTTGTGCAATTATTATTTATTAATTTTAATTTTTTATTTCTATTTTTATTTTATAATGGTCAAATTTTTAGTGATTTAATTTTGCATTTTTTTCAAAAATGTAATTTCCAAAATAAATTTATACACAAAAGAAATGCATTTTTTTGGATTTTTCAAATATGATAAAAATGCTCAAAAATATTCAAATAAAATCTTTTGTATTTTTGATGAAATTTCACTATTTTTGTAATTTTCAAAGATTTTTAGATTTTTTTGGATTTTTAAAACGAATAAAAACAAGGGAAAATGCAAACAATGAGTACAATTTAAAAATAACAAATAAATACAAAAATTAAGAAATGTTTTTCTTAAAAATACAAGAAATTATCTACAAACAAGAATGAAATCATATTTTTAGATTTTTCTACAATTTTCTGTGATTTTTTTAAGTTTTTTAGTATTTCGCATTTTTTTAGTTTTATAAATAATTAATGCATGAAAATTGGACAGAAAATAAAATGAAAAAAACCAATCTATTTTTTTGGAATTGTTTTACATAATATTTGAATTTTTATGATTTTTCAAAGTTCAAACACGGAAAAATGCAGAATTTTTGAATTTTTAATAATAGCAAATAAATTAAAATGCAATGGACTTTTTATACAATGAAGATGCACACAACATGAGTCTAACTTGATTTTTGGAGAATTTATTGAGCAATAAAAGTATTTATTTGATTGAAAACAACATGCAACTTAAATTATGGAAATACATGGATTGAATTGCAAATGTTTGTAGTTCTGCATTAAAAGTTAACATAAATAATTAACATGAAGAAAACTACAATTTACCCAATAATGGTGCGTGTGACAAGCTAGAGAGTAGGGACTTCTTTGGGATATCAGAAACCTCCATGGGTGAAATTACAACTTTTCCAATTTTTTTACGTCCCCTAGGGTTCCTCTTCTTCGTTGCTTCCATTCTTTCTCAAATTAGAAGGGGGCACCGCTTCCCTCATTCCTTCTCTCCCAAACCGCGACGGCGACGGGTGGACGTCGTTGGGCCACGCTCACGGCGGTTGGCGACGCTCACGGGGAAGGAGCAGAGCATCTAAGCGACATGCAACGTCTGCAGAGGTGCTGCGCAAGGGCCTCGTGAGGCAGTGGAAGGGCGATAGGCGCCGCCTGCGGGCTGGGGGGCGGCACCTGTTGTGTTACTACCTTTTCTTCTTCTTTTTTCCTTTTTTTTATATTTTTTATTATAAATGCAGAAATAGTAAAAAATATATATTTAATTTTTTTGTACTTTTTTTAATTTTCTTTTGAAAAAGCAGCAACTATATTTATTTTTTTAATTTTTATTACATCAAATAAAATATAGATAAAAAACTACGTGAGCACAATGCTCGGTCTAAAATCAAATATGGAAATGCGAGTGGATGACAGATCCGACGGTTGTGATGAAAGATCCGAACCATGTCTCCGGCCACCATGCGTGATCGGAGTTGAAAGGTCGTGTGAGGTAGAACGTGAACGTAAAGAGATCAAGGATATGAGATGAAAAATCATCTCGATATGAGATGAAAAATCAAGATCGATGGCAGATCGAATCGTGATGGAAAATTAGGAATGAAAATTTAAGACCTAGAATTAAAAATGAAGATGAAATAAAGATGAAAATAAACCTAAAAATATCTAGAAAAGAGATTGAGAAATAAAGGGATGTGGATCTCACCGTAGGAGCGGAAAATGCCGCGATGGCCTCAACGAAGGCCGACTCGCTGTCACCGGACGGCTCGGAGGCTAGGCACCTCTCTACAAGAAGAAAAAACTTGGAGAATAGGCTCCTCTCACCAAAGATTGATTAAAGAGAAACGAGGGAGGTGGAGTTGATTAAATAGAAAAATAATTGAATTTGTATATGAATTTAAAAAATTTGAAAATAGAGGATAGAGAAGGAGGAGGTCAATAGTGGATAAAATTACATTATCTACATGAATAATTAATTAATTAACTTCATCACTTTATTAATTAAGTAATAAATTACTTTTTTTTAGGGTTATTTAAGGGATTTAACTATATACATATACTATATACATATGGTACATTATGTACACAGTTAAGTAAGGAAATTAGTTTATTTTTTAAATTTATTATATTTTTTATTTTTATTTTTATTATTTTAAATAATTATTATAAAATACTTGCATTTATTTACAAATATAATATGTACAAATAAATGGTAAAATTGCACAAACCACCCCAGAAAACCGTCTTTCAAATCGTATCTCCAAAAATTATGAAACCGCATCAATTTGATTCATATGGAGCCGGAATTGGAATTCAATTGTCACTTTATGATTTTTTCTGGATGTGGTTACTTTTATTCTGTACGTGATTTTATCTTGCAAACATTTTTATTATTTAGGAAATATTTTTATTTACAACTTTTGTTTTGAAAAATATTTAATTTGAGGTCAATTTATGTACAAATAAAATAATGTAAGTTTTATACAAATATACACGGATAAATGAGAAGTATTTACAAAACATTTTTATGGATTTTTCTGATTAGGACCCTATCTCCCCCTACTTTATTTCTGGTCGATCAGGTCAAGTCTTGACCTTCTCTTAGAGTCCGGGACAGCATGCATCTATTACATATATACAGTCTTTCTTCTTTTTTTCTTTATTTTTCATTTATTTATTTATTTATTTATTTTAGGTTAAAATAATAATAAATGTAAAATATTTGCACACAGATGCAATTTAGTAAGAATATAGAGTTAGTATTATATACATGTGTTTTATAAGGGATTTTAAGCTAAAATAAATAAATAAAGATGATGAAATGCAGATTCATTATTTCCCTATGCTTTACCTTTGCTAGTCCCTTAGCAAACACTTATTTGAAAGAATAAGTGAATAAAAGAAAAGGAAGAAAAAATAAAGAAATTAGGATAATATTGAGTATTAAACTTATCTTCAAAAATTGTATTATGGAGCTCTATCAGACCTTTGGATTATTAATGTGGCGGAACCTTAATGGGAAGTGGATCTAAAACCTAACAACCTCTGAGTTCCACAAGACTCCTATTCAGATCTCCTTAATCGTCAGGTCAGAACAAGTTTACATACGTAAATTCTTATGAGTATGAATCTTTACTTGTACGATGTAAGTGAAATATAGCTCCCCATCTCAAAAGTAGCAAAGAAACAACCTCTCTCAACAAAGTAACTTTAGTCCTCCGATCTGGCAACTCTTTCCTCGAGGAACCGGGATATTCCCTTCTAAGTTCAAGTACAACCAGCTCAAGAAGAGGAGATGGAGAAAAGAATGGACGGTAACCAGTGTAGCTACCTATGCTTGAATGCATGACCAGTGTAGCCAAGTCATCCGGCTGTAAACTTACAAAAATTTGACTTGGAGCTCTTATTATATTTTTTCTTTATCCTTGTATACACACTCCGATAGGCATTTTACTTTTCAATCAGGCTGTCCACTTTTGGAGATTCTGCATTTTTTCTCCTTTTTTTGAAAATATATACAAGGTGCAACATGGACATAAGGAGTTTTTCCTCTTGAGCTTTAGACTATCCCTCTTTTGAAGCATTATTGCAACCCCACAACATCCTGTCTTTAGACCTCAATGCTACTAGATCATGTTGAGATGCACAACCCTCCCTAGAGGAAGACGAGAGGTTCTGCCTAGATGTACTACCCTCGTATGCTAATCCAAGCTAAAAGATTCTGCCTCCTCACTACCCCCTCCATGAAGAGCTACATGTAGAGTGCTTGTCCAAGATAAGCCATGATCTGAAAGAATCATGTTGTGTTGTTAAATATTCTATTTAGACTAATCACGAGAAAATATGAACATAGTCTTATGGACTCAAAGAATTAAGTTCCTAGGACCTGAAAAGCCTTAACTCCATTTCTTATAAGGTTCCTCTGATATTAAGTGGATTAAGGTCCAAGTTCCATTCTTCAATTTTATTCCAGACTTAGTTTAAATGTCAATACTATCCTGAAAATGCACATGAAAATGCAAGAAATATGTACAATGCAAAAAGAAAGTAAAATCATTTTTTGAAATAATTTTCTAATTTTGAACTTTTTATGGATTTTTGGAAAGAAAGAAAGGAAGGAAAAAAATGATGCACATATAAAAAGAGATTTTTTTTGAAATTAAATTATATAAACTTTTTATAGAATTTTGGTTTTGTAGTTTTTAGGGATTTTTTAAGGGAAAAAAGTTAGTAAAATATAAAAAAGTATATACAAGGTTTTTTTGGGTTTTTTTGTTTTTTGTTTGTTTTGTTTTTTGTGTTTTTAGTGTTTTTATTTTTGTTTTTTTGTTTGTTTTTTTGTATTTATAATTTTTTGTTTTTTCTTTTGTTTTTATTTGTTTTTTAATAAAAGGTGATCAAAGTCTATACACACACACGTGGATTTTACGAATTTATATACATATCCCACAAAATCATATTTGAAAGCACGAGTTATGTCTAAAATATATATACAATATATACGACACCCCCTTTACTTAGCTCGAACTATGTCCTCATAGTGATCAGAGAGCGGCAAAGAAAGACATAACTCGTGCTAAGTATAGAAAAGTGAAAAGACTCGTATGCTACAACGACTCAAAGAGAAGATAAAAAGAATAGAAGTCGGTGATCCCCCCTATACTTAGGATCAAGTAATCCTAGTATAAAAGACTGTACAAAAGTGAGAAATCGATGAAGAGAATGTACGGACTCAATGGATCAACTTGCCCCCTATACTTATGGTAGAATAGCCCTAAGTATAGAATATAAACAAGTTGGGGGAAAATCGAGAGACCATAAGAATAAAAACACAAAAGAGATGATATGAAAATCACTCCTCCTATACTTGGGATAAAAGCACATCCTAAGTATAAGCAATAACATGAGTGATGAACAAGACGAATATGAACAACACAAATCATTCACCCCCTATACTTAAGATAAAGCACATCCTAAGTATAACATATATACACACGGAAAGGGGTGAATGATAAAACATGAAAAGAAAAAATGAAATGAAAGGATATACAAGAGGTTGTCAGCTCATGTATCAGACGCAGAAGATGGAATCAAAAGGGGGGTTTTGGCTAAAGACTTGACGGTAGAGAAGACGTGCATATATCAAAGTCTACCCTTCACCTATGACCCTGATCCCTCGACATCTTGTTCCATCCTCAGGTCTTCCCAGGGAACCCGCCGGTTCTGACTGCTCCAAATATCTAGTCCTCTTTCCTCTCTCTTATTAGCACGTCCCCGCTCGCCCCGCTAGGTCTTCTTCCTCCAACAATATACTACCCCTCTTCTATTAAGTGAAGTTATGAAGTTTAGTTCAGTCGCCTCCTGGGTTTGGGGTGAGGATGATGAGGGGGATTCATCAGCCTAGCCTTGACCTTTCGGCCTGCTGACCTGAGATTGAGAACACTTTTGAATGACGTCTTCTGGTCATTGAAACTGTTGGCTACCCTTTGACTGAGATGCTTGGTCTCCACACTGATTCAGCATTTGACTTCCGTCTCTCCCTCCTTTCTCACTGTGAAGTTGCAAAGTCAGATATGGATGTAGGACACTCAACCTCGGACTCTGTCGCATCTCATCTGAGTCAGCAGAAGCAAAGCTACTCAATTCAATGGGAATTGAATCTTCACCAGTAGTCTTCCTCCCCCCACCTCGCATAGTCCTCATGAACAAGGAGTTCGGCTCGTACCCTTGCTTGATGGTCAGCAGTACCCCACCTTCCACCAGGACCACCTTCCAAGGTGGGCCCTCGTGCTCTCGTTTCTTATTTTATTGGGGTGTGGGGACCCTCACACTCAACATCTTAGTGCCTTTCCAGCCAGGAATGTATCATGATCTAGATTGGCTTCAACAACTATCCGTTCATAACAAATGGTTGTGCGTCAGATGACAACCCAGATATGACAATACTTCCATTGTCATGTACAGCTCTCATGATGAACGATCTTGATCATTTGCTTTTCAATTTTCCTGAAAACAACTTCAACTTAGCATCAAATAACCAAACTTTCTGATCAGGAGAGAAAGTCTTCCTTCGAATGTGTTTATCATGCCAACGCTTGACTTTCTCTTTATAAATGAGTGAGTTATCATATGCAAAGTCTCAGAATTCCAGTAATCTATTCAAATCCAACTTCTTGTTCTTTCATGCCTTCTCATAATCAAGATTGCATACACGGAGTGCCCATAAAGATTTGTGAATTTATTCCACTGGCAGATGGCAAGGTTTTCCATACACCAATCTGTAGGAGACATGCCCAAAGGAGACTTGTACGTCGTCCGATAAGCCCATAGAACTGAATCAAACATCTAGGACCAGTTCTTCCTATCTTGACGTACAAGTTCTTGCAATATCGTCTTGATCTCCCTATTTGAAATTTCTGCCAAGCCATTAGTCTGAGGCTGGTAAGGAGACACAAGTTTGTGCTCAATGGCATACTCCTTCACAAACTTCTTTACTTCTCTATTAATGAAATGACTTACCCCATCTAAAATCAGTATTTTGGGAATCTCGAACTGTGCAATAATGTGGTCCTTGAGAAAGGAACACACTGTACGACTATCTGCGGCTCGGGTGGGGATAGCCTCCACCCATCGACTAACATAATCCACGGCGAGCAGGATGTACTGAAATCCATGACTGATAGGAAATGGACCCATAAATTCTATGCCCCAAGCATAAAAAACATCATAAATCTGTATTTATCTTAGGGGCATGGTATCTTTGGAACCAACGGTTCCTCCCTTTTTCTGACAGTCGGTTCAGCCTCGAACATACTCTGTAGCATCCTTAAACAACGTGGGCAACCATAGGCCACTCTGTAAAACCGTTGTTGCCGTGCATTTCTCCGAATGATGCCCACTAGATTCTAGTTTGTGACAATGCTCAAGTACACTGGTGTATTCCTCTTGAGGAATGCACCTTCTCCAAATACAATCCGCACCCTCGCGAAATAGGTACGGATCCTCCCATTGGTAATAATGAATCTCTGACGGAAATCTATCTACCTTGTACTTTGGCCAATCTTGTGGAACTTTCTTGGAGACAAGATAGTTCACAATATTCGCATACCATGGGAGTGAGTCCACAGACAAAATGTTCTCATCTAGACAGGTTTTGTAAATAGGGATCATGTTATGCAAATGTCTCTTCATCCGTGATACGGAAAAGGTGATCTACCACAACATTTTTCACTCAAAGTTTTTCTCGAATCTCTAAATCAAATTCTTGGAGAAGAAGGATCTATCTGATAAGACATGGTTTGGCATTCTTAACCCATCAAAATATTGCTAACTATAGCTACACAACTTGACTTTGACATCTTCAAGATGGAAGTCAAGATTGCATTCCTCTATGAATACCTCTCTGAGGATATTCATATGAAGTAGCCTCACGGCTTCATGGTTGAGGAAAGCAAGGTGTGCAACCTAAAGAAACTCCATCTATGGACTCAAATAAACTTCTTGTAGTTGGAATATCATATTTGATGAAATTATAATTGCTACGATTTCATATAGAATCTTGATGAACCATGTGAATCTTAGTAGGAGTGCCATTGTGTTCATCATGCTAAATGTAGATGATATCCTAATCATTTGGAATGATATAAGGATAATAATAAGCGTTTTATAGACTGGCTATTCCATACCTTGAGATATGATCTCAAGGACACCTCTTAGATCTTAGTTCTGAAGTTATTCAGATGCAAAGAGAAGAGGGTATTGGGGCTGTCACATTTGTAGTACACCTTGGACATATACCATTTTCTGGAAAATTCCAAGAAAGGCTTCTTTCCCTAAAGATATGGTACTGACCTATCTAAAGGGAAACCACCTCAAGGAGTTGAGGAAGTGAATGCTAAAACTTCTTTCCCTTGTGCATCAGTTATGAAAAGCCATGTGTATGCCTAATGAGTAGAAAAGCTAGATGTCTGCCATGCAGTGAGAGTAGTAAACTGTTACTAATTGTACTATGGAGATAAAACACTTGGTTATAGTAATAACTATATCTTCAAAGATGACAAGACTTTAGATATACTGATCTCTAAATCTTAACATCAAGAAATTAAGACTTTGTAGATGGAGATATAAAAGATCTTGACTGCAGATACCTTAGGAGATAGAGATTTTTCATGAATAAGGGTATTCTGTTAAGGATAATTGAAAATTACATACTGGTTATAATAATAATTATTGTATTGTAGTGTCAAGGACACTATAACTAACAAGATCGAGTATTGGTTGCATAAGATGCAACATTCACATTGGATGCGGGCACTATTACAAGGAGATATGCAAGTGTCGTAAAGGGACTTGGTGTAGTCTCTCGAGAACAGAGTGATTTATCATTCTAAATAGCCTATGATTGTCACATGAGTATGGGTTTAGCGATTAGCCCATTAATGGCTCTTCGGGCTAGTGTGAGATTGTTGGACATGCGATCCCAAGGCGAGCCATTATGCAATAAATGTTGTTGCAAATATTATTCCTTGACATGAAATGAAGAATAAGTAATTTGCATAATAATTCCCATAGTACAATTAGGGTTATGTACCATGGCCATCTTGATGATCATACATATGTTGATTCAATTATTGAATCATAGAGACTGATCCTATGATGAATATCTAAAGAGTTAGATTGAGGACTCATCAAGCACCGTCAAATGATTATTAAGTGATGATCTCCAGCCTGAGAAGGAGATGGCAATCCTTTCTCTTAAGGTTGATATCTAACCGACCTCTTGATGCAGGTCCTCTGCATAGCAATTGAGATTCGGAGGTGGTAGATAAGTTAGGTCAACGAGTTGACTTTATGAGATCGAGATAACCAAAGTCCTATGTTGTATGCTGTCACAATATAGTCATACATCCTCTGACTGGAGACAGATGTGTTATTATATGTCTGAGTATGTACATTTGGCAGGACAATAGGTTTATGACCTAACCAAGGTCATTACACAGGTGCACTGGTGCATGCAAGGGCATATGAATAATACGATCTCTCAAAGGGATCATACAGGTTCATTGTTGAATCGGAAGATATGAGCTCACTCGTAAGATATTGGGAAGAATCAAATTCCGTGCATGGTCGTCTCGCTTTGGAAGCTTGAATGAATTTGTATGTTTGATATATGCTTTTGGAAGGTATATGATCAACACCTGGGTATGACATATGCTTTTGGAAAGTTTATGATCGATACCAACTCCCAATAGTCAAATGAGAAACTTAATTATTAATCCCCAAAGTAGACAGTGTAAAATTGATCTAATACTTTGGGATTATTCTAGGTCTTCCAATATGCAAGATGTATATGTATTAGGAATACCTGAGGGTGATGTGATCATAAACAATTGTATAATCATGACTCTTCCATTCCTAGGGAGTGATGAAATGGATCTAGATTTTAGTTACTCCTCTTAGTAGAGAAGTGATCTAATGTTGGTCCAAGTGTTGGACAAAGATCTTAATGTGATTCAGATTCAATGAGAAGATTGGATCTACGACCTTGATTTAATCAAGCATCCAAGGGAGGTCCGCAAGATCTGGATTTGAGATGTGATCTCAATATCCAAGTCACTATACGTGGAACAATACAACTGCCATGTCCTTATATCCAAGTATCCGCAGAGAAAGCGCATTACCTTTGAAAGAGTTCATTCATGGATAATTTCATTATTGATATATGTATCTGAGCATTGAGAAAACTAATAATCAAATGTGATTTAATTATCACGAACAATTTGAATTTAATTCATATTATATGGATAGTTGTCTAAGATAATTAAATGTGATTTAATTATCAAAGATGTAAATAATGTGAATGTGATTCATATTATTTGGACACATGAGAAAAGCGATCCAAGATGATCAAATGTGATTTAATTATCATGGATATGAATAATGTGGATAGCATTATCCATATTAATCATATATATTATAAATGTGATTTATAATATATAAGAGAGAGCTATTTGTAATTAACATTTACAAATTAAATGTTGTTGTGAATTGGATTCACATTGGACAATTAATTGAAAATGTAATTTACATTTTATTTTGGGTTGTGAATGTGATTCACAATTTTCCAATGGTAAGATTGCAATATTCGCAAAATAATTATGAGTTATTTTTGTATAATAATTTAAAACAAGTGTTGTTGTAAATCTTGGAGATTTCCATGGAATAATGTAATCTCATGAGATTACATGAGACTGCCACCAACTCCCGTATTATGGAAGGAGGCAATCTTCATTCCATAATCTCCATACTTGATTGATTTTAGGTGGGATTAATTTGTATTAATTTTTCAATATATATTTAATCTAAATTAAATAAATTATTATTTTATTTTTACTACAAAATCTTAGCCATTGAAAGAAACACAAATCAATCTCATCAATTGGATTTGTGTAGACATGAATTGGGATCCATGGACTCCCAAAATACTATATAAGAAGAGACACCCCTTACTCTTCAAAGTTACAATGACAACAACAATTTCTCTCTCTTACTCATTCTCTACACACCCTCTCTCTCTCATTGTGGTCATCTACCATGGAGCCCTAGAGAGAGTCGCCATCGTCGCAATGTTGTTGTTATGTGATGAATCCATGATTAATTAACATTTCTATCGCATTTTGTCTTAAAACCCTTAACAAATACATGTAAATATCCATTAATTTCCACTTTTACCAAAAAACTAATTCATGAATAAAAATGCACTTTTATGCATTAAAAACATGTAAATAAGTAAAAGAATAAAAATAAGAAAAGAAAATAAGGCAGATTGTAAATTTGTATATATGTACAATATGATTTATAAAATATAAATATAGCTGCAAGATATATTTATATAACCTAAACCCCAAGACCAAGTCAGCATGGGTTGGTTGACAAACAAACAAGTAGGGGGAGATAAAGAAAGAAAATCATAAAAAAAAATAATTAAATATACACACCACACATTCTTCACTATTTATCAAATAAATATCAAATCTTCAATGGTTTTTAATTAATTCATATATACTTATTATTCACCAAACTCTTGTCTTAATTATTTCTAAAAATATAAATAAAAATACAAAAATAAGTAAAAATATTATCTTATATATATGCTAAGAAATTGAACTTTCAAATTGACAAATTCTCAACTTCCGAACATCATAACTTTCTCATACGAACTCCAATTTCATTGTACTCACCTTTAAAGTTCATAAAATAATATTCTATAATTAATGGAGGTGATTTTAGTAAAATCGGAGTCCGTTTGCATAAAGTCGATTTTGGGACCTAATGACAACGACGTTTCTGGGCTATTTATTTTTTTTAGAACACACTATTTATAGTTTTTTAATTTTAAAATTTTTAATTATTTTCATGATCTTGTATTTTAACCATTATTTATTTCAGAATTTTTGGAGCTTATTCATTATTTTAATAAAATCCAAATGCCCAATTTATATATGAAATTGAACTACGTAACTTATACCAGTATTTATTAATATATTTAAACTAATTTATTAAAATCCACAAAAAAAATTCACGAATGCCTTATTTATTATTCTAATAATTAAGAAAATATGAAACTAATATGTAATTATTTATTTAATAAATTAAAAATCCAAAACTTTTTTATTAAGTATTATTTATACCTATTTATTAGTATAATAATTATATTTCGTATAGTATTTATTATTTATGAAAAGTAATTATATCAAAATTTAGATAACTTAATTACCCACCTTTTTTGTTTTTATACCTAATTAAAATTAAGTCATTTACTATTTTTGCTTTAATTAATAAGATATTTCTTGAATCTGGCCAACCAGGTGCTGACACGTGTCAGCATCTAGGACCTTCTTCTTCAAGAAGGTCGGCCAGAAGTTGTTCCAACCACCTAACTTCACCGTCTTCTCCAAGCCAACTCCTAACTTCTTCATCCGATCTCCACCCTCAGATCTCTTCCCCTAACAACCCTCCTACACGCCCACCATTGATCTTCAACTAACGTCCTTCAGATTCGTCTATAAAAGCTTCTCAACTCCTCCATTTGTAACTAACTCTCCTAACCAACCCAGAACCCCCAGTTCCAGTGGCCAAGTCCCCACCTTCACCGCCGTGCTCCGTCTGACCTGGAGGCGACAGCTCCGCTCAAGGGTGCCCGCGAGGAACCTTGGAGATCGGGGAGACGTTCCAAGGTCTATCCTTGGCCTTGCATCACGCCATCACGCGTGTAGAGATCCAGGAAAGCTACCCCGTCAAGCGAAGACCAGAAGGTCCTATACCTTCTATTCATAGGTGCATCCTCCATCTTTTACATTTTAATTCTTGATTCGTGTCTGTGATTAGTATTGTTAAGCACATACTTAGGTTACTTGATCATCGTAATTAGATGCCACATCTCATAGACTTTTAAAAACCAACTCGAATCAATCTAGGATTATCTTCTTTCTTTCCAGTCTCATTAATTCTGGAAGTACCTATATATTGAACTGCAAATTCTAATATTCTTGGCTGATTCAATTGTGAATCGAGCATTCCAAAGCTTCAATTGCAGGTCATTCTCACATCTGGAGCATAACTATATTATCTGGAGCTTCCAAAATCAAAGATATTCTCAATCAAAGAGGTAGTTGTATCAACTTCCAGGACAGTTGGACCGCCACCTTCATCGCCGATTAGCCACTGCCTTCCGTCACCTTTGGAGAAGCTCATCTGCAGGCGAGCTCGAGGGGTGAAGGAGTCACCCCTCTGGCCCTGCCGGAGGCCCAAGACCGTTGTCGACTGTCGGGGAGAAATTTGAGAAGTCTCCATCGTCACCAGCCGTGCGAATGAGCCCAAGAACATTAAGAATGCCAGGAGCTACAGTCTTTTGACACGTGTCACTGACGTATGACCCCAACTGCGCACCATCTTCTAATCAGAGCCGTCGATCAAAACGGTAGACATTTTGCATTATAAATCCAGCGAAGATCCACAATTCAAGGCCTCTCCAACAAGTTTCCATATATTACATTTAGGTCCCTGCATAGGGACCTAAATGTACTAACTTTAGTTTTCTTTATAGTTTAGTCCTTCACAGGGACCATTTTGTAATAAAACATTAAACTTTCTTTTGCATTTATATCCCTGGCTTGTAGGGGTTGTTTAAACTTTGATTTTGTCATATTTTCCTGTGATTTTTTAGGGTAGCCTTATAACTACCCAAGATACTTTTCTTGTATTTTTCCAAGTTTTTTCATCGCTTTATTGTGTTGTTTATTTTCGCAATCGTGAGTTAGTTTAGAACCGATTTTTAATTCTTTCTTTGTAAAATCAAGAATAAAGAGGATATTTTTGAGATTTCTTTCTTGTATCAAAAGCTGAGGTTTTAATATTCTGCCTCCTTGAGTTCGACCCAAACACACTTACCTGGTAAAATACTTAGTGTAGACGAAAATAGGAGAGTATCCTATTCACTTCTCTCTCTCTCTCTCCTATTTTCGTTGATTTTTGTTTGATCAATGAGGATCCCTCTCTGCGGTTCTCTACATCGACAACACCATTAACTGCAGGTCGGACTAATGTTATCAAAATGGCGTCGTTGCCGGGGAGACGTTATTTCTACATCAATTTTTCACTCTAATTTTTAAGTTTCTTATTATTCTTGATTTTACAAATTTTATTTCTTTTGCAATTTTTGATTAGTATTTGATTTACGGTTTTCTCTTCGATTTTTATGGTTTTCATGTTTCTTTAAATTTTTTCATTTGTTTACATTTTTTTTCGTGTGTTTCTTCTTTTTCCTAACTAATCTTTACAGGGCCTGCAGGTTCAACCAGCTTCCTTGGAAGTCTAAAAGTTGAAAGTACAGAGATCGATCTTTTAGGTTGCTGAGGGCAGAATTAGTTAGGGACGCTGTTGTTTTTTTATTTTCATAAAAAAAAGAAAAGAGGGGCACTTGCCCGTGTTTTTGTATTTCGTAGAAAGGGGCCCCGTAAGGGCATCCCGACTTGTACTTCCCCTCCCTTTTTCTCAAGGTCTGCTTTATCAAGTGTCGTGCATTCAGGGGATCAGGGCACCTACTATGGTTTTCTCGCATCGTCGGTTTTCTGTGGTTTTTCTCGAGGCTAGGTGCATGCTTAGGTGTTTCATTTTTTTTCTTCTATCTGATTGCGCCTTCATAGATAGTTTTAGGAATCGCAACCTTGGTGCATGATTTTAGGATTTATAAAAAAAAATAAATTCATTAGACGCTTGTCTAAAAAAGATCCAAAAAATATAAAACCAAAAATAAAATCGGGACTGCTTAATTATCTGACCTTAAAATTAACGTAAGGATCATTTGATTTGGGAGAGAAATCCCCACACTTTAACTGCATGTACATTTCTAGATATTATGAGTGAGGGACGACACTTAAGGATAGAACTAAAGTTTGTGTTTCTTTGAATATACTACTTAGTCTATATACCTGATCACTGTTCTTCAGTGGGTACGCTCGGGTAGCCGGAAACGGTCTGAGTTTACTTAGCAGAGTGGGGGGTTGAAAGGACACTGCGTAAGGCTCCGTCCTCAAGTAACATGGGTAGCTGGAAACGGTCCGTACTTACTCCCATACTGGCTGAGAACAAGTGATTTTCTGTAAAGACTCAGGACAATGTTGCGGGGAAATTCCGAGCACCTATCTGGTCAAGATAATTGGTGAATATACTTGTATGCTAAAACAAACCTAAAACTGACAAGATAAACGACCGAACTCTTACGGTCATCATCGGGTTGTGTTGGTAAATACCGGGTTTGCTTTGTATTTGCTTGTGAGGCGTGAGTTATCGCATCTTATACGCATTTCCCATCTCTCTTGATTTGACAACGTGCTCTCCCAATTACTCTCTTGATATCAAAGATGACAACTCGATGGCTATTTTGCTCAGACTCTGTGAGCTCTCGATCTTTCACTATCTGTTATACATTTTCACAAACTCGGGATGACCCTCTTCCTGAGTTGGTCCCATCTGATCCCGAGGAGAGTCAGACCAAGACTCCCTCGCCTCCAAGCCCGTCTTTTGAGGCAGACCCTTGTCTCAATCTATCGTGACTTTCTCCAGTTGATTTTTCGCTGAGTTCTTACGAGAAGTTTTCCTTTACAGAAGATTTGAAATATATGGCTCGTGGAAAAGGACCAGCATAGGAGAGTCCAGCTGAGGAGCATCATGTTGATGGAAGACCGGATCCAGCTGCAGATATTACATCCGGAATTCTCGACACACTGCAACAGATGAATATCCAAATCCGAGACCAATTCAGAACATAGAACGAGTTGCGAGCTAAGATCGATGCACTGAGAGCAGGAGCCGGGAATCCATTACCACCTGCAGTGGTTCACGCTACTTCACGAGATGAGTATGACCCGGGAGCTAAGATGCTACACCATTGGACTCGGCTACCGCCGAATCAAGGGCCATATGAGTTGAGACCGTCCTTCATCTCTTTGCTTCCCAAGTTCTATGGGAACGCTACAGAGGAGCCGTTTACTTTTTTGAAGTAGTTTAAGATGATTTGTTGTACGACTAGCTACCCAGGAGTTACGTAGGAGGTTGTTCGCCTCAAAGCCTTTCCCTTTGCCTTAGCAGATAAGGCACTTTACTGGTTAAGTCACTTAGGGAGGGAGATTTCTACATAAGACGATCTCAAGTCCACATTCCTGCATAAATATTTTCCTCTGGGAAGGATGAACATGATGAGGAGTCAGATCTCCAACTTCACACAATTACCAAATGAATCTTTCCATGAGGCATGGGATTGATTCAAGGATCTTACGGAGAGATGTCCTCATCATGAGATACCGATGAAGGTGCTTGTACAGAATTACTTTGGAGGACTCTAGCCGGCTATTCAAGGGCTGGTGAGTGCTGCATGTGGCGGCAGCTATCTGAATCGGGATGCTATTTCTGTCTGGTCCATCTTTGAAGGGATGGCAGAAAACTCAAGAGTCGTCGACTCTACTTGGGCATTCCAGAAGGCCCCTTAGCCACCGCATCATCGAGAGCATCATAAGGTGGCAAACATTTCAGATTCTGAATCCAATACCAACATGGGTTTTATTAGCGAGAAGTTAGCGTTGGTAGATGTGATTCAGAAGCAAGTTCAAGACTTACACCCACTGCGAGAGTTGGAGAAACTCTCATCTCTGCCTCAGCAGCTGAGTGATCTTACGAAGAAGGTAACAAAACTATAACTTCAGTATTAGTAGGCTCAAGCTTCTTTGACTTCACAACCTGTACGAAGATCTATACCCGCTCTACCCATCCAACAGATCAATTTCATCCAAAGCGAGAAAGAGATTCCGCAGATTGATTAGCATGAGGACCAGTCTCATGCCAATTCCGGTTAGATCACTAGTTTTGTAGACATGGATGTTGAACTCAAGACACTCCTGAGATCAACGGAATATGGTACACTTCAATTCAGCAACCGAGTGTACATCATCAATAGTAACAACAATATAGTCATCTGCAGCATGGACATCCACATTTTCAGCATCGATAGCCTTACACACAGCAACAGTCTCACCAACACGCATATCAGAGATCACATTCTTTCAGTATCCTGCTATACATTCACAGACACATCATTACCAGCAACAACAACAGTCTTCTTTCACACCACAGAGATCTACATACCTAGGCAGGAGAGATTAGACAGCCAGGGTCTCCACACGGAGTCTGAGATGTCTTCACAGGCCCAGGCACTGAATCAGATCATAGATATGTTGACCACACTCCCGACTTCACATAGGACAGAGATGGAGCAGGTTAACCGTCGTCTAGATGAGTTAATCGTGCCTAAGACCACTCTCCCAGCCCAGCCTCAGATGAACCCGGACGACAAGAGGAGGCATTCAGATCAGGTAGACATCAATATAGGTACGATCTCTTTTCCTGAATTTTTAGGAGCGGTAGATCACCACGAGCACCTGATAAAATAGAGGAGAGGGCGCATGATGAGGAGCGAGAGCCAATCCATGATCACAAACATTCTGATGCTGAGGAGGAGGACCACTATGATGATGAGGACCACCATGATGTTCATCTTAATAATCAGAGAGAGGGGAGCGATACAGAGACAATTGACACGGACATGGGCGAGTCAGATGATGATATCACGCCAGATGCAGATACTCCCGATGATTCTATTTCTTTCCATGTTTTAGACAGTTTTGTACATAATTATGTAACTCTTGATGTACACGCTGATTCTACTTCTGATACGAATAAAAAGTTTGATTTTGTCATTCCAGAGATTGTTCCTTTTCCCGATGCTTTGTACGAAAAAGGAAAGAAAATACCAAAAAGAATGTTGTTACTCTAGAGATGTTACTCTAGAGACCGAGCGATTATTGAAAGATTACATATTCCTGAAGATTCCACTTCACAATGCCTTGGATCATTTTCCTACACTCAAGAATCAGTTGAAAAATAGATGTACGATGCGTAGGAAGAAGAAATCATGTACAGAGAAACATGTTTTGACCAAGGCCACATCTTGTTCTATACAGAATAAATTGCCTAAGAAGAAGAAAGACTCGGGAGCGCGTTACGTTAGATGCGAGATTTCTCATGCAGCATTCGATCGCACTCTATTAGATTACGGTTCCTCAATCAATTTGTTACCATCTCGTTTACTCGACAAGCTCGAGTTAGGTTCTCTTTACAAATCCCGTGTGATCCTTTAGTTTGCTAATAGATCTGTAAAGAGACCTAGGGGCATATTGAGGAACGTTATCGTAACTGTGCAGGGTCTGCAATTCCCAGTAGACTTTATTGTCCTGGACATGGATTGCTACATAGTTTCACCTTACCTCGATCATCCTTGGGAGGCCTTTCTTGGAGACCGTGAAGTCTCTCTTCGATTATGATACATGGAAGGTATCTTTTCATGCCGAGGGCGAAAAGGTACATATAGAGATGGCGAGAGAGACACATACCTAGTGCTGCATATACAACCAGTTCATATATCTTGAGTTCGTTAGCCACCTATGATTACATAGATGAGATTCGCCTTGATGACCTTGTGAAGTATCGAGTAGAGACCCAAGATTTCTTAGAAGAGGATGGGTCCGAGATTACAGTTGGCAATTATTCTAATGGTACATTATATTTTAGCATCGATGATGATGAGCAGATGGAGCAAATTCCTGATGATTTTATTGCAGACATTTCATATTCAGAGAGTTTACACACTTCCTCCATTTTATATGATTTAGAGACCGAATTTCATTTAGCCGAGTTATTTTACTCTAATCATTCTGAGTATGAGCATAGTAGCGAGTCGGATGATGTTCTAAACATCTTCTATAGTCCGACTCTGGAGCATATTGAGATGGTGGATAACCATATTGCAGACACATCTCCACCAACACAGATTCCATTATACATATAGATGAGGTTACAATATATCAAGACTCTACCTTACCAGAGCTGAAGACATTGCCACCAAACATGAAATAGCTTTCCTTGCGGGTCCACATCAACAGTTTCCGATCATTATCAGCTCATCTTTGACCGAAGAGCAAGAATCTCATCTGATGGAGATTCTTGAAAGAAATTGCAATGCTATTGGGTGGACTATATCCGATTTCCATGGGATAAATCCTTCTTTGTGTTCTCATCATATATATCTCGATCATGATAGCATACCTTCTAGAGAATTTTAGCGCAGGCTGAATCTGGTTTTACGAGATGTTGTCAAGAAAGAGATTGCGAAATGATTCGACGCAGGGTTTATTTATCCCATATCCAACTCTGAATGGGTCAGCCCATTACATGTTGTCTCGAAGAAGTCGGGAATTCAAATGATTAAGAATGAGAGTGGAGAGGAGATTCCAAAGAGAGTAACCACGTCGTGGCGGGTGTGCATTGATTATAGGATGTTGAATGTCGCGACAAAGAAGGACCACTTCCCTTTACTATTTATAGACCGGGTCATAGAAAGATTGGCAGCGAAGGAGTACTTCTGTTTCCTTGACGGTTACTCCGGATACAATCAGGTCACTATTTCTCCTGAAGACCAGGAGAAGACTACCTTCACATGTCCTTTTGGCACGTATTTAGATGGATGCCCTTTGGATTATGAAATGCCCCTGCTACTTTTCATAGGTGTATTCTTTCTATTTTTGCAGACATGATTGGTGATTTTCTAGAGGTCTTTATGGATGATTTTTCGGTCTATGGTGAGTCCTTTGACGATTGTTTAGTGCACCTAGACCAGGTTCTTCAGAAATGTTGTGAGATAGATCTCATTTTGTCATAGGAAAAGAGCCATTTTATGGTTACAAACGGGATCGTGTTGGGGCATGTCATCTCCAGGCGAGGCATGGAGGTTGATCCTGCCAAGGTGGATGTCATCAAGCATCTCGAACCACCATCCAACATCAAGCAATTACGATATTTTCTTGGACATGTTGGATTTTATAGAAGATTCATTCAGGATTTTTCCAAGATTGCTCGACCGCTAACTGAACTATTAGGCAAGGACATCGAGTTTTTGTTAGATGACAAATGTCTTCATGCCTTCCTCACATTGAAAGATATGATGATAAGTGCTCCTGTCCTACAACCACCCGATTGGTCTCTTCCCTTTGAGATCATGACAGATGCTTCAGATTTTGTGGTCGGGGTTGTATTAGGATAGAGGAGGAATGAACTTCCTGTTGCTATCTACTATGTCGGCCGGACTTTAGATGATGCTCAACGCAATTACATAGTAACAGAGAAAGAGATGTTGGCAGTGGTATTTGCATTGGACAAATTCAGATCATATCTTCTTGGCTCAAAGATTACAGTTTACATAGATAATTTAGCTATCAGATTTTTGATGGAGAAGAAGGATGCCAAGGCATGCCATCTTAGATGGATTCTCTTACTTCAGGAGTTTGATTTGGACATTAAAGATAAACATGAGGTAAAGAACGTGGTAGATGATCACCTCTCCCGATTACAGATAGAGCAGCCTTCAGATGAGTATATGCCAGAGATTGCAGAGAGATTTCCAGATGAAAGTATCTTTGCATTTACAGAGCTTCCATGGTATGCAGATATAATGAACTTTCTGGTTACACGGAAGAGTCCACATGGTTGGCCGAAGGACCGAGTCGATAGACTAGTTTCTGAGGCACGATACTACCATTGGGAGGATTCGTTTCTTTTTCGTGAGGGACCGGATTGTATTTATAGGTGATGTATTCCTCAGGAGGAATACAATAGTTTCCTCACTCTGTGCCATTCTTTAGAGGCAGGGGGACATCATTCGGGGAAGAGGACAACGCAGAAGGTACTTCAAAGTGGATTTTGGTGGCCGACTCTTATTAGAGATGCTTGCACATTCGTGAAGAGTTGCCCAGATTGTCAGAGAGCAGTAGGAACAGTCAGTGCTAGAGATGTGATGCCTATGCGACATGTTATTATTTGCGAGATCTTTGACACATGGGGTATAGATTTTATGGGATTGTTTCCTTCCAGCAGTGGCTTTGAGTACATTCTTCTCGTTGTGGATTATTTTATTAGATGGGTGGAGGCTATACCCACATGAACCGCAGACAGTAGGACAGTGTGAAAGTTCCTAAGGGAACATACTATTTCACGGTTCGGTATTCCACGTATTCTTATTTCAGAAGGGGGTAACCATTTCATTAATAAGGAGGTAAAAAAGCTAGTGAAGAAATATTACATTGATCACAGAATAGCCTCTCCTTACCACCCACAAACAAACGGCATGGCTGAAGTTTCAAATAGGGAGGTAAAATCCATTCTTCAGAAAATAGTACGACCGGATAGGAAGAGCTGGTCACAGCTTCTAGATAGGTTCTTTGAGCATATCGTACTGCGTACAAGACTCCCTTTGGTACTTCACCATTCAGATTGGTTTATGGGAAGCCGTGCCATTTTCCTATAGAGATCATGCACAAATCTAAATGGGCTATCAGAGAGATCTCACTTGATATGCAGAAAGCAGGAGCCAAAAGGAAGATGGATCTGAATGAGCTAGTAGAGATTTGAAATCAGGCATACGAGAACACCCTCATTTATAAGGACAAAGTGAAGAAATGGCACGATAGACATATTCGGCACAAGATCTTTGTTCCTGGGCAGAAAGTATAGTTGTTCAATGTACGATTGAGAATTTTTCCTAGCAAATTAAAGAGCAATTGGGAAGGATCCTACATAGTCAGAATGGTGCACGACAATGGAAGCATAGTATATCAGATGTGTCACCTGGTGAAGAGCCATTCGTGGTAAATGGGTAGATGCTGAAGCACTTCATGTAGACAACTGATCATCTGGCCCATGTTGAAGTGATCTACTTTGTACAGGACTCATGACTGCTCTTATACCTCATCTCATCCTGTGCAGAGACTTTTGAGTCATTCGATTTTTGGAGTACACCACCACATGTACATTCTTCATAGATCATAATCGTCCCCATTTTTTGCTCATCTTTTATGCTCAGGATACCAAATCCTAAGTATAGGGGGGACTGATTGCCTGTTGATTAGCATTTTTGGTTTTATTCTTTCTCTCTTGTATATCCTTTCCTTTCCACGAATCACTGGTTTCCAATTTTTGGCCACATTCTTTTCTATGCCTAGGATGCCTTATCCTAAGTATGGGGGGACTGAGTGATTTCGTTGATCTCGTTTTCTATATTTCTCTTGTTCCTTCATTATATATTCTTTTCTTTCAGTCACCTCATTTTTTGTCTTCCACTATACTTATAATGACCTGATCGTAAGTATAGGGGGGTCGACTGACTTTTATTCTTTCAGTCTTTTTCTCTCACTTTTACTTAGCACGAGTTATGTCCTCCTTTTTTCTCTTTTGATGCTATGAGGACATAACGCAAGCTGAGTATAGGAGGATGCGTATATATTGTATATATACTTGCGTTCATAATTCGTATTTTATGTATTTTCTATAACTATTAAATCCATAAAAAAAGTGGGTGAGGGTTAATTTAAAATCCAGCTACTTATTTATCTATTACTTATAAAATCCTTGTAAATAAGTAAAATCTGTATTTAAAATATGTATTTAATATGTATAATACTTATTTAAAATCCTATCTATTAAAATATGTATAGAAATCATTTAATCATTATAAAACTCTCTGTATATAAAATTTGTAAATACATTAGATATTTAATCCAAATAAAATATATCGTGTGAAATTCTTATACAAATGCTTGTTTTTAAAAATTGAAAAATCCATAAAAAAATACAAAGTTCTAAAATTCATAAAAATTACAAAAGACTTAAAATCCATAAAAATGAGTAAAATTCAGAAAATATACTTCACAAAAAAATTATTGCATTTTCATTAGCATTTTTCAGAATAAGTTTGATTTCTGGAACTAAGGATTGGGAATAGTCTGAAGGATGGAGCTTGATTATGGCCTTCAACTTTCGTTGTACGGAGCCTAGTTAGGATCTGGAATTTAGACTCTTTAGGTCTTTGACTTAAATCTTTGGGTTCCATAAGACCATATCTGGGAAATCAACTCATATGTGCTTAAGTAGAACACTTGGTGTCATCCGTACAACTCTGCATCAGTGAACCAATCTTCGACACATGCATTTTGCACTTAGCTCGACTTGCATGGGGCTGCGAAGGGCAGTCCATCTTGGTAGCGTGTTTCTATCCTTGTATTTACAAAATCGATGTCTAACGACGGGAGAGATTGGGGTTGCGATAGTCGCTTCGGATGAGGGAAGGATCTGCTGACATAACTTTTCCAAGACCTCAAAAAAGGGACGGAATAAAAGATGCTATATCCGTTGAGGCACAAAGAGATGAATGCAGTGCAAGCAAATTACAAAGCCAATTCAAAGGATAAGGCATGAAATACAAATATGACCACAATGGTCCAAGATTCCACCAAAAATGCATGCACATCTTAGTGGAGACTTAGCTGCACCGGTTGAGCTTCACAAGGAGATGCGTCTACACTGGTCGCACTCCAGTTATTTTCTCATTCTTCTACTTTCTCTCTATATTCAATTGTAGACATAGCATGAACTGGCCTCAGAAGGGAATACCTCCCTCCCCAAGAAAAGAGTAGCTGGATAAGGAATCAATGGAAGTGTATAGCTGGGATGGATGGTTTCTTCACTTCTTTAAGCAGGAAGAGGTAAAACAATTCAGACACTGTACAAATTGACTACAAGGTTGATAGAGTTTGCGATATGAATAAGTGAATCTGAACTAGCTGATGAGGTGAAGTTAAATAAGGATTTGTGGAACTTGAGGACTGTTGAGGATAAAATACTAATCCTAGTTAAGGTTCCGACAAAATGCTTGTTTTAGGCCCGATCGAGCTCTGTCCTTTGTCTGTTCTCACTAACTGGTTTAGGAAAATAAATTCATTCTAACTTTTGTTCTTTTTCACTTACTTTTCAAATAAGTGTTTGTTAAGGAACTAACAAAGTTTAAGTGTAGGGGGTTGATGAATCCATGATTTATTAACATTTCTGTCGCATTTTGTCTTAAAACCCCTAACAAATACATGTAAATATCCATTAATTTCCATCTTTTATCAAAAACTAATTCATGAATAAAAATGCACTTTTATGCATAAAAACATGTAAATAAATAAAAGAATAAAAATAAAGAAAAGAAAAGAAGGCATATTGTAAATGTGTATATATATGCAACATGACTTATAAAATATAAATATAGCTGCAAGATATATTTATATAACCTAACCATCGAGACCAAGTCAGCATGGGTTGGTCGACAAACAAACAAGTAGGGGGAGATAAGGAAAGAAAATCAAACTCTTTTACAACACAACACATTCTTCACTATTTATCAAATAAATATCAACTCTTTAATGATTTTTAATTAATTCATATACACTTATTTTTCACCAAACTCTTTTCCTAATTATTTCTAAAAATATATATAAATAAACAAAAATAAGTTAAAAATATTATCTTATATATGCCAAGAAATCCAACTTTCAAATTGACAAATTCTCAACATCCGAACATCATAACTATCTCAAACGAACTCCAATTTCACTCTACCCACCTTTAAAGTTCATAAAATAATATTCTCTAATTAATGGAGTTCACTAAAATCGGAGTCTGTTTACAAAAAGTCGGTTTTGGGACCTAATGACAACATGGTTTCTGGGCTATTTATTTTATTTAGAACACACTATTTATAGTTTTATTAATTTTATAATTTTTAATTATTTTTATGATCTCCTATTTTAACAATGATTTATTTCAGAATTTTTGAAGCTTATTTATTTATATAATAAAATCCAAATACCTAATTTTTAGATGAAATTTAACTACATAACTTATACCAGTATTTATTAATATATTTAAACTAATTTATTAAAATCCACAAGAAATTCACAAAGGCCTTATTTATTATTCTAATAATTAAGAAAACATGAAACTAATATGTAATTATTTATTTATTAAAATAAAAATCCAAAACATTTTTTAATTAAGTATTATTTACACATATTTTTTACTATAATAACTATATTTCATATAATATTTATTATTTATGAAATGTAATTATATCATAATTTAGATAACTTAATTACCCACCTTCTTCATTTTTATACCTAATTAAAATAAAGTCATTTACTATTTTTGCTTTAATTAATAAGATATTTCTTGAATCTGGCTAACCAGGTGCTGACACGTGTCAGCACCTGGAACCTTCTTCTTCAAGAAGGTCGGTCAGAAGTTGTTCCAACCACCTAACTTCACTGTCTTCTCCAAGCCAACTCCTAACTTCTTCATCCGATCTCCACCCTCAGATATCTTCCCCTAACAGCCCTCCTACACGCCCACCATTGATCTTCAACTAACCTCCTTCAGATTCGT
Organism: Ottelia alismoides; assembly: GCA_037367405.1. Classification (NCBI taxonomy): domain Eukaryota; kingdom Viridiplantae; phylum Streptophyta; class Magnoliopsida; order Alismatales; family Hydrocharitaceae; genus Ottelia; species Ottelia alismoides. The sequence continues at coordinate 631,868 of JAZKJV010001103.1, forward strand.
CTATAAAAGCTTCTCAACTCCGCCATTAGTAACTGACTCTCCTAACCAACCCTGAACCCCCAGTTCTAGTGGCCGAGTCCCCACCTTCACCACCGTGCTCCGCAAGACCTAGAGGTGACAACCTCGCTCCAGGGTGCCCGCGAGGAAGTTTGGAGATCGGGGAGGCGTTCCAAGGTCTATCCTTGGCCTTGCATAACGCCATCGCGCTTGTAGAGCTCCGAGAAAGCTGCCCTGTCGGGCGAAGACCAGAAGGTCCTATACCTTCTATTCATAGGTGCATCCTCCATCTTTCACATTTTAATTCTCGATTCGTGTGTTGTGATTAGTATTGTTAAGCATGTTCTTAGGTTACTTGATCATCATAATTAGACAACATATCTCATAGACTTTTAAAAACCAACTCGAATCAATCCAGGATCATCTTCTTTCTTTCCAATCTCATTAATTCTGGAAGTACCTATATACTGAACCGCAAATTCTAATCTTCTTGGCCGATTCAATTGTGAATCGAGCATTCCAAACCTTCAATAGTAGGTCATTCACACATCTGGAGCATAACTATATTATCTGGAGCTTCTAAAATCAAAGAGATTCTCAATCAACGAGGTGGTTGTATCAACTTCCAGGACAGACGGACCACCACCTTCATCGTCGATCAATTATTGCCTTCCGTCAACTTTGGAGAAGCTCATCTGCAGGCGAGCTCGAGGGGTGAAGGAGTCACCCTCTGGCCCTACTGGTGGCCCAAGACTGTCGTCGACCACCGGGGAGAAATTTGAGAAGTCGCCATTGTCACCAGTCGCGCGAATGAGCCCAATAACATTAAGAACGCCAAGAGCTACAGTCTTTTGATACGTGTCACTGACGGACGACCTAGATTGCGTACCATATTCTAATCAGAGCCGTCGATCGAAAACAGTAGACATTTTGCATTATAAATCCAGCGAAGATCCAGAATTCAAGGCCGCTCCAACAAGTTTCCAGATATTACATCTAGGTCCCTGCGTGAGGACCTAAATGTAATAACTTTAGTTTTCTTTGCATTTTAGTCCTTCACAGGGACCATTTTGTAATAAAACATTAAACTTTCTTTTGCAGTTACACCACTAGATTGTAGGGGTTGTTTGTACCTTGATTTTGTCGTATTTTCCTACGATTTTTTTAGGGCAGCCTTATAACTACCCAATATACTTTTCTTGTATTTTTCCAAGATTTTTCATCACTTTGTTGTGTCATTTTGATTTTCACAATCGTGAGTTGGTTTTAAACTGATTTTTAATTCTTTCTTTGTAAAATCAAGAATAAAGAGGATATTTTTGAGATTTCTTTCTTGTATCAAAAGTCGAGGTTTTAATATTCTGCCTCCTTGAGTTCGACCCATGCACACTTACCTGGTAAAAAAATTAGTGTAGATGAAAATAGGAGAGAGAATTCTATTCACTTCTCTCTCCCTCTATTTTCATTGATTTTTGTTTGATCAACGCGGATCCCTCTCTGCTGTTCTCTACACCGACAACACCATTAACCGTAGGTCGGACCCGCGTTATCATTATGCTGCTGGATTGTTCTCGTGGATCTCCGTCTCTTTCAGCGCGCGTCGCTCGTAAAGAAGACGTCGTATCTTGTGTAAGGATATCTCGAGATTCGTCGCTTGGATCATCAACATGGATTATGGGGAGCACGCGTTTCATCAATGCGCTCGCAAGTATCTCCTCCGTCGGATCAGACTTGATTCAAGAGGTCTCTTCGTTTAGAGATTCGATCGCAACCATGCTTCAAGAGGTAACCTTAATACTTATTTGTGGTTTATATGAAACGATCCAAGAAGTATTCTCAGATCATGTGGTTTCATCGCATGAAAAAAATTTAATTTCCGCTGCCTCGAGCAACTAGTGTGACTAGTCACTTTCGATCGCATATGATGCGATCCTCACACTTTTGTGATGCGCTTAAGGATCTTATCATATCCTTTATATACTTGTGATGAGAGTCATCCCGAGTAGTGGATGGTTCAAATCGTGAATTATCAATCGTAATCGGGAATCATGTTTCTCTTTCAAATTTGATTACATTCGTATTCATCCTCGAATCCACTCGTTCCATTGTGTCCACATAATATCCATTTGAGTTCACGAGCAGCTCATAATTGAAAGACTTAACCCAGAAAGAAATGGGGTGTGAGGGGAATGATGGCTGGGGATGAACCGACTCGAGGGGAGGGTTCTCCTAATATGAATACAAAGATGAAGATGGTTAGAACATGGTCATGTAAGATTGACCCACAGAGTCTGGATATGGATATCAATATCCCTACATCTTCCAAAAGGAGGGTGGAGAATGATTCACGAACCTTGATATACGTATGCAAGTGCAATGAACATTGAACGCATAAAATATAATACGCAATGCAAAATCCCGAGTTCACCAACTTGACACAGTAAAGGCGTAAATGTTTAACCGATTACCTTTCCCATTTTAAATTGGTGATAACACAATCTTATAATCAGTTATACACAAGTGTGTTGTCCTGACACCCATATGTGGTCCTACTAGTCCTCAATCAAAGGAGTGATTTACCCGAGCTGCTAAGTTATATCACACCCTTAAAGGAGATAATAGACATGCACACCCAAACGTCGACTATGGTTGGAGACGAGTGCTTGCAACTCCTAGATTTGCAAGAGTCGGATCGAGAGAATTAGGGTGTAGGTCTAGTGTTTTGGGTTCTAACCTTACAACTAAGTCCTTACCCACTCAAAGTCTAGATGTATGTACATGTGCACAAGGATGGGGTTGCTCTCCTATGTATAATTTTGGTTTTTATCCGATTTGAAATTAATCAATATTGTTTAGCAGTCCCAATTTTATTACGTGATCACTTTTTTGAGGTGTAGAACTAAAGCATGTCTACCGTTCAATTCGAATTACCTTTTAATCCTAAGTGAGAACACAGAGGAAGAAGTCGAAAAAGCTAATGCATTTCGATAAATCAATGATGCATGCTCAAGTAGAAATACTTATAGTGATCCTCGCAATCTCTGTGCAGATGCTAAGCATAATTGAAATTTAATCTATATGAATGCACCATAAAACCACTCCTAGACAGAAAGTTCTATTAACGAGCGAAGAACTGATAAATTTTGGCTATGTAGAACGTCTAATGTGTGTATTTAAATGTGAAGTGTAGATCTATGACTATGAGCATAATAATTGAACCCTAGTAGCCCTAATAGTCAATGTGCAGTCCTAGATCTAGGCCAATCACCACGAATAATATGGCCTGATAGGCCGAGTATCCAGTATCCAAGCACAAATGCGAGAACCAAATGGGAGCCACTAGAAATGAGCAATTATTACCAATTAATTATAAAAATAAATAAATAAGACACTCTCTCTCCAAATAAAACAAAAAATTCTCCATACCTCCTTAGCAAGCTTGGTCCACAAAATCTCCCGCCTCCAATTGCTCCGAGTTGCTTCAGCCTCCTAGAAAGTCAGTTTGAGTACACCGAGTACCTCGCATGAAAAAGAGAAAAATCAAATGTTAGAAATATTCACATGATATATATAAGAAATAAAATGAATAACAATGATGAAAATAAACATAGAAGTATAAACACAAGAAAATCGAGGGTCGATTACCTGAGGATGAAAAACCGGTCTAAATTATCTATAAATTAATCCTAAATCTTATACCTCCCTTATAACTATGCCACTTAATGAACATCCTAAAATCGCCCTCTATATTTAATCTGTTGTTGTAGCTGGGTAATTTTAAGTCGTAAAAAATGACCACATGGAGAGAAGTGATATTGATCATTAAATCTCGATGTGATCGGTTATTTATTTTACTTGGGTAAGTCCCAAGGTCGAACTCAAGGAGGTAATGTGAGGGTTTTGAAGTAACGTTTTAATAATTCAGAAAATTAGATTTTAAAAAAGTTTTTTTCTATTTTTTTATATTTTTATGTGTTTTAAATAAGAGTTATAATTAATTATTAAAGGAAATATGATGCATGAATTTTCAAAATAATTTTAATGCATAGAAAATAATGTTATGCTATGTGGTGAGAGAAGTAAATAAATGTAAATTTTTAATGATTTTTAAATGATGAATATGAATGCAAGATGAATGTGTAGATAAATGCAAGTATCAAGCCGATGAATTAATCAATGCATCCCCCTTATTTTAGAAATAATTGATCAGTGAATATCAAGTTAAGTCTTAGAAGAAATTATCCCAATTTTCCACAATTTATTGAGAAGAAATGCCAGACACAGAAAATATGAGTGTTTAATATTGACAAATAAACATCACGGGCTCATTAATTTAAAATACTATCTCTAAATAGAAGTCTGAGTATTATATATGATAGACAACACAAAGAGGATCAGAACAGCACCAAGAGTGTAAGAATCATGTACATAATGCTCGAGATATGGTCAAATAGATTTCTGCGCTTATAAATGTAAATAAATTTAATAAAATGATAGCAAATATACCCTTTTAGGGACTTTTTGTAATTTGCTAAAACCATTGAGGTGTTCATGTATCTACCCTAGGCGGTGTGTATCTTCATATTTTCCTAGAAGAGAGGGGGCACTGGTGCAAATACCCAGGGTTACACATGTGATGCACGTCCCTGGGGTTCTTCTTGCAATTATTGATTTTAGGGAGGGCTCGAGTGCAATTTCTTCCCACCAAGCATGCATGAGCACGTGAGGGGAGGCTCGACAAGGGCTTCTTGGTCTCCACACCTCTACGTGGTGATGCTAAAAGCTTCAGTCTCCCTAAGGCAATATGCTTAGATCTGAATCTTCTAGATGATCTGCAATGTTCTTCCTTTGGATCTCATGAACGAATTTTGGATGACAATGGATGGTAATGATTGGTGTGTTCTTGATCTTTTGGTGGTTATAGTCCCAGACTTGGGCCTTCGACTTCCTCCATCTATGCCTGCAAGTAGGAGATGCTCGAGGTATGGTTTCAACCAAGGCTTGATGCACGAAGAAGGGGAGTGATTGGTCCTACGTAGGTGATGGAGAGGAGTGTGCTAGATGGAAGGATGCATGAGATAGAAGAAGAGCTGGAGGAGTTTATCTAAGATGGGTGGTGCTGAGTGATCATGTGGGAGTATGAAATGAAGAAGGGGTGGTTGTGATGTGAGAAGATAAAGGAGAAGAAGAGGAAGAAGAAGATAAATGGGTTTCCTAGGAAAAGAGCAAAGGACTCTTTTCTCCCAAGCACATCCGACAACAGACTTTTCCAGTTAAGAAAGTAGATGCCGAAAAGACATCCTCCCAGAGTTAGTTAAGTGCTTTCAACAGCAACACACATGACCTCTTGGTTCCGACCGCACCGATCCCTTCCCACGAGAGGGCCAATGTAGGGAGGGGGCTTCAGGAATCGACACACACAACTTCAATACTCCAAATACCGTAGTTATAGTCCCCCTTCCAGCCACCCCATAAATTATTTATTCCTAAACGAGAAGGGTATAAGTAACATACCCTCACAGCGGTGTTACTACAAGGTCAGAAGGGTAAAAAAAACTAATTTGTATAGATCCATTGAGCCGGCCCAACCAGCAACTAAAGCAATATGCATTATATGGCCCCAAGTAAACAGTAACCCTCTGGGTCAAAACCTATGAACACGATACCAAGGCAAACTCATTGAAATACCTCTTTATCAAAGATATAGATACTATGTCACTTTATCGCATTAGGAAAAAAGGATTATATATAGACTAATGTACCTTAGACTTTTCTGTAATTTATCTATGAGCAAGATGGGGGGTTTCCTCGAGGCTGACGAAGTCAAAGAATGGAGACTTCTTTGGAAATAGGGAGTGCAATAGCCCAAGGTCTATAATATAACAGGGAAAGATGGTGGAACCTCCACACAAATTCAGAAGGTCCAAAAACGGATTTGTCAACTTCATGTTGCTCTCTTGGTACTAGCAAAAATCCAAGACCAAACGATCTGGCGGTTATGGCTTTGATATAAGTAGCTCTTTTCTTTGCCAGCTATTGTTATTTAATGACTAGTGATGGATATTTCTTTATTGTCTCCCTCCATTACATCCTTGATCATTCGCTTCAGTACCCAAAACTATATTAAACAAGTTGGGCACTGGCATTCTCACATGCCATTGTTAGAGGAGATAACCTTTTGAGAAAAAGGTCTTTACCTATCACCACCCTCATTAAATGGCCATGACACTATATATCTGAGGGATCAGAGAGTCGGTGACTGACTCTTGTCATTTCCTTGAAGTTTAACGTTGGAGGACTGAAGCTATGCTAGTCTCGTGAAGAGTACAGTAGCAAGGTGCTCGAAGAGCACCTTGGATCATGACTGGAGGTGGGTCTTGGCCACGACGGTCCGACTACTGTCACCGACCGCACCTCAAGCTTTCTCTCTCTCTCTCATTCTCTAAGAAGAAAGATTGGAAGATAGGATTGATTGGGGTCGATTTGGGTTTTTGTAGGGAGAAGAGTCCGTGATGGAGTTTGGGGTGATGATGGTTACATGTGATTGGAACGATAAGGGTGAGAGGAGTAGTTGGGTTTGGTAACGGGGATAGTTCCAGGTGGTTGGAAGGGGATCATCGTTGGAGATAGTATAAGGTGAGGAACGAAGAGAGTTGGTCATATTTGGAGTGGTTTGTTGGAGAGCGAATGAGAGATTAGGTAATGAGGTTAGAGGGTTTAGAGAGGTTGCAGGTGATGGATATTCGTCGTGTAAGAAGATGGGATAAGGTAGTTAGAAGGGATAAGGAAAGGGGTCAATGATCGGAGGTTGGTTGGCGTGTTGGGTTTTGGTTGAGAATGGAGCAAGTGGTTCAGGCAGAGGGTGACAAAGCGGGGATAGGTGTGGCAGTGGATCGGTCCAAGGTAGGAGGTGATGGGAGAACCATGGATCCTCCAGATCCAACGGTTGATGGTCTCTCATGTGTTGAGCATGCATGGGGAATAGGTTATATGAGGGAAGCTTAGGCGTTGTTGGGTCGAATTCGATCTAACTTCCAAGATCGAGAGGTGTAAGAGGACAAAGAGGATGCTAACTGAGGTAGGCGGACCAACCAGGGGTTGGCACGTGTGTTGTCTATTGACCCTAAGTTGGACCAACGCATGGAATGCATAGATAATAATAAATAAAATAGCAAATAAACTTTAATGCAAATATACTCAACATGAAAAATGTATATCTAAATGTAAACTACAATGTTCCTGAAAGACTCGAGTGCAAATGGAACCAACTGTGCAAGATATGAAACTTTTGGTGATATTTTGTGTATAAAATAACATTTTCTAAGCTTTGTAATATTTATTTGATTTTATATAGACAAATAAATTCTTAAAAAATCAAATAAGATGTGAAATAATGCAATGAACACAAATTTCATTTTTTGGTATATTTGTGAGTTAAGAAAAGGTTAGAAAAAATAGGGAAGGGGATTATATACCTATGGATTAGGTTAGTAAGATCAAGTCAGAATTTATCCTTTCTATTACTTTTCTGATTTTTTTGGATTTTGATTTTTATATAACTTGTTAAAATACTAAATAAACTAAAGAAATGAAAAAGGAATAAACCAAAAGAGTGTAATTTATACATGAAATGTTAGGTTAAAATCAGTAAAAATGTACAATGCACATTTAGGTCCAAAAAACCAATTTTTCACAAATGAACTCCAATTCTTTTGAATTTGATCTTGATTTATAGATAATTAAATGTACATTTATCCAAAAGTGAGTACAATGAAATTGGACATTGTGTGAGAGAGATATCATTGTTTACTGCTTTTTATCCTTAAATTAGGGTTTGGGTTTATTGTGAATATATACAAGTCAATATTTTTTAGGATTTTTCATTGATTAAGGTTAGTGATATGTGCACAATGAAGTTATTTTCATGTCAATTGGAGTTATCATGAATTAATGAAAAATGAGTGAAATCAAGTGAAAATGTATAGATGATCATGAATGGAAAAATGAATGCTAATTTATACAAATTAATTACAAGGGCATGAATGTTAATTTTTAGATATTAACAGATGAATGAACCTAATTTCTCAGGATAGAGCATTATTTTCAACTAATTAGAGTGATGAATCACATATTCATCTATGATCCTCGCTCCATGCTCTTCTAAATGATGCTCTCGAACTTTAGAGCGGTGGTTGGAATTTGCTCCGATGGCGGAGGTCCAACGAGGGTGATGGTGCAAAGGAAATGGATCAAGTGGTTTGACCCATTGGCTCAGCCAAACCCATTTATATGAGTTTGCCTTAAATGGACCTGGTTCAGATCCGTAGCAAATTAGTTGTAGCCCGACCGTTTTTAGCGTGTAACTCTCTCATAGGAACTCTGATTTTGATGTTCTTGTGCTCTTGGAAAGGTATTGACGAGCACTACAAGATGATGTGGTCATTGTGATCAGATTATTGGATCAGATCTGAAATTGAGAAATATTGGGGTCTTAATATGAGGGATCTCGCATCATAAAAATCTCATAAGAAGTCTCGTCCCTAAGACTTAATGTGATCATAAAACCGATCCCAATCCTAACCTCAATGCATAAAAATCTCAAAGAGGAATGATTATTTAAAAATTCAAAGAGAGTGAAAACCATATAAATCTAAAATGGAATTTACTAGAGTTTAGATTTCATACATGCAAATAGACGAGGATACTTCTCCTTCATATTCGTGCTTAGGCTCCCATGTCACCTCCTAAATGTATTAATTCCACCATAAGACTTGGACTAGAGTAATCTCCTTCCACCTCAACCTCTTGACCACATGGTCCAGTATCAGAAAGGAGAGGTTTGGCTCCACCACCAAATCCTCGTAGCTGATCTTATGCCTAGGATCTCAGATGTACTTTTGAGATTCGACACATGGAACACATCATGAATGCCTTCAAGGTGTGGGGGAAAGGCCATTCTGTAAGTCACCTTCCCAACTCAGGTCTTGATCGCGAATTGTCCCACAAAGTGTGTAAGAACACAAAGTCCCCAGCCTACGATTAAAAGGAATACTTACAAACATAAGGTTGACTAAGAATTTTATTACAAGGTATGAATGTAAGATGTGAAACCTGAACAAGGTCTCGACACCGCTAGTAGACGTAGCTCTTCTGACAACTTTGTGTAGTTAGCAATATTTTCATGGTAGTGTCTACAACTCTAGATATCTCCTCTATGATCTATAGGGTGAACAAGATGTTGTCAACCACATGTTGTCAACATAAGGGAGTGGTATATATCCTCCCATACAAGGCCTCAAAAGCTACCATACCGATATTGGTGTGGTACCTGTTGTTGTATGTCAACTTAATAAGTGAAAGATGATCCTTCGGAGATCCCTTCCAATTAATAACACAAGTTCGCAACAAGTTCTCCAATGTCTGAGTAGTCCTCTCGGACTACCCGTTTGTCTATGGGTGGTAAGCCGAAATAATATGTAGCTTGGTCCTCAAGTCTCTCATGAACTCTCCTCAGTAGTGTGAAGTAAAGCATGAATCTCTATCTGACACTATCTCCTTGGGTGTTTCGTGCATCCGAACGACATGTTGGATGTATAATTTGGCAAGCTCAACTGGAGTGCATGCCATGTTGACCGGAATGTAGTGGGATGACTTGGTCAACCGGTTAACGATCACCCATATCGTATCATTCCCTCATGGGGTATGCAATAGTAATGTGAATAAATCCATAGAGATGCTCTCTCACTTCCACTTAGGAATGGGAAATGGTTGTAGTAAACCAAGGGGTCTCTGGCGCTCTACCTTCACCATTTGATAGGTACGACATCTAGTTAATGTCCTCAGCTCTGTCTCTCTTAATACCCTCCCACCAAAAGTGCCGGCAAAGGTCTCAATACATCTTGGTACCAACATGATGAATAGAAAGTCTCGAACTATGTGCCTCATCAAGGATATCTCTTAGATCTCATCATCTGGTACATACACATATATTCCACCATCCATAGGATGGATTCACATGCTCAGAATCTGTCGAACTCATCTTTCAGGCATCTGTGATATAAGTGTGTACCCTCTTATTTGTCTACTACCCATGGACAATCCTTTCCCACAAGCACTTCACTAGTATAGTCACTGCTTCAGATGCGCCCTCAAATGGATGCCACTCACTAAGTATAGCGAGCACATCCCAAGTCTGCAACCAAGATGTTGAACCCTCAATGTGTGATTGCATGCTTTATGTGTCTACCACCACATTCCCCTTACTAGGGTGGTAGGGAATACTACAGTCGTAGTCCTTCATCATCTCCATCCACTACCTCTGCCTCATATAAATCTCTCTCTGATAAAAAATGGACCCGAGTCTCTTGTGATCGGTGAAAATCTTGAATATCACTCTATACAAATAGTGGCAACATATTTTCAGTGTAAAGACTATAGTTGCCAACTCGAAGTCATGAATGGGGTGGTTACTCCTATGGCTCTTCAGTTGCTATGACGAGTAAGCCACAACCTATCCTCGTTGCATCAACACAACACCCAACCCTTCCCTATAAACATTGGTGTAAATCGTAAAGTCCAAGGTTCCAGAATGAAGGGTGAGAATGGGAGTGGAGGTCAACAGCTCCTTGAGCGTATGAAAGCTCAACTCGCATTTGTCACTATAAACAAACGACACATCCTGTTGGTCAACAGTATGAGGGGCAGAGCCAACTGGGAGAACACTTTAATAAATCTCTTGTAGTACCTGGTGAGGCAAGGAAACTATGGACCTCTGTAATCATCTTTTGCTCCTCCCAAGACACAATTGCCTTTATATTTGTGGGGTCAACTGCCACCCCCGCTCTTGAGATCATGTGACCTAGGAATGCCACCTTAGAAAGCCAAAACTCACATTTGTTGTATTTGACATATAACTGATGCTCTCAGAGTGTCTCTAACACCATGTGAAGATGGGACTCATGGTCACGCTCATCACGGAAGTATACCAGGACATCATCTATAAACACGATCAAGAACCTGTCCAAGTATGGGCATAAGACTCAATTCATCAAATCTATGAATGTAGTAGGTGCATTCGTAAGTCCAAAAGGCATCACCATGAACTCGTAGTGACCATATCTCGTACTAAACATGGACTTCCTCACATTTGCATACTTGATCCTCAACTGGTGGTATCCAGACCATAGTTCAATCTTGGATAAAACCGATGTTCCTTGTAACTAATAAAAAAGGCTGTTAATCCATGAGAGAGGATAATGGTTCTTGACTGTTCGCTTGTTCAGTTGTCTAAAGTCTATGCATAGCCTCAAGGATCCGTTTTTCTTCTTTAAGAAGAGTTTTGGTGATGCCCATGATGATGTAGTGGGGCGGATGAATACCTCCTATAGTAGCTCCTGTAAGTTTACTTTGAGTGCTTTAAGTTCAATAGGTGCCAACCTAAATGGAGGTATAGAGATTGGTTGTATATCTGGCAACTATGGATGAAAACAGTTGGATACAAATATCAATATATGTATAATCATATCCTTATCTATTTTAAAATACGAGTATGAACATAGATACGAATATTACGGATATGAAAAATGTGTTACCACATCCTTAAAAACGAATATGAATGTAAAATGAATATGAGTAGGATAGAAATAATAACAGAAATTTTTTTATAGATAACAAAAATATACATGTTTAGGATGGTTTAGACATAAAATAGATATACTGGACATATTCTTTTCATAACAATTATATCAATAATGATAAATGCAATCATAAATGTTGTAACATACAATTATAAATAAAGATATTACTATACTTATGTATGAAAATGGATATACGAATACGGATGAAAATATTATCGAATGTCAAAGTGATATCCGTAGCCACATCCATTTTAAAATGAATACGAATACAAATGTCAAAATATGTATAAAATGAATACGACAAGATATCGGATATAGATATATTTATATTCATTTTTATCCCGACTAGCAACAACATGATCTCAAACTCTTTCTCCATCACTACCGGTAGTCCAGGTAAGTCTTCTAGAAACACATCAAGAAAGTCACACATGATCTAACATGCTCGATCATCTGATCTTGCACAGTTGAGTCCATAATGTAGGCAAGGTAGCCTACACAACCCTGGCTAAGAAACCAGTGTGCCCTCAAAGTAGAGATGCATTTGATACCACCATCAGAAGTACGCCTGTGAAACTGAAATGGCGGCAATCCAAGTAGTTGGCATACCACCGTCTTCACAAAATAGTTCAGACATGCATGGTTCCTCTCTAGCCAGTCCATGCCCATGATGATGTCAAAGTCCTCTAATTAAATCAACAATAGAAAAGCATGCATCTCGTGCCCACTTATCTATACCGTCACATCCTTAACTTCTTGGCAGATAATGAAAAAATGGCCCATGAGACGTTATTGTAGTACTAGGTAGGTACAATAAATACCAACTTTCCAAAAGTGGACACCAATCAGTGTGCAAGGAAAGAATGTGTCAACCTTGAACTAAACAATGCATGTAATGAAATCCTATGTGCGAAAATCATACCTCTGATGATTAATCTAGAAGCATGTGCCTGCTCTAGCATCATCGTATTTTGTTGCCCGCATTGTGGTGCACTAGATCCGACATCGCTGGATGCCTATTGTGGGGCTCGCTGGAAGTCCCTGTCTCCATGATGGAACCCTGAGCCTTGAAACTACCCTGAAGACCTTGTTGGTCTTCCACTCAACCGCTACTGCACGCCCAAGCTGTTGGCACGAAATGGGCACTAGGCCTTGATGTGGCCTGACTGTCGACAACGGTAACATGTGTATCTTCCTGACTGAGACATGGTCCTTCCAAAAATAAAACGGTCGCCTCTAGGTCTATGATTTTGTATCTGCGTAGGGGGATGGAAGAAACTGAACCATGACTTGCTAAGGCCTGTCGCAAGGTGGGGGATATTGTGAACTTGTTGGTTTCCAATGCCATCATGTTCAAGTGGTGGGGAAGGTCTCTATAGAATCGAGAGAAGTCCTGATGTGCTGCTCTGCTAGGTTGGGTTGGAGGCAACTGTGCCTGACCTACATGTAATCGGTTCTGTGTAGCCACCCAATTTGTCACCTTCACCATTACTTCCTTGACGGAGGTGAGGTCCAAAGTGGACAGTATGTCCTAGACCTCGTCGCGCACCCCCCGGATGAACTTATGCAAGTTCTCCGGATAAGCTGTAATGGTGAGGGAATTGCGAGACAACTCCGTGCAACTGATCAAGTACTCTTGGGTCATTATCGACCCCTGGGTCAGCTCAATGAACTCTCTCTGCTGATCCTCTACCCAATGTGTGAGTGCATGCATTAGTGGAGAAATTGTTAGTACAGAAGCATGCATATTTTGATGATAACAAAATTTATGTGCAAATCTTGTGGTTAGGTTAAGAGAAGAAAGCTACTTGATAAGGAACAAGATCAAGTTGAGGAGCTCCAACTTAAGTAAAGAAGATGTTAAGAATATGAAAGTAGTACAAGGATAAGGAACTCCGACTCATGCTCAATGAAGGATATCATGCTCAAGAAGAAGATGATGTCTTTTCTTTTATCGAGTCCTGCTTTTTATAATTGTCTTAGAATGTAAAAGATCTCAAATCATGCATATTGAATTTCAACCCATTGAGTGTGACTTTGACTTTTATGTCATAGAGTTAAGATGATCAATCAACAATTAACACCTGATCGATCACCTCTGATCTATTACTCTCCTTTTATGATCGATCATTATTGGAATTACAATGTCTATATCTTTGATCGATCAATTTTGATCCTTGATCGATCATCTCTTGATTTTGATCGATCAACTAAATCCTCATGATCAATCATTTTATTTTGATCGATCATCTTGGTATCTTGATCTATCATATTCCATCTCAGGAAGATTTTTAAAAGGCGATTTCATTCCTGATTTGCAATGGCTATTATTTGAGATGCAATGTCTATGGGACCATAAGACCTATAAATAAGAACCCATACCTCATTCTACAACACACACTAAGAGGAACAAACACTCTACTCTATGTTTTCCATTCTATACTTTGAGAGAAAGATCGAAAAGCTATAATCTATCGTGTTCTTCATTCAGACAAATCTGGTTCTCTAGAATTGATTCTTATGATCACGTTCCTCGCTTTGTAAGATCATTTTATTTTTACCTCTTATTATTCATTGCATATTTATTTTTATATAGAGGTTATTGGGATTGTCTAATCAAACAATGGAGTTGACTGCATAATAAACTCATGTTGCAAATGATTGGGTTGCCTGCGTAAGCAACTCAATTTAATGGTAGGTCCTATTTGGGCCAGGTTGAAAGCCCGAGTTGGGAGATTCATGTCATGATTTTTATACAAGAGGTTTTCCATGCTAAATACTTGTGCACTTGTGGTTTGCTTGTCTATATTGTGATAAAAAGTGCTACTTGACGCTGTAGTTGTTTGAGATTATTATTTGTAGCAATCTACGTCATTCATACTGATCCACACATATCCATCAGTAGGTGTGCTCACAGATACAAGAAAACCAACAATTGGTATCGAAAGAAGTTATGTTCCGATGTACATGTGGCCAACATCTTTGGATCGCGTCTAGAAGGAAGCTCTTTAAATCATCCCCTTTCTTCGATGGGACAAGTTATGCAAGTTAGAAGAAGAAGATGTCCATCTTCTTACAAGATAGTGACTTTTCAATCTAGAATATGGTCTAGAAAAAGTTCCACTTAATCGAAGAGAAGGAGCTCGATTACACCAAAGTCGAAGTGGAAAAGATGGGTCTAAATCCAAGAGTGATAAATGCCCTTTTACTACACCCTATCTAATGAGGAGTTTGACAATATCTACCATTAAATACATCCAATGAGATTTGGAGTTTCCTTACCTCTCTGTGTGGATAAACTCCAAAAGAAGAACCTTATGATGCAAGCATAGAGTCATCAAGCAAGAATGAAGAAGATGATGAGAATGAGAAAGTATTCATCGAGATATTGGAGTCTGACTCATCTGACTAAGATTCAGACTCAAACATTAAGGTAAATGAACTTTATTATTACGAAATTTATAATACCTCGCAAGATCTTTTTCGAAAATTCATGAAACTAAATAAGAAAATTGTAAAGGATAAATCTAGTTTGCTAAATGACTTTGATTTTTTCAAAAAGGTAAATGAGCTGCTAAAATAGGATCTAAGTAGTTTTAAAGTGAAAATTACCTATTTAGAAAAAGAAATTGTTGAGCTTAAAAAGAAATTTACTTTTATACCCATTAATGAAAAAGGGAAAGAGAAAAGAAAAAAACATGCTTCTAGATATAATTCTTTCCACAAAAGATACTAGGTTTGGAAAAAGAAAGAAACATTGCAATCTAACCCTAAGGGTACCTAAAAAATATTTTTTAGGTGATGAAGGCCAAAGAAAATGGAGGAGGACACATCAACAACAAAGGTGGACCCTACCAAGATCGAACAACTTCCAGAACCATGGATGGGCCACCACCATGGAGATGCTATCAAGATCGGAGAAGTCCACTGCCAAGATTCTTAGGTGGCTGATGAATCCATGATTTATCATCATATCTTCCATTTATTATCCCTCTTACTTAAACTATTTAATAACATGCAACCTTGATTAACTTTAATAATTAACCATATGTATGTAACTAATCCTAATTATTGTATATAGATAATTCTAGAAATGTTCCTTTATTTTTCTGTGTTTCCTAAATATAAAAAATTACATAAAAACTAGGTTAATATTTTACATATTTTTTTTACATTAATTACAAATTACAAATAAAAATATCAAAAGAAACTAAAAGAAGTAATTTTCCTTAAAAATTGCTTACAAAAAAATCTATGTAATGACCTATTTTGACTTTGTATTCAGCATGAAACTTTTAGATCTTGAAAAGATCTACAACTTTCTTATTCAACACTTTTTGAATTGAAGAATTTAAATATTTAATTCATATTTTTCTTTATTTTATTTATTTCTTTTTATATTGGGCCAGATGGCTCTCTCTGGAGCAGCCACGTAGCCTGACCCTTTCTTCTCACTCGCAACCTTCCTCCCCCGTCAGATCCATATGACGGATCGCATCATAACTGCTCCTTAATGTCTGCTTCTCCTCTGCTTGATCTGGTCTGGTTGGGCTCATCATAGCTACTTGTTCGTGCCTCACCCTTAACTGTTGGATTGCTTAATCCAAGGACTAAGTTCCATTGTTTTCCTCTCCAACTGCTCCTCCCACATGACACCCCACACTAATTTCCCTTTTTATCCACAATCTCTCAACCACCTCTGGCCACCTCTCCGTCAACCCACCATCCCACACCCTTGACCACACACCTCTCTTCCACATGTACACATCCAACTCCGTGATCTCCCTCACATGCGTTGAGAAATTACAATTGAAGCATCATGGCCTGCCTCCTGGAACTATCGAGTCACCCCTTCATATCCACCTCTTCTGACCACATTCACAATCGTCCACCTTAATGCAGGCTTAGGCTCACCACCTCTTCTCTTTCTTGTGATAGGGGAGGGACTAATGATGGAGCAACAGCAACTGATCAACCCATGTAAGATCCATGGTCAACCAACCATGTCATAGCCCTAACCTGACCATTGAGTTGTTGGCACCAGTTGGGGGAGTTCAACGAAGAATGGAGCTCCGCTCAGAGCTCAACCCAAGCCAATTCCTTCCGCCTCACATTGAACTTCAGATCTTCATGCAAGCCTCTCTTCACTTTGTCTTTGTTTTGTTTGATTTTTCTTGCATCACGAACGCACCCACACCTCAATCTGAATGGTCCATGACCTTCATCGGGGGTCCATGACCTTTGTGGTAGGTCACACACACCGAATTTATCTTCCTACATCCTTGACCGCCTCACCCCCTTCTTCTCCAGCTACATGAAGGAGAACCCATTAGGGTCTCCCTCTTATTTACCAAACATACCCACATCTCACTCACTCACATAGTACACAACACTTTCTTTGACTATCCACCTTAATGTTATGTAGGTCTGATATCTTCAATGGTCGGAGGTTTTGACGAAGCTCCATTCTAGAGTAATGACTCCAGTGAAGCTCCATCACCTCACCACTCTAAATGTCTTCACCGATAGTCTGACCTTCTAGGATCTTCTCTACACCATCGCCTCACCGCTCCGAATGTCTTCACTGATAGTCTGACCTTCTACGATCTTTACTACAGCATTACGAAGGTGCTCAGACCTTCCACACTCCGGTGAAGCTCCATTGCCTCACCACTCTGAATGTTTTCACCGATAGTCTGACCTTCTAGGATCTTCGCTACATCATCATGAAGGTGCTCAGACCTTCCATAGTCGATAGAGGTCAGAGGAGGAATGGGGGGCTGTACGAAATGCAACCAAGTCCTCCGTACAGAGGTGGATCAGTGGAGAAACGAGACGTACATGCACCATTCGATCATTATGATCAGATGGTCCCTAAGGACTAATAGAGCCAACAAAGCCTTCACGCTTGGAGGAGCTGAGAATTGTCGAAGCCACTCGTGCCACCCACATGGCTCGACTACCTACATCCAGCCTCCACTTGCCCGAGCCACCGCGTGCACTTGCATGGCACGCGCAGGTAGGGTGAATTGCAGTTATGCTCGCACACTTCTCCAAAATTGCCATTAGGTCCATCCAAGCATGTGAGGCATGTGCACCGCATGGAATATTTACCAGGAGCTCTCGTCAGGTTCTCAAAATTGTAAAATGGTCCCCGCACACATTATATTTTACATGGAAGGCCCATCGGGTTTTTAAATTTGCATTTATATCCCTTCAGGAACCTGTTTGTGAAGCTTTGTATATATTTTCTATGTTTTTATTTATGTTTATGCCCCCAGACAACATCTTCTATAACTTGATCATATGGACTCTGTTTTCAGTTATTTAAATTTCATATTGATGTTTGCTTAATTATCTAGCTAATGATCGAATATATTTCATGACATGACACTTGTAACATTATACATTTATTTGATATAAATTGTATGACATTGTCATGTTTTTAAATGCCATTTTCTTATACATAGATTTATGTTTATGCATCAAATGTCGGTGAAATTAATCACATATTTATTGCTCACTTTATCACTATTTTCAGGGGTATATTTCTTCATTGATCCTTGTTTTTTGTGCATCACTTTATGTAGCATTTTATCCTTACTCTGACTTGCATAAAATCAACCAAAAAATACATTTTGTTCATATGTTTATGTTATCTTGTATTGTTTCATGTGCACTTTTGACCTAGACAATTTAATGTTCACTTAACCTAGGTATTAAAACTTAATAAATCATGACATAGCTCGTGTCCCTTAGATCGACCTGGACTTATACAAGTTAAAAATTATTAAATCAAGCCATACCTCACAAAGACATTCAGCTTGGTTCTGATTGATGGGTTTCTGGACGTACTGTAACTCGACAATATTAACATAGCCAAATACACGTTCATTAGATGGCGCCATTGCTGGGGACACGACTTCATATTCCTAAATAGTTATATTCTATCATTTAATTAAGTTGTCTATTTTGATATTTAGATCAATAATTTTTGTGATATCATTTGCATTATTTGTTCATTGCTTATTATCTCTTTTGATGACATATCTAACCACCATTTTTGTGGCAAGGACCACGATGCTTGAGGATGCTTGAAAGAGATGTAAGCAAGGAGTCGAGAGGTCCTGGTGTGAGGAGACACAGAAGGAATTGTTGAAGATCACATTTATTTGTTGTAAATATGTGTGTAATAATTGCATTTATAATGGTACTCGCTTGAGAACTCGCGACTATAACCATGGACTGGACATTTATGGGGTGTGTGGAGCCTATTTTACCCCTACCCAGGTGGGACTCTGAAGGCTAGGGTTTGGGCCTTAGAACATCAATGAAGCGTGAAGATTGCATCACATGCGATCAAGAGCTACTACTCATACTAGTAGTTCAGGGCAATGGGATTTAAAAATTTTAAATAGATGAGACCTCATGATATGAGAACACTTCTCATATAGTTTCATTAATATCACAAACAAGTAATAGGATTACCTCTTGAAGAGTGTTTGCGATCACATGTGTCTCTAAGCGAAGCGAGCTTCTTCCTCAAGTCCGATCCGACGAAGGATGCACTTGTGGTTGCAAAGATGAGACACATGCTTCCTACAATCCGAGTTGAAGATCCAAGCGTGAAGTCTCCTAATTTTGTCATGTGAAATTGATGGCCTTACTCACAATCAAGATGCATCGAAGAAAACAAAGATCCATGTGCAGTCGATCCGACAGCACAACGACATCGTGACAACTGTAGAGCTCTCTATGTCAATATGTGGATGGCCATAATATTGAGAGAGGGGGTGGGGTGCATATATGAGAAGAGGGAGAGAGTTGTTGCTCTTGCAATTGTTGTTAAAGAAAGAGAAAAGACTTGCTTTTATTTTATAACAAATTGGTTGTCCTTGGATCTCAATCCATGTGACATAATAATCAGTGGTGTAGATTATTTTGTTCTTCCAATCAATGACCATGATTTTGTCACATAAATTTGCAGCAACAAATAATCATGTTAAATAAACTAAATATGTTGCAGATAATTACAACATATTTAATTTAGTTCAAATCAATCTCATGTGGAATGAATGGAACGAGATCAATCCTCCTTCCATTTATGGAGTGGACGACCACATTGAAATATGATTCAATGTGGCCGCCCACCCTCCTTGTAGAAAGAGGCTCTCTCATTACAATTTTGTGAGATATCATATCTTAATAAATATTCCACATATGCATCAACTTTTTTTGCATAATTATTCACCAAAATAATTCCAAATTATTTTGTGATAATTTCAATCATGTCATTTATAATTAGGAATCAAATTCATACATCCAATATAAAAAGTAAAATGCATTTACAATTAATTGTTCAATGTGAATCCAATTTACATCAACATTTATTTTGTAAATATCATACAAATAAATCTCTCCATATATTATAAATCATATTTATAATATTTATTATTATTATTATGGATAGTGATATCAACATATAATCATATCCTTAATAATTAAATCATATTTAATTATCTTGGATAACTATTCTCATGTATCCAAATAATATGAATCATATTCATATTATTCATGAGAATTAAATCACATTTAATAATCAATTTCCCAATGCTCAGATATATTATCAATAATGGAATTATTCTCGAACTCTTTCAAGAATCATGTGCTTTCTTCGTGGATACTTGGAGATAAGGATAGGACGATTGTACATTCCATTTATAGTGACTTGGACTGATACCATAGCTCAAATCTAGATATCGGGGACTTCTCAAAGATGTTTGATTAAATCAAACTATGGATCTAATCTTCTTATTGCATCCGAATCACATTCAGATCAATGTCCAACATCTGGACTAAGATTGGATTATTGATCTATTGAGAGGAGTCACTAAAATCCATACTTGTTTCATCACTCACTCAGAATGGAAGTGTCATGGTTATACAGTCGTTTACGATCACATCACCCTCGATTGTTCATAATACCCGTACATCCTGCACACTAGAAGACCTAGAATAAATCAGAGGTTTTAGATCATATTCAGACTGTATTTCTGGGTTTTATCATTAAGTTCCTCATTCGGTCATTGGGAGTTGGTATTGATTATATTATTTCCAAAAGCATATATCATACCTACAAATTCTTGTCATGCTTCCAAAGCAAGACGACCATGCATGAAATTTGATCGGTCCCAGCGCCTTATGAGTGAACCCATGTCTTATGGTTCAGTGGTGGACTTGCATGATCCCTTTGAGATATTGTATTACTCATATGCCCTCATATGCACACCAGCTTGTCGGTGTATAGACCTTGATTAAGTAATCAACCTAATGATCTGTCTAATGTACATACTTAGATATATAGTAATATATATGTCTCCGATCAGAGGATGCGTGCCTATATTGTGACAGGATACAACATAGGTCTTGGTTATCTTGATCTCATTAAGTCAACTCTTTGACCAAAATTATCTAACACCTCCGAATTTCTATTCCTATACAGAGGACCTGCATCAAGAGGTCGGCCAGATATCAGCCTTTAGAGAAGAATTGTCATCTCCTTCTCAAGTTGGAGATCATCTCTTAACAATCATTTGATTGTGCTTGATGAGTCCTCAATCTAACTCTTTAGATATCATCCAAGCACAACCTCTATAATTCAACTATTGAATTAACTGGTGTATGATAATTAAGATGGCCATGATACATAACCTTAATTTTACTAAGGGATCTTACAAGTGCATTCATTCATTTAATATCATATAAGGAGTGAAATAAACTAATAACCTTTATTGATTTATCAAAGACTACAATAACATTTATTGTATGAATGGTTCTCCCCGATCTCACATGTCTAACAATCTTCCACTAGCCCTCAGAACCATTCAAGTACAATCTTTAAACCCATGCTCATTACATGCTGGTCGAAAACCTTTTGGGGGTAAAGTAAGGGGACCAACAACAATGTCGGGAGAGGCCACCTTGGTGATGATGATGTCACCATGCTTTTGAATCTCCCAAATGATGTGGTATTTCCTTTCCATGTGTTTGATCTTTTTATGCCATTCGGGTTCCTTCGCCTGAGCTATGGATCATGTGTTATTGCATAGCAACGGGATGGGAGTATCAGAGGAAACTAAGCAAAGTTCCAAGATGAACTTATGTAACCACACCACCTCATTTGCTACATCCAATGCGGCAATGCTTTTGATTTCTAGTGTTGAATCAGTCATAGTGTCTTGTTTCTTGCTTCTCCAGCTCACAACACCATCGTTCAACAAGAACACAAACCTTGAAGTTGACTTGCTATCACCTACATCAGGTTGGAAGTCTGTCTATGTGTATCCTAAAAATTGGAGATCACTATCTCCATAGAAGAAAATGTAATCTTGCATCCATCTTAGATACTTAAATATATTCTTCACTGCATTCCAGTGGTGTTCTCCATTGCAGGATTGGTAACAACTTACTACTCTCACTGCATGGCAGATATCTGGTCTTGTTGACATTATGGCATACATTAGGCTTCCTACAACTGATGTGTAGGGGCATCCAGCAATGAATTTCTTATCCTCAACACTTTAAGGAACCATCCCTTTAGATAGGTGGATACCATGTCTTAAGGGAAGGAAGCCTTTCTTAAAATTCTCCATATAGAAACGTTCCAAGATCATCTTTATGTACTCATGTTGTGACAATCCTAAAATCCCCTTTCTTTGTTTGTAAACAACTTCAAACCCAAGATATAGAGGCTTCTTTAAGGTCTTTCATCTCAAAGCTATGAGACAACCAAATCTTAACACTAGTCATCATCCCTGTATCATTCTCGATGATAAGGATGCCATCTACATAAATTATGATGGACATAATGGCGCTCCTACTAAGCTTCTTATACACACATGATTCATTAGGATTACGAACAAAGTCATAGCTCTTTATAGTTTCGTCAAATATGATGTTCTAATTATGAGAAGCTTATTTAATCCCATAGATGGATTTCTTCAGCTTTGCATACTTTGCCTTCCTCAGTTATGAAGCCTTGGGGGCTGCTCCATATAGATATCCTCCACAAGGTTTCCCATTCAAGAATATCGTCTTGACGTCCATCAGCTAGATGTCATAGTAAAGAAATGCAGCTATAGTTGGTAGTACCCTGATGGATTTAAGCAGATCCATGTGAGAGAATATCTCATCGTAATCGATCCCTTCTCTCTGTGTGTAGCCCTTGGCTATGAGCCATGCCTTGAAGGTTCCCACCTTCCTATCAGGTCCCCTCTTTTTCTTGAAGATCCATTTACACTCAATGGATTTTACCCCTCTAGGTGGATCCTATAGGGTCCATGCACTGTTCTTGTACATGGAGTCTATTTCAGACTTCATTTCTAGCATCCATCTTTCCATGTCATAATCCATGAGTGATTCATCAAATGAAGTTGGATCACTGTCAGTTTCACCTAACACATGGAATCCATACCTTTCAAGTAGTGCAACCTCCCTCTAACTCCTTCGAAGATGTATGAGTGTTTCATTTTATTTACATCTTCAGTTTCTGGTTCAGGAAGCTCAATATCCTCAGGGGATTCAATGAGTTCCTTTACTTTATTTTTATCTTGGCTCTTAAGGAAGTTATCATCTAGAAATTTTACAACCCTAAAGATGAAAACCTTTTGAGTCTTGGGGTCATAAAGTTAGTATCAAATAGCGTCCTTTTTACATACCCAATGAAGTAGCATTCTCTAGTGCAAATTATAGCTTCCTTACATCCATATTCTTCTCATGGACTAAGCAACCCTAGATCCTTAAGTGACTAACACTGGGCTTCATTCCAAACCAAACCTCATGATGGGTTTTGGGCACATATTTGCTAGGACTCTTTTTTAGGATATATATTGCAAGCTCTACTGCATATCCCCATAAACTAAGAGGTAAATGTGCTTTTCTCATCATTGAATGGACCATGTCCATGATGGTCTTGTGGTGTCTTTCTGCAACGCCCTTTAGTTGGGAAGTTCCAGGAGGAGTGAGATTGGATACAATTCCTCTCTTTTTGAGGTATTCCTTAAATTCATCTGAGAGGTACTCACCACCTCGATCTGATAGAATCTGTTTAATATTCCTATCGATTTGGTTCTCAACCAAAGCCATGAACTCTTTGAACTTTTCAAAGATTTCAGATTTATGATGTATTATGAAGATGAACCCATATTATGAATGGTCATTAATAAACACCAAATAATATCGATATCCATTATTAATTGTGATACTTAAGGGATCACATACATCGATATGTATTAGGTCAAGAATACCCCCACATCGTGTAACCTTTACCGAAAGGCATCCTACTCATTTTACCTTGAATGCAATGTTTACAGGTAGGTAAAGTTTGGACCTGTAGAAAATCTAAGGGTCCATCCATTACCGATCTATTGTTCCTATCAAGAGATAAATGACCAAGCCTTTGATGCCAAATCATGTTCGAATGATTTCTGTCCTCTCTGGTTCTTTTAGATTTTTATTAATGGGTGTTACATTCATGACACATTCATCAATCACAATTCATAGAGTCCACCAGAAGTTAAAACACCATCTACAATATGTTTATCATAATGCTTATGTTAAGCATATCACATAGCTGGAATGAATATCCATTTCTAACTAACTTAGACAAATATAAGGTTCCTTCCAACTGTTGGACATGCAAGCCCACAACAAGCCATTATGCAATAAATGTTATTGCAAAATATCATTCCCTAATCTGGAATGAAGAATAACTAATTTGCATAATAGGTCACTTAGTGAAATTAGGGTTACGTACCATGCCATCTAGATGATCATACAACTGTTGATTCAATTGTTGAATCATAGAGGCTGGTGCTTGGATGAATATCCAAAGTGTTATATTGAGGACTCATCAAGTATCATCAAATGATTATTAAGAGATGATCTCCAGCCTTAGTAGGAGATGGAAATCCTATCTATAATGGGTTGATATCTAACCGACCTCTTGATGCAGGTCCTCTGCATAGGAATAGAGATTTGGAGGTGTTAGATAAGTTATATCAAAGAGTTGAATTAACGAGATCGAGATAATCAAAGACCTATATCGTATGCTATCATATTATAGGCACACATCCTCTGACTGGAGATAGATGTGTTACTATATATTTGAGTATGTACATTTGGCAGATTGATGGATTGATGATCTAATCAAGGTCTATACACCAACATGCTGGTGCGCATACAAGGGCATATGAGTAATAAAATCTCTCAAAGGGATCATACAGATTGATTTACTGAACCGGAAGACATGAGCTTACTCATGAGATATTGGGAATCAACATCTGTGCATGGCCGTCTTGCTTTGGAAGCTTGATTGAATTTCTAAGTTTGATATATGCTTTTGAAAAGTATATGATCAATATCTGGGTATGATATATGCTTTTGGAAAGTATATGATCGGTATCAACTCCTAATGATCAAATGAGAAACTTAATGATAAAACCCTGAAGGAGACAATCTAAATTGATCTAAATCTTCATGTTTATTCTGGGTCTTCCAGTATGCAAGATGTGCATGTATTAAGAATACCTGAGGGTGATGTGATCAAAAACGATTGTATAACCATGACGCTTCCACTACGAGGGAGTGATGAATAGGTCTGGATTGTAGTGACTCCTCTCACTAGAAAAGTAATTTCATATTGTTCCAAATGTTTGACAATGATATAAATATGATTCAGATTCATTGAGAAGATTAGATTTACAGCTTTGATTTAATCTAACATCTATAGGTGGTCCCCAACATCTGAATTTGATATTTGATCTCAATGTACAAGTCACTATACGTGGAACGTACAATCACCTTATACTTATCTTCAAGTATCTACGGAGAAAGTGCATTATTCTTGAAAGAGTTCCAGAATAATTTCATTGTTGATATTGTATCTGAGCATCGAGGAAAATGATTAATTAAATGTGATTTAGTTATTACAAATAATCTAATTTGATTCATATTATTTGGGCTCTTAAGAATGGAGATCCAGGATGACTAAGTGTGTTTAATATTAATTGCTCAATGTGAATCCAATTCACATCAACTATTAATTCGTAAATACAAATTACAATTATATCTCTCTAAAATATTATAAATCACATTTATAATATCCATGAATAATATGGACAGTGCAATACTCATTAGACATATCCTTGATAATTAAATCACATTTAATCATCTTGGATGTCCATTCTCATGAGCCCAAATAATATGAATCAAATTCACATTATTCGTAATAATTAAATAATATTTAACTATCCATTTTGCTCAATGCTCAGATACAATATCAACAATGAAATTATTCTTGAACTCTTTCGAGAATAATGCATGTTTTCTACGGATCCTTAGAGATAAGGACATGGTGATTGTAGGTTCCACGTATTGTGACTTGGATATTGATATAAAATCTCAAATCCAGATCTTTGGGACCTCCCATAGATGTTTGATTAAATCAAAGCCATAAATCTAATCTTATCATTGCATTTGAATCTCATTCATATCACTGTCAAACATTTGGAACAAGATTATATTACTTCTCTAGTGGGAGCAGTCACTAAAATCCAGACCTGTTTCATCACATCTCGAAATGGAAGCATCATGGTTATACAATTATATATGATCACATCACCCTCAAGTATTCCTAATACTTGTACATCCTGCATACTAGAAGAGCTAGAATAAACCCAAAGATTTAGAGCAATTTAGACTATCTCCTTCAGAGTTTTATCATTAAGTTTCTCATTTGATCATTGGGAGTTAGTATCGATCATATACATTCCAAAAACATATATCATACCCATGTATTGATCCTATACTTTCCAAAAGCATATATCAAACCTAGAAATTCAATCAAGCTTCCAAAGTAAGGCGACCGTGCACAGAATTTAATTCCCAATATCTCATGAGTGAGCTCATGTCTTCCGGTTTAGTAAATGAACATGTATGATCCCTTTGAGAGATCGTATTACTCATATGCCCTTGTATGCACACCAATACACTGGTGTATAGACCTTGATTAGATCATCAACCTATCGATATGCTAAATGTACATACTCAAACATATAGTAAAACATTTATCTCTGGTCATAGGATGCGTGCCTATATCATGACATCATACGACATAGGTCGGTTATCTCGATCTCGTTAAGTCAACTCTTTGACCTAACTTATCTAACACCTCCAAATCTATACTCCTATGCAGAGGACTTGCATCAAGAGGTCGGTTAGATATCAACCCATTAGAGAAAGGATTGCCATCACCTACTCAGGATGAAGATCATCTCTTAATAATCATTTGTGACGGTGCTTGAAGAGTCCTCAATCTAACTCTTTGGATATTCATCCAAGCACCAGTCTCTATCATTCAATAATTGAATCAATAACTATATGATCATCAAAATGGACATGGTACGTAACCTTAATTGTACTAAGGGACCTATTATGCAAATTAGTTATTCTTCCTTTCTCATTAGGGAATGATATTTTGCAATAACATTTATTGATTAGTGGCTCGTCATGGGCTCACATATCCAGCAATCTCCCACTCGCTCTAAGAGCCATTAATGGGCTAATATTTAAACCCACACTCATGTGCTAATCATAAGCTATTTAGAAAATAGCTTACCTAAGCTGACTAGTCACTCTATTCCCAAGAGATTATCCCAACTCCGTTTATGGTACCTACATATCTCTCTAGTAACAGTTCTCGCATCCATTGCGAATGTTGCATCTTATGCAATCAATACTCAATTTTGTTAAAGCAATTATAGTGTCTTGAACACTATAACTCAATAATCGTTATAACCAATATGTAATTTCTATTATCCTTATTACAATGCCTTCATTCTCAGAGATCTCTATCTCCTAAGACTAAGAATCAGTCTTAAGTCTTATAAGGCATCTGCACTTAAGATCTTTTAGATCACTATCTGTAAAGTATTAAGTTCTTGAAGATAAAACTTTGAGATCAATATCTCAAAAAACTTATCTTCTTTGAAGATATTGTTATTACTGCAATCAAGTATTTTATCACCATAGTGGGATTAGTGACAATTTATTACTCCCACTGCATGGCAGACATCTGGCTTTGGTACACATTTAGCATACACTGAGATTCTCATTGCTGATGCACTTGGGCATGTAGCTTTGGTATTCACATCCTCAACTCTTTGAGGTGTTATCCCTTTAGATAGGTCAGTATCATATCTTAAGGGAAAGAAGCCTTCCTTGGGGTTTTTCAAATTGGAACACATTCAAGGTGTACCGCTAATGTGAAAGTCCCAATACCCTCTTCTCTTTGATTCTGAACATCTTTAAAACTAAGATCTAAGAGGTATCCTTGAGATCATATCTCAAGGGTATGGAATAGTAAACACTAAGGGCATGTTTGGTTGCTGGGTTGGATTGGGTTGGGTTGGGTTGGGGTACCCCTGTGAATAGTAAATTGTACCCCTGTGAATAGTAAACTGTGAGGAGGATTGAGAGGGTTGGAAGGAGGGGTACAACGGTGTACCCTAACCCAACCCAGTCCAACCCAGCAACCAAACATAGTGGAACCTGTTACGCCAACCAAAAATACGTATTATTCAGATTTTAATAATTAGAAAAATACATCATGATCTCTTCAAGCATTATCTTTTCTTAATCTGTTGTCATGGTCAATACGCACAGGATGCGGGACAGACCGCTCATGGTGGAACCTGTTACGCCAATGATCCTCAACTAGACACCATATCCGCCTCAGGTCAAGATAATGTGATTTGATAATTTTGTATTTGAGATGATAAACACTCTTTCAACCGAAGTTATACCATATAATATTTATCAAAACCATTTTGATTAATACGATAAGGAGATTTGCTAAACAAGTCCTCAATCCTATTCAAGCATCAATGTTTGCTGCATTGGTTACAATCAATTTGATCAAGATCAATTATCTTATCTTATTGGTTACAATCATTCAAAATAATTATCATAAACTTTACATATTTCTAAAATATTTTAAAAATAAATATTCTAGGACATTGATTATTAATTTTCATGAATGAATTGAATGATAATCACAAGATTCTTGTTCAAATTTGTTAAGTTTTCAACAGTGACACATGTTTACTAAAACTAACAAATATTGAGTAAATAAACTTCAAATCAACCAAACTGAATTCTTTGATTTTTAATTTAGATTGCAACAAAATCCAAGTGATGGACACATATTTCTATGCATTTTACAACCGTGGTTATCTTTTGATTACATTCTAAAAAACATTGTCATAACAGTGGACATATGTCCATTAAGATAGTCATGACTTGAGCAAACATATTACAAATCACACAAACTCAAGTCCTACGATTTGCTAATAAGATGGGGAACATAATCCAAGTAATAAATGCACATTTTAAGGCATTTAAATATGGCAAAAAATCACATAAAATAGGGTTGTGTGAACAAAATGTGATGAAAATTTGCACAACCAAAAATATCCATGTCATCTTAGGTTTATGGATCATATCCGAAACCTCCGATCTATAGCTCTGATACCACTTTAAGGTTATGGAGAAAACCTTAAATGTGTTGTGGAAGCACGAATATCACATCCTATGCGATCGAGAGAGACTAGTCACACTAGTTGCTCGGGGTAGCGTAATTTGAAAATGTTTAAATAGATGAAACCACATGATACAAGAATAATTCTCAGCTTGTTTCATCTAAACCTCAAAAAGATGTTAGGGTTACCTTTTGAAGTGTGGTTGTGATCGAGTCTCTAAAGTAAGAGACCTCCTGTCTCAAGTCCGATTCAACGGAGGAGACGCTTGCGAGCACGTTGATGAAATGCATGCTCCTTGCAATCCAAGCTGATAATCCAAGCAGAGAATCTCCTGATATTGTCTCACGATATCCAATATATTCTTCATGAGGGAGTCACACCGAAGGAGATAGAGAACCATGAGTAGTCGATCCAGCAACATAACGGCGATGCAACGTATACATGGATCTCCAGGTCAACAAGTGGACGACCACATTGTTGAGAAAGAGAGGGGACGATCATGAGAAATTAAAGAGAGAGAGAGAGAGATTTTGTTGTATTTCATATTATGTAAATAAAAGGCTAGGGCTACCCTACTATTTATACTATTTTAGATGTCCATGGATCTCAATCCATGTGCTCACAGATTCAATGGTTGATATTGATTTGTGCTTTCAATCAATGGCCATGACCTTATTGTGTTTTTATTTACCAACAATAAATAATTAATTTAAAATAAATTTAATATATTGAATTATATTCAATAAATTTAAAATCAATTACATCATCGGAATATTTGGAAGGGAGTGTGGCCTCCTTCCATACATCGAGTGGACAACCACCATTGAGATATTTTCTTGGTGGTCGTCCATACCAAGTATGGTATGGTGGCCATCTCCTTCCAATTTGGTGAGATCTCATATCTCACCAAATATTCCACATATGTAATAACTATTATTGCAAGATTATTCACCAAATAATTCAAAAATATTTTGTGATAATTTCAATCATGCCATTGATAAATTGTGAATCATATTCACACATCCAAAATAAAATGTAAATTGCGTTTAATATACTTGTTCAATGTGAATCCAGTTCACATCAACTATCAATTCATAAATACAAATGACAATTATCTCTCTCTAATATCATAAATCACATTCATAATATAAATGAATAATATATATAGTGCTATCCACATTAAACATATTACATTCTATTTTGGAAGCATGAAAATGATTCATAATTTATCAATGGCATGATTGAAATTATTTTGGTGAATAAATTTGCAATAATAGTTGTTGCATATGTGGAATATTTGGTGAGAAATGAGATCTCACCAACTTGGAAGGAGATGGCCACCATACCATACATGGTCTGGACGACCACCAAGAAAATATCTCAGTGGTGGCCTTCCACTCTATGTATGGAAGGAGGCCACACTCCTTTCCATAATATTCCATATGAATGTATTTAGTTGATTTTAAATTTATTGAATGTAATTCAATATATTTAATTTCTTGTAAATTAATTATTTATTGTTGGTAAATTAAAATACAACAAGATCATGACACTCAGAAATATAGCTGCAATGGAAGCTAGAAAGTTACTTTGAAGGCAATGCGTGGACGTTGAGGATTCTATTATTTAATTATTAGTTTTAATTCATCATGACTAGCGATATATCATTTTGAGGTCTCTCTCTCTCTATATATATATGGGTGACTTTGCCTATCTTCTCCTTCTTTGGCCAAATCTTCCAACCTTTTCCAAAAGTTTACTGTCCCATGACACAACTATATGGGGTTGGTCAAATGAAATCCACATGGGACCATTGAATGCTCTACTTCGAGCCATCGAACTTATACACTAGGTTAACCTCCTAGTCCTCTCTTGGACATAGCATTGTAAATGACAAGGCAATGTGGAAGTATGAAATCCCTTCGATTCCCATTACAATGCGCAATAAAACTAAGCGAGAGGGGAAAACAAAATTGATTCTAAATTCCAATATACTCAAAAAAAGGCAAGACCTATCTTGGAATTCATGCGCCAAACATACTTGATTGGTGCATGTTAGAGGGACATACTATCATAGATGTATGGCAAGAGGACTGGATTATGGTGATGTTAAAGTTGAGGGATTAGACCTTGCACATCACGAAAACATGGATATCAAATCGTATCCGATTTAGGCAGAAGTTTAATCGAAAATCTCGCGTTCTGGTGTTCCACATAAGGTAGGAACACAATCATCGAACCAACCGACAAGAAACCCGACTAAAACAAGAATTAACCCACAATTAAGAATCAAGAAATGAACATAAATGTGTGGAGTTAAAATTTATTATAACTCTACAAAAGATGTGCATAGGTGCAAGTATGTGTAGAGTGTCCAACACAGGGAGCAAAGGGGAGATCGAGTAATATTAATCCCAAAACCGTGTGCTTCTTGTTGTTTATTTAGTGTTTCTGTGGGTTTTTTATTTTGTATTTTTAAAAAAAAATTATATTTTTTACTTGTTTTTAATTTTATTTTTTATTTCTTTTTATATTTTCTGATTTTTTTATTTCTATTTTACTTTAAAATATATAATATAGAATATATAAGACTATATACAATGTACGCTAATATAATTCTAAAAGAATATAAAATTAAATAAAAATTATGAAATCAAAGATTTCTGGATTTTAAATAAATTTTTACTAATTTTGTGTTTTTAAGTATTTTTGCTATTTTTTATGGATTCTAAAAGCCAAAAATATCCCAAATTACAAATTAAATAAATAGGCCAAATTGAAATGAAGATTAAAAAGAGAAAATGTGACCAAAATTCTTCAAATCAATTTTAATAGATAAGCAATAATATAAAGAAAATTGTAAAATAGAAAGAAATATTTTTGGAGTTTTTAGGAATTTGTTAGATTTTTATAAAGGATTTTGGATATTTTTAATTTTTATGTATTTTCTTTTTCTATTTGTAATATTTTTTGGTCTAAAGGCTCAAAATACTTAATAATAAAAAAAATATTTTTGGTGATTTTTTCAAGACGTTTTTATATTTTTCTAGTATTTTTAAATCTAAACTGGGACTTTTTGTTGTTGTTTTTTATTTTTATAAAATAGGAAAAAGTCTTAAATTGCAAACATAAAATATAGCAAGAAAGAGTGTGCAAGTAGGAGCTTAACCCTTTTTTATATTTTTGGTGCACAAAAGATATATTTAATAAATAGAGAATATCAACAAAAATACATGTACCAGTAGGGGCATATATGTCATTAAAAAATAAAGTCCAGGTCTTACATGCAATTTTACCAAAAATATTATAACTACAAATTAAATTTAAAGGACTAAGTACAAATAATAAAAGGTGCAAGGGCTTGTCTGCAAAATTGCCACCTCACGTGGGACGACATGTGAGGTGATGTGGACATGACTAAATTGCATATATAATAGTTACAAGGTCCTTTTTGCAAATATTATAAAAATATTAAAATGACAGATGAATGTTTATGTATTAAATATTATATACAAAAATGCGGTGGGTTAGAAGTGCAGAACACCCAACGAAGGGAGCTGACGGACAACTAGGTGATGTCCACTAATCCACGTGGCACATCCACCGCGAGCAATGTCGGTTCGCTGATCTGCAGTATAGATTAGATCCCATGAAGAGATCCAACGGTGAAGGGCTCGACTGATCAGACGGCTACTGGACACCTAGGCGAAGGGGGGTGATTGGATGGTTGTGGAGGGGCTTGGAAGAACAAGGAAGCACCCCCCATTCCTTTGAGCTTCGATCAGCTAAGGTGTGAGCCTCCAATCTCCTCTCTCGCTGCAAAAGGTCTCAAAAGCTCCCTGGCATCGTCCTCTGACCGTTGAGTGTTTCAAAATGTGCAGAAGATCATCGGGTCTCTCCCATGAGGTTGGAGAAGTTGAAGAGCTCCAGGTTCCTCCTGTGACCCCAAAATTGCTCCAACAAGCTTTGGGGATGAGGAACATGCACACGAAGCAAACCAATGTCGAGGGCAAATTGCCTTGACCCTATTAAGGGGGAATGGAAGCGTAGTGAGGCCATGCGGTGGTGTTCTGACGAGGCGGCGAATCTGAACAGGAACACCATATCCATAGTGGAGCTTGTTGAATGGAGTGGCGGGTGACGTGCTAGAAGCATGAGGGAAGGTGATGAGGTGGTTTGGTGTGTAAGGAAAGGTCGGTGTATAGTGGAGATGTTCGCTGGAGTTAGCCTTCGATGAACCACGAAATCGCTATTTTACGCTAAAAAAATAGTAAAACCTAAAATTAATTTCAAAGAATAAAACCTAGGGCTAAAATCTATTTAAAAAGCTAAGAAACCAAACCTCAACTGGGTAGAGCCAGGAGATGCAGACCTCACGACGTTGATGCCGGAGATGGTGGAATCGGCCTAAGACCATGCCCGACTTTGTTACAAATGTGCTGGAGAGGCTCCTTTCATAAGCCTCGATACATTGCGCACAAGGAGGGAGCCAAAGCAGGGCCAAAGGGGATTCAAAAATGGGTGGAAGGATTGGAGGAGGTTTATGTATAAGTGACAGGAGGGTGGTGAAGATCGAGGTCAAACGGCTGAAGCAATGATCCATAGGTCGAGGAATCACTGGCGCGTGATGGAGGGACGATCGAGGTATGAAAGTGCAGAAGACATCAACCCAAAAGGATGTAGGAATCTTTGGGAACAAATTGAGAAATCAAGGTCAAACAAAGGTTCTGACAAGTCTAGGACCTGGGTCAGACAGTCGACCCAGGTCAACGGATGGCCAGGCCTGATTAGGCCACGTCATCTGTAGAAAGATAAAATCGGAATAAAAATCAAAAATAAAGTACAATAAATTAGTAAATTATATTATTAATATTGAGTTATAGAATAAAAAATGTTTATTATTTTATGTAGTATTTTAATATGAATTTTATTTGTTTTTTGAGTTTATTTATTACAAGTTAATTTTTAGGGTTTTATTTATGGGTTTATTCATATATGTTTTGAGTATTTTATTTTTTATTTCGTATTTAGATTATTACTTTATTTTATTATTTATATATTTGTAACTTATTTTTATATAAATAAAAATATTTTTTTATTATATTTTTTGAAGTATTTTTAGGCAACTTTTACTATTTTGTACCCATTAATGTTATTTACATGCATTATCTAGGGTTTTTAAGGCCAAAATGATAGAATAAAGGTGACGAAATGGAGATTCATCACCCCCTATACTTGCCTTTGCTAGTTCCTAGCAAATACTTATGCAATAAGTGCAAAAAAGAAAAAGAAAGAAGGTGGATTAAATTTAATTCTCGAACTTATCGTCACAAAATCAAAGTTTGGAGCTGAAGTCGGAGCTTTTGATTTTAGTGTGGTCGGAATCTTATTGGGAAACATATTCAAAACACAACAACCTTCGAGAATCCCAAAACTCTGCTCAAGTCTCCTCAGTAGGCAGGCCAGAATACTTCAACACATATGCAAACTCTTATGACTATGAGTCTATCTTGGACAGTGTGTGAGATATGTAGCTCTCCTCGGCTGAAGCGGTAAAAGTCGATCTTCTCCAACATGGTGACCCTACTTCCCCAATCCATCAACTCTTTCCTCAAGAAGTGGGATATTCCCTTCTAAGTTTGAGTACAACTCTCTCAAGAAGAGGAGATGGAGAGAAGAATGGATGTAGCCAATGTAGCTACATATCCCAGGATGCTTGACCAGTGTAGCCAAGTCATCCGGCTATAGGCTCACAAATGTATGACTTTGAAGCTCAAGATTGCTTATTGATATACAAATATGTACATTCTGGCATGCATTTTATTTTCAATCAGGCATGTCCACTTTTTTGGAGTTTTTTTTGAAATACTATATACAACAACATTTACATAAGGACTTTTTATTCTTGAACCAGTAGACTATCCCTCTTTTAAAGCATTATTGCAATCCCACAACTTCTTTCATTAGACCTCATCGCCATTGGATCAGGTTGGGTACAATGGCCACAAAAGTGTGACTTTCAATGTTTCCATTGGCTTGTGTCTCATGCTGACAAATCCAACCCTCTACCACTTCAACATAGGTGAGCAAAGTGAAACGTGCATGTGTACAAGCTAGGTCATTATCAACAAGAGTTGTGTGTGTTCTTCGAAATACTCTACTTAGGCAGTCAAGATGACACTGAACCAATTCTCATGGTCCTCAAAGAATTAAGTTACCTAGACCTGAAGTACCTCAATTATGGTATGTATAAGGTTTCACTGATTAGGTAGATTTAAGGTCCAACCAAGCTCCAATCTTCGGATTTTTCTTAGACTTGTTTAATTATCAAACTCAATCCGAAAAATACAAATGCTATGCAAAATGCAGAAAATATTTTTGTGATATGATTTTCAAATTTTGAACTTTTTATGGGGTTTTGAAAAAGATTTTGCAAATGTTTGGAATTTTTAATTCTGTAAATGTTTTTGGATTTTTAATTTTGCAAATGTTTTTAGGATTTTTCAAAACAAAAGTTTTTGGCAAAAGAAATAGGTATAAATATTTACATGGAGATGCATCTTATATTTACGAGAGTTGGGTTTTTAAGAATTTACACAAAGGATATGTTATTATTTTTTATGCATATATACAGTTGATGAAAAGTGTGTATTTATTGGGATGATGTATATATTCCTCAAACTTATTTGAAAATAATTTTACAAACCATTTTGAAAACTATAGTCCAAAAAAACTTTTGCAAATAATTTTTATAAATATTTACGAACATTCGAAAATCATTTGCAAAGGTTTTTCAAACATTATATATAGATTTTTCAAAATATTTTTGCAACCTTTTGTAAATCGATTTTCAAAAGATTTTTATTTCACACAAAGAAAATACATTTTTACAAACAAAATCTTTTTACAAAGGTTGAAAATACTTTAACAAAACATAGATTTTCAAACTATTTTTCAAACATTTTGCAAAAAAAATATTTTTGCATGATTTATAATCAATATATATACAAAGAACTTGAGGAATAATAAACATATTTTTATTAATAGATTTAATGAATTGAATATGTATATACATTATTTTAGCCTTAATTATTAAAAATACAAAAGTACGAGTTATGGCTAAAGTATATACGTAGTATATACGACCCCTTATGCTTAGCTTGAGTTATGTCCTCATAGACCAGAGAGAAAAAGAGAAGACATAACCCGTACTAAGTATAGAAAAGTCTAAAGAATAAGGAATAAGGAATGAAAGAAAGAAAGAAGAAATGAAAGAATGAGAAGTCGATCGTCCCCCCATACTTAGGATCAACTAATCCTAAGTATAACAAATTGTACACAAGACAGGGAGGGTCAACGGTGGGAATGAACAGATCACAACTCGGTTTGTCTCCCCGTATACTTAGGTAAGATATCCCTAAGTATAGACAAGAAGAGAAGATAGTGGAGGGGATCAAAGAATGAAAAACCCGGGTGCACACCCCCTACACTTAGGACAAAGTACATCCTACGTATAGCATCGGTTAAAAAAGGGGCAACACCTTTTTGGTAGAAGAAGAAAAATGAAAACAAAAGGAAGAAAATAAGAAAATAAGAATAGACAGATGAAGAGAAAATACATGAAGAGAGTGTATGCATCACTCCCCCTATACTTAGGGTAAAAGATACCTATGTATAGACAACAACAAGAATGATGAAACGGAATGAAGAAAGAACACTCAGCTCGTCCACCCCGCCCCCCAAATATTTAGGACAAAGTACATACTAAGCAAGGTAGAACATACAGAATGAGGTGCATGAGCAAAAATGGGAGATAGAAGGAGAAAATGAAAGCGAACATGCAAAGAGATGGATGTACAAAGGATCAAGAAGATAGAAAGCTAAACTTCTTACGTGATCGCCAAGGAATGGATCTGACAAGATGCAGGTCAATATCGAGGTCACCAGGGGACACAACCCGATCAGGATCGACTTGATGAAGATCCTCAGCAATCCTCACGTAAGAAGGCAAGGACGAATCAGTGGAAGAAGTGTGGCTAGGTCCGTCATGGGGTGTCTCGCAGATACCAAAGTGACAAGGCTCGAACTCATCAATGGAAGTAGTTAGGCCAAGTCCAGCTTGACGAGTCTCTATGTCATCATCAAAAGGTGCAAATTCATCGATGAAAGCAATAAGATCAAATTCAGCCTTTGAAGCCTCTCCTAAATCTGCCCAACGCTCAAAGGTGTCTATGATATAAATCCCGAAGATGTCATCAACATAGCGCCAATCACAGGAAGAGGGAACTCCAAGATCTATGCTTTTCGAGTCTTCCTCCTTGCAGAGGAATTCTCGGGTCTCATCATCATCCATAAATCAAACCTCTCTGATATCAGCAGATAGGTCATATGCCTCGAGGTTAGCTAAGGCATGTGTAGTCACATCAGGTGCAGGTCTCTGGTCAGCAGTGGGTGCAGTGATGACCACAACGCTCCCGTCATCAGGACAAAAGCAAATCTCTCCTGATCCGTAATCAATAACGACTCTTGCAGAGGCGAGAAAGAGTCGTCCTAAGATGATTGGTGAGTGCTCCCCAGTGGTAGGGGTCTCCATGGGAAATACGACGAAGTCAACGGTGTAACTCATACCCTGAATCCAAAATGACAACGTTCTCTAAATTACCCTTGAGGCTATTTATTGATCCATTATAAAATTGACAAATCATCCTGATTTTCATGAGAGGCCCTAAGTGAAGAGTTGTACTAACAAGAAGGGTATTATGCTAATTGAAGCATCGCCGTCAAGGAGAGTGTGGTCACATGAATAGTCAGAGATGATGCATCTAATGAACGGTGTAGCAATGTTCCCTTTCCTACATGAAGGGTGGTGGGTGATGGCATGGGCAGTGGCCATGGTCAAAATATGATGCTCAGATCTGCTCCTTCACTTTCTCTTCTTGGGTTGATGATCAAATAAATAGGTCATGGCATGGCAAAGTGGGGTTTCAATGATCTCATGAATAGCGACCACCACTTCAGGTTCAGTCAATATTTTTTTTGAATTTTTGGATCTCCTCCATACAAGGGAGGAAATCGAAATCAATATCTACACAAGGATGACTAAGAGCAGTCTGTACAGTGTCATCCTTGGGGTCAAGGGTGGGAACTAATGTGAGTGAGTGTGTGGTCAAGGAATCTAGCAGGTGTGCCATATCCTCACAAAATGGCTCAACTATGTGCCTCCAGAAATCTTTTTGTATTTTTAAATTTGTCTCATTTTTTTGGATTTTGGGCGATTGCAATCTCTCATGGGTGTCCTCAAATGAATCCATAAATCCAGAGGCTGAAACATCAATGTGGCTCTTAACTAGGCTAGTGAGGTCGTCAATCCTCGAATTCATATGATCCGCTACTCGGGTCATGTACTCAAGAGAGATTTTCATGAGAGATGACTCCAAAATCTCAGTATCGGGTGAGTGATATGAGGGTGATGGGTATGGGCAAAAATCCAACTCCGGAGCAAAATCCTTCTGAAAAAGTGGATTATCAAAATGTGAAAATGATGGTGGTGGTGATGATAGATGAAAGTCAAAATCCAATTCCTTAAATAGTGGGTTAGGTGGATATGTACAAAAGTTAGGAGAAAAGTCCTCCTGGAAAAATGGAAGTGGACCAGCTGGCGGGTACGAGGGATCTGCGACATTCAGATAAAATTTACTCCAATCGGCCATCTTCGAAACAAGAGAAAATGATCGGGAGAACACTATGGTCAAATCAAGATATGTAAGGAAAAAGACACAAATGCACAGAGAAGATCGAGTATGCACACAAACAATCACAAAAAACTATACACAAAACAAACCCTCAATTCATCTACTCAACATAGTGATGATCGTGAAAGTTCGGTCTTTTATCTTGTTAGTTTTAGAGTTTGGTGAGAATACAAGTATGTACAAGCACTTAGGTTGGTCTGCAATTTGGGCACTACTCCTTAGTGTGTACGCAGGCAAATTAAAAGAGAATACAATGAGGGGTTACACTCTCCAAAACAAGGATTTTTCTTTTTAATTTTAGGGTCGAGTAATATTAGTAGTCCCAACTTATTTGTTATCACTTTTTTATATTTTTAATAAGAAATGCACGAACCTAAGGAGGGATCAATTCTTTTTAGCTCCTAGATGATCAAAATCAGATGAAGAGAG
Source organism: Ottelia alismoides (assembly GCA_037367405.1). Lineage (NCBI taxonomy): Eukaryota > Viridiplantae > Streptophyta > Magnoliopsida > Alismatales > Hydrocharitaceae > Ottelia > Ottelia alismoides. The sequence continues at coordinate 671,279 of JAZKJV010001103.1, forward strand.
TCGAAAAATCAATGTGAGGTGAAATCAATGATGCATGCTAAATGGAAATGCTCACTCACCTTGCCGCTAGCTCTCTTCATGCAAGTATGCCAAGCAGAATTAAAACCTATCTATATGCAATGCAAAGCAGTTGAAATCGCCCTAAGTATAGGAATTTCTATTAAAGTGAAGCACAAAATGTCAACTATCAAAAAAGTCTTACAAATTCCAAAAATATTGCTTATTATTTTATAATTTTCTTTATATTATTATTTATCTATTAAAATTGTATGGAAGAATTTTGAACACCATATGTTATTTTTAATCTTCATTTCAATTCAGCCTATTTATTTAGTCCCTGATTTGGGATATTTTTACTTCAATATTCCACAAAAACTAGCAAAAATACTTAAAAAATAACAAAAATAGTAAAAAATTATATAAAACCAAAAAGTATTTAATTCCACCATTTTTATTTGCTTTTAGAATTATATTAGCATATATTGTATATATAGTCTTATATATATTCTATATTATAAATTTAAACGGAAAATAAATATATAATCCAAAAATATAAAAGAAAATTAAAAAATTAAATTAAAAATAATTTAAAATATAAAAACAAAAATTTTACAAATACAAAATTAAAAACCCATAAAAACACTAAATAGACAAAAAAAGCATACATTTTTGGAATTAATTTTCCCCGATCTCCCATTTGCTCCAGGTGTTTGGCACTCTACACATACTTGCACATATACACAACTTTTGTAGAGTTATAATTAATTTTAACTCCACACATTTATTTTCATTGCTTGATTCTTAATTATGTGTTAATTGTTGTTTAGTCGAGTTTCTTGTCAGTAGTTTCGACGATTGTGTTCCCGTCTTGTGTGGAACACATGACCGCGAGATTTTTGATTAAACAATTGGCATCGTTGCCGGGGAGCAACAGATTATAGATTGGATTTTACCCATGTCTTCTTGCTTGGCTTTTATTTTCCTTTATTTATTTGTATTTTATTTTGATATTATATTTAGGAATTGTATAATCACATCTTCTTTATTGACTTTGTTGCAAGGTACCGTGAATCAAGGGAGGCTCTTCTATGATCGCATGCGCACCCACGTGAGGCGGTGTCACTTTTTCTGACCTAGCTGCCAAGATAGAGCACCAAAGGAGACTTGGAGGATTTTTGAAGACAATACCACTTTGCATATTTATTTATTTGTTCATGTTTTTAATTCAAGTGAGAGAGAGATACGTTAGTTGTAATATTCAGGACTCTCCAGGACACTACTACACTGAATGATATGGGGAGATCCTCAAGCACATCACAGAAGCGTGAGGATCGCATCGTATGCGATCGGGAGATACTAGCCGCACTAGTTACTCCATGCAGCGGAAATTAAAATTTTTCATGTGATGAAACCACATGATCCAAGAACACTTCTCGTATCGTTTCGTCTAAACCACAAACAACCTCTTGAAGCGTGGTTGCGATCGAGTCTCTAAACGAAGAGACCTCCTGTCTCAAGTCCGATCCGACGGAGGAGATGCTTACGAGCGTGTTGATGAAACACGTGCTCCTCGCAGTCCATGTTGATGATCCAAGTGGTGAATCTTCAGATCTCGTCACACGAGAAACTGTGTCTTCTTCACGAGCCATACGCAGCGAAGGAGACAGAGATCACGAGCAATCGATTGGGCAGCATAACGACAACACTGCGACAATTGAGATTCTCTCTAGGGTCCATGGTGGACGACCATAAGAGAGAGAGGGAGAGAGGGCGTGTAGAGAGAAAGAGAGAGGAAGACAGCCTTGTGTTTCTCATTAGAATATAAAGATCAAGGGGTGCCCTTCTATTTATAATATTTTGGGATCCATGGATCTCAATCCATGAGCAACACAAATCCAATGGCTCACATTGATTTGTATTTCTTTTAATGGCTAAGATTTTGTTGGTAAAACCAACAACAATTAATTTAATTTAGATTAAATATATATATTGATAAATCATCATGATTTAATACCAAATTAAATCAATCAAGCATACATGGAGATATTTGGATGGAGATTTCATGCAATCTTGGAAATTTCATGCAATCTTGGAAATCTCATGCAATCTTGTGATTGCATTATTCCTTGGAAATCTCCATGATTTTACAACAACACTTGTTGTAAATAATTCAAAAAAAATAATTCATAATTATTTATGAATATTACAATCTTGCCATTGGAAAATTGTGAATCACATTCACAACCCAAAATAAAACGTAAATTACATTTTCAATTAATTGTCCAATGTGAATCCAATTCACATCAATATTCAATTAACAATTATAAGTTACAAATAGCTCTCTCTTATATGTAATAAATCACAATTATAATATATATGAATACTATGGATAGTGTGATTCACATTATTCAATATCCATGATCGTTAAATCACATTTAATCGTTTTGGATCTCTATTCTCATGTGTCCAAACAATGTAAATCACATTCACATTATTTACATCTTTGATAATCAAATCACATTTAATTATCTTAGATAACTCTCCATATAATATGAATCAAATTCATATTATACATGATAATTAAATCACATTTAATTATCCATTTTCTCAATGCTCAGATACATATATTAACAATGAAATTATCATGAACTCTTTCAAAGATAATGCGCTTTCTCCGCATATACTTGGAGATAAGGACATGGCGATTGTATTGTTCCACGTATAGTGACTTGGATATTGAGATCACATCTCAAACCCAGATCCTATGTATCTCTCAAAGATGCATGATTAAATCAAGACCACAAATCTAATTTTCTCATTGCATCTGAACACATTCAGATCAATGTACAGTATTTGGACCAAGATCAGATTACTTCTCTACTGAGAGGAGTCACTAAAATACAGACCCGTTTCATTACTCCCTATGAAAGGAAGCGTCATGGTTATACAATCATTTATAATCACATCACCCTCAGTTTTCTTAATACATGTACATCCTGCATACTGGAAGACCCAGAATAAACCTGAAGTATAAGATCAATTTTACACTGTCTACTTCAGAGTTTTATCATCAAGTTTCTCATTTGATCATTGGGAGTCGGTATCAATCCTATGCTTTCCAAAAGCATATATCAAACCCAGGTGTTGATCATATACTTTCCAAAAGTATATATCAAACCTACAAATTCAGTCAAGCTTCCAAAGCAAGATGACCGTACACAGAATTTGATTCTTCCCAATATCTCATGAGTGAGCTCATGTCTTCCGGTCCAAGAAATGAACATGTATGATCCCTTTGAGAGATCGTATTACTCATATGCCCTTGCATGCCCACCAACGCGTCGGTGTATAGACCTTGATTAGGTCATCAACCTATTGGTCTGCCAAATGTATATACTCAGACATATAGTAACACATCTGTCTCCGGTCAGAGGATGCGTGCCTATATTGTGATAGCATATGACATAGGACTTTGGTTATCTCGATCTCGTTAAGTCAACTCTTTGACCTAACTATTCTAACACCTCCGAATCTCTATTCCTATGTAGAGGACCTGCATCAAGAGGTCAGTCAGATGTCAACCTATGTGAGAAAGGATTGCCATTTCCTACTTAGGCTGGAGATCATTTCTTAATAATCATTTGACAGTGCCTGATGAGTCCTCAATCTAACTCTTTAGATATTCGTCATAGCACCAGCCTCTATGATTCAATAATTGAATCAATAGATGTATGATCATCAAGATGGCCATGGTAAATAACCCTAATTGTACTAAGAGACCTATTATGTAAATTATTTACTCTTCATTTCATATCAGGGAATGATATTCGCAATAACATTTATTGCATAATGGCTCGCCGTGGGCTCGCTTGTCCAACATACACTTCACTAGGTCCACTGCCAAAGGGATTGTTCCCTTGGGAGCCTCGCCAGTTTTTGTCATGTTTTCTTCGCTATTCTTTTTCTTTATTTCACGATTTTGTTTTTTTTGTTTTGTGAGATTGAGCCCAAGTTGTATGATTTGATTGCTCAATTGATTAACATCCAAACACTTAATTATATTTGCATGTACATATAGATTCGTGATTGGACTTAGTCAAAATTTAATTGTTAATTATTTGGATTTGAGACCGCGTGCCAAGAGAGGTCGCATACAACGCTTGCAGGACCCGTTGTGGAAGGCACACTGAGTGGCATTGAAGATCGGACATTTTTATGAAGGATTTTGGAGCTTTTAATTTTTATGTATTTTCTTGTTCTATTTTTAATGATTTTTATTATAAAGGCTCAAAATACAAAATAAATAAAATATATTTTTAGGAATTTTTCAAAAGATTTTTATATTTTTTTGTTATGTTTAAAGTTCGATAAGAAATTTTGTGATCTTTTTTATTTTTAAAAAATAGGAAAAAAATCCTAAATTGTAAATCTAAAAATATGTGTAAGTGGTGCAAGCAGGAGCTTAACCCTATTTTATGGTATTTTTTGGAGCACGAAAGACATATTTAATAAATAGAGAATATCATTGTATTATCAGGGGCATATATGTCATTAAAAATAAAGTCCAGGGCTTACATGAAATTTTTTAAAAATATTATAACTTAATTTAAATTTAAAGGACTAAATACAAATAATTAAAGTCGTAAGGGCTTGTTTGCAAAATCGCCGCCTCACGTGGGACGGCACGTGAGGTGACGTGGACTGGACTAAACTGTAAATAAAATAACTACGAGGTCCCTTTGTTATATATTGCAAAAATATTAAAATGGTATTAAATACAAAAATTCGTTGGGTAAGAAGTGCAAAATACACAATAAAGGGTGATGACGGACGATTGGACGATGACCATTTATCAACATGGCGTGTCCACGTGAGCAATACCGGTTTGTCGATCACAATGTAGAGATTAGATCCCATGAAGAGATCCAATGGTGAAGGGCTCGAGTGGTTGGATGACTATTGGACACATGGGCGAAGGGGGCGATCAGATGGTTGTGGAATTGCTTGGAAGAATGAGGAAGAACTCCTGTCCTCCGAGCTTCGATCGGCTAAGGCGCAGGCCACTGATATCCTCTCTCACTACAAAAGGTCCCAAAAGCTCCCTAGCATCGTCCTCTAGATGTTGAATGCTTCAAAATGCGTTGAAGATCATTGGATCTCTCCCACGAGGTCGGATAAGTTGAAGCGCTCCAGGTTTCTCTGACGACTCCAAAATAGCTCCAGTAGGGCTTTGGGGGTGAGGAACCTACAGAAGAAGAAAACCAAGGTCGAGGGAAAACTGCCTCGACCCTATTAAAGGGGAATGGAAGAGCGGTGAGGTGACGCGACAGTGTTTAAGCAAGGCGACGGAGGTGAACACTGAAGACCAGATCCATAGTGGATTTGTTTGAATGGAGTAATGGCTGGCGTGCTAGAAGCATGAGGGAAGGTGATGAAGTGGTCTGGTGCATCAGAAAACTGTCAGTGTACAGTGGAGACGTATACCAGAGCTAGTCTTCGACGAACTACGAAATCGCTATATGCTAAAACAAGCAATAAAACCTAAAATTAATTGCAGATAATAGAACCTAGGGCTAAAATCTATCTAAAAAGCAAAGAAACAAAACCTCAACTAGTCGGAGCCAGGAGATGCAGACCTCACGACGGTGATGGTCAGAGATGGTGGAACCGACCTAAGACCACGTCTGACTTCGCTGCGAATGGTCTGGAGAGACTCTTGTAAAGAGCCTCGATCCTGGGCACACAAGGAGGGAGCCAAAGCAAGGCCAAAGGGGATTCAAAATGGGCAGAAGGATCAAAGGAGGGTTATGTACAGGAAGTAGGAGGGTGGTGAGGTTCGAGGACAAATGGTTGAAGTAGTGATCCATAGGTCGAGGAATCACTAGTGCGTGATGGAGGGATGATCGAGGTATGAAAGTGCAGAAGACATCAACCCAAAAGGATGTAGGAATCTTTGGGGAAAAATCGAGAAATCATGGTAAAACAAAGGTTCTAACAAGCCTAGGACCTGGGTCAGACAGTTGACCTAGGTGATAGCTACTATTTATACCGGAACGAACGTATATCTTGATTCGTTAGAAATTGGACGGGTAAAGAAATTTCTTGTTCAGTTACGTACCTACTTAAAAAAGAATAAACCTCAATTCCAAGAAATTATATCTTCTACCAAAACATTCACAGGGGAAGCCATTTTATCACCTTTATTCTATCATTTTGGCCTTAAAAACCCTAGCTAATCCATGTAAATAGAATTAATTGTACAAAATAACATTCATTATTTATTGTAGTTATTGTATATAAAATATTGTTTTTAATGCCAAAATTATAGAATAAAGAAAAGAAAAAGAACAAAATACCAAAGGTACTTTATGATCCTAAACCCCGAGACCAAGTCAATAATTGAGTTAATCGACAAGGAATAAAGTAGAGGGAGAGAAGGGCCATAAATACAATAAAAATCCCATTTATTTATTCCCCAATAATTCATTTTTGACAACCATTTTATTATGTATTATTTATTCATCAAATAAAGACACTTTGTACATGATAATTGTAGATAATAATGAAAATAAAAATACAAAATTGAGTTTGTACAAAAATAATACAAAGTGTACTTGTTATGCACAAAGAAAAGCCAAAACCCAAACTTCCCAGATCCATAACATCCAAAAAAATCAAAATGTATCAAAATCATTGTAATTGTATAAAACTTTAGCTACTTAATAAAGGTAGTTTATAATTTTTGGAGTTAAGGTGTGAAAGTTAGGTTTTGGACCCTCATCATATAAGATACATGAATAAAATATTCATTTTATTTATTCTTTATTATTTTTACAATATTATATTTTTACGATTTTGTAAATACTATTTTAACTTATGTACATATTAAAACTATATTTAAAACAAAAAAGAAAACACAAAATAAAATAAGTCTATATAAAAACATAGGTAAAATACCTATGCTAATACTTGTAAATAAATAAAAGTGGATCTCATTGTTTTATTATTTATTTTTTTATATTTTTTATATACACTCTTGTAAATATTATACTATTAAAATATAAAGCTAAAATAAAACCAAAGAAAATAGATCAAAATAAAATAATAACCAAATACATAGATGAAATACCTGTATTTATACCTATATAATATATATACCTATTTGTTTAGCGATACAGATAACATCATAAAAATATAATAAATATATTTATAAACCCAAAAATAAGCTATAAATATATAAAATAAGGGAAAAATAATAAAATAAGATATAAAAAATAAAAATAAAATATTCAGAACATAGATGACTATACCTATAAATATGGCCCTAAAAATTAACTACTAATAAATAACCTCAAAAAAATAAATAAAAAATAGAATAAAATACTAAATGAAATAATAAACATATTTTGTTTTATACTCAAAAATTAATAAAATCATTTACTATTTTCAAATAGTTAATTATGAATAAACATCTATTTTGTGTTGTAATGCGCTTGCATGGACCAAAGGCAGCACACCTTCTATTGACCACCAATCAACTCCCTCCTAGGCATTTGACTCATCAGAACCGTCAAATCCCTGATTTTCCACCCTTTTTATCGCTCGACCCAGCGATCCATCACACTCGCTTCCTTCAGAGAAATTCATCATTGATCTTCCAGGATTCACGCTGGCCCTTTCGATTTCGTGTACATAGCCTAGATTTTTTCAATAAAGCCGTCAATAAGGGTGCACAACCTTGTTTATAACTAATCATTGTCACCTGCCTTGTCCTCTTTGGTCATTGTTCCGAGACTTGGAGCCCTATTTCTTGGTCAATAGAGTTTCCTCTTGACAGGAGGAGCGTCCTTGTTGTATGGATTGGCTCCAAGAGGACGGAGGTGCACCCAAGACGGCGCTCCGACCACCTCTGCTCCCTGCCCTCGTCGGTAGGTAAGAGTTGTGCATTTCCATTTCTTTAGATAGATTTCCATTCCATCATCTAATTTCCGCATTTACTTTACTGTTTAGACCATAGTTTTAGCTTTATAATATCGATTCGTAGTTCGTCGAGATCCGCTCCAATGAACTTTTCAACTGTGCTTCTGCATGTTGACCGACTCACCAGCCACTCCCTGTGATCCCCAGCATCGACGCCATTTGATGAGAGAGATTTTTGCGTGGATCAAGATATGTCCTGCACAAGGAGAAGACACAGTCGTCGTGGCGACCCACAAAGAACCTTAGTCGATCAACCGTCGAATCCCTGATTTTCCTCCCTTTTTCCCAGTCGACCCATCGATCCATCATGCTCACTTCCTTCGGAGAAATTCATCATTGATCTTCCAGAATTCACGTAGGCCCTTTCAATTTCTTGTACATAGCCTAGGTTTTTTTCAATCAAGCCTTCAATAAGGGTGCCCAACCTTGTTTATAAATAATCACCTTCGCCTCCCTCGTCCTCTTTGGTAACTGTTCCGAGTCATGGCGCCATATTTCTTGGTCAAGAGAGTTTCATCGTGATAGGATGAGCATCCTTGCTGTCCAGATTTGCTCCAAGAAGACGAAGGTGCACCCACATCGGTGCTCCGGCCACCTCTGCTCCCTGCCCTTGCCGGCGGGTAAGAGTTGTGCATTTCCCTTTCTTTAGACAGATTTCGATTCCAGCATCTAATTTCCGCATTTACTTTAGTGTTTAGACCATAGTTTTATCTTAATAATCTTGATTCGTAGTTCGCCGGAGCTCCTCTCCAGAAAACTTTTCCACTATTCTTCCACCCGTTAACTGACTCGCCAGCCACTCCCCATCGATCCCCGGCAATGATGCTGTTTGATGAGAGAGATTTTTGCGTGGTTCAAGATATGTCTCGCACAAGGCGGAGACAGTCGTCATGGCGACCCACGAAGAACCTCAGTCGATCAACCGCCGAATCCCTGATTTTCCTCCCTTTTTCCTATTCGACCCATCGATCCATCACGCTCGCTTCCTTCACAGAAATTCAACATTGATCTTCCAGAATTCACACTGGCCCATTCGATTTCATGTACATAGCCTAGATTTTTTTTCAATCAAGCCATCAATAAGAGTGCCCAACCTTGTTTATAAATAATCACCTTCGCCATCCTCGTCCTTTTTGGTCACTATTTTGAGTTTTGGAGCCCTATTTCTTGGTCAAGAGAGTTTCCTCGTTACAGGAGGAACATCCTTGCGGTCCGGATTGGCACCAGGAGGACGAAGGTGCACCTACGACGGCGCTCCGACCACCTCTGCTCCCTGCTCTCGCCGATAGGTAAGAGTTACGCATTTCCCTTTCTTTAGATATATTTCGATTCCAGCATCTAATTTTCGCATTTACTTTAGTGTTTAGACTGTAGTTTTAGCTCAATAACCTCTATTCGTAGTTAGCTGGAGCTCCGCTCTGATGAAATTTTCCACTATGCTTCTGCCCGTTGACCGACTCGCCATCCACTCTACTTCGATCCATGGCAATGACGCCATTTGATGAGAGAGATTTTTTCACGAATCAAGATATATGTCACACAAGGTGGAGACATAGTCGTCGTGGCAACCCATGAAGAACCTCAGTCGACCTAGAAAAACAAAATTCTTAAAAATTGAAAACCCCCAAAAACCTTGATAAAAATATCTAAAATTCTAAAAAATCCAAAAATATATTTTTCTATTTTGTGTTTCCCTATAATATTATATAAATATTAAAATTTATTTGGAAAATTTTGGATTCAATTTTTTATTTTTAAATTCCATTTTAATCTCGGTCTTTATTCTATCCCTATTTTAAGCTATTTTTTACTTTAAAAATATATAAAAGTAGCAAAATTCATTAAAAATCACAAAAACGGAAAAAAATTTTAACCCCCAAAAATATGTATTTCTGCATTTTTTTGGAAATTTGTAGTTATATTAATACCTATATTATCCATTATTATGTATATTATATTCTATATTACTTATTATATAAAGAAATACACAATATAAAAATCCATATATTATATAAATATAAAATTAAAAACAAAATACAAAAATATAAAACAAAAATAAAATAAAAAAGGTAAAAATTAAAAACCCATAAAAAGATATATGTATATACATGGTGAATGGCACGCGTGTACATAGTGCTCATTGATTGAAATAACTATAGGATACTATATTTGCTCTCTATGGTTCGACCTGTACGTACTTCCTTGATATACATCTAGTTGTAGAGAACAAAAAATTTTAACTAATTTTTTGCTATTCATTGCTTGCTTTATTCATGGGTTGATTGTTGATCGACTGAGGTTCTTCGTGTGTCGCCACGGCGACTGTGTCTCCTCCTTGTGTGAGACATATCTTGACCTACACAAAAATCTCTATCATCAAATGATGCTGTTGCCGAGGACCGAAGAGGAGTGGATGGCGAGTCGGTCAACCGGCAGAAGCATAGTGGAAAAGTTTGCCGGAGCGGAGCTCCGATGAACTATGAATTATTAAGCTAAGTTGTGGTCTAAACACTAAAGTAAATGTAGAAATTAGATGCTGGAATTGAATTCTATCTAAAGAAAGGGATATGCGCAGCTCTTACCTGTCGGCAATGGCAGGGAGCAGAGGTGGCCGGAGCATCACCGTGGGTGCACCTCCATCCTCCCGGTGCCAATCCGGACCGCAAGGATGCTCCTCATGTCACGAGGAACCTCTCTTGACCAAGAAATAGAGCTCTAAGACTCAGAACATTTACCAAGGAGGATGAGGGAGCATAACGTGATTATTTAGAAACAAGGTCGAGCGCCCTTATTGACGGCTTGGTTGAAAAAAAAATCTAGGCTATGTACACCAAATCGAAAGAGCCGACGTGAATCCTGGAAGATCAATGATGAATTTCTATGAAGGAAGCGAGCATGATGGATCAATGGGTCGAGCGGGAAAAAGGGAGGAAAATTAGGGGTTCGACGTTTCTGACGAGTCAGACGTTTGGGAGGGAGTTGACTCGTGGTCAACAAAAGGTGCGCTGCCATTTCCACGCAAGCGCACTAGAGGACAAAACTGGATGTTTATTCATAATTAATTACTTAAAAACAGTAAAATGATTTTATTTATTTTTTAGTATAAAATAAAAAATATTTATTATTTTATGTAATATTTTATTATGATTTTTTATTTTTTTTGGGGTTATTTATTAGTAGTTGATTTTTAGAATATATTTATAAATATATTCATCTATGTTTTGACTATTTTATTTTTTTCGGTATATCTTATTTTATTACTTTTCCCTTATTTTATATGTTTATAACTTATTTTTAGGTGTATAAATATATTTTATTATATTTTTACGATGCTATCTATATCATTAAATAAATAGGTATATATATTTTATAGGTATAAATATAGGTATTTCAACTATATATTTGGTTATTATTTTATTTTGATGTATTTTCTTTTGTTCTATTTTATCTTTATATTTTAATAGGATAATATTTACAATAGTATATATAAAAATATATAAAAGAATAAATAATAAAAAATGAGATCCGCTTTTATTTATTTACAAGTATTAGCATATGTATTTTACCTATTTTTTATATAGACTAATTTTGTTTTGTATTTTATTTTGATTTTAATATGATTTTAATATATATGTAAGTTATAAACAGTAATTACAAAATTATAAAAATATAAGATTGTAAAAATAATAAAAGAATAAAAATGAATGTTTTGTTCAGGTATCTTGTACAATGAGGGTCCAAGACCTAACTTTCGCACCTTAACTCCATTGAGGTGGTATTGATACATTTTGAGTTTTTATTTGGAAGTTATAGATCTGGGAAGTTTGGGTCTTGACTTTTTATTTTGTGCATAAAAAGTATATTGTGTATTATTTTTGTACTAACTCAATTTAATATTTTTTATTTAAATTATTATCTACAACTTTCATGTACAAAGTTTCTTTATTTGATGAATAAATAATACAGAATAAAATGGGTGTCAAAATGAATTATTGGAGAATAAATAAATGGATTTTTATTGTATTTATGGCCCTTATCTCCCCCTACTTTATTCCTTGTCGACCAACTCAATTCTTAACTTGATCTCAGGGTTTAGGGTCATAAAATACCTTTGATATTTTATTATTTTCTTTTCTTTTCTTTATTCTATAATTTGGCATTAAAAACAATACTTTATATACAATAACTGCAATAAATAATGAATGTTATTTTGTACAAATTAATGCTATTTACATGCATTAGCTAGGGTTTTTAAGGCCAAAATGATAGAATAAAGGTGATGAAATGGAGATTCAACACCCCCCCATACTTGCCTTTGCTAGTCCCTAGCAAACACTTTTGCAATAAGTGCAGAAAAGAAAAAGAAAGAAAAGAAAAGGAAAGAAAGTGGATTAAATTTTATTCTCAAACTTGTCTTCACAAAATCAAAGTTTGGAGTTGAAGTCGGACCTTTGGATTTTTAGTGCAGGTGGAATCTTATTGGGAATCAGATTTGAAATACAACGGCCTTCGAGAATCCCAAAACTCTGCTCAAGTCCTAAATAGCCAGGTCAGAATACATCAACTCATATGCAAACCCTTACGACTATGAGTCTTACTTGTACATTGTATGTGATGGTGGCTCTCCCTAACTGAAATGACAAAGAGATTGACTTCTCCAGCATGACAACCCAATGATTTCCCAATCCAACAACTCTTTCCTCGAGGAACAGGGTATTCCCTTCTAAGTTCAAGTGGCAACAAGCTCAAGAGGAGGGGGTAAAGAGAAGAATGGGTGGTAGCTATTGTAGCTACCTATCTTTGGATGATTGACCAGTGTGGACGAGTCATCCATCTGCAGGCTCACATATCATAACTTTCAAGCACAAGCTTGTGTATTGACTATACAAATATGTACACTCTGGCAGGCATCCTCTTGAGCCTATAGACTATCCCTCTTTTGAAGCATTATTGCAACCCACATTCTCTTGTCTTTAGACGTCTCTACTACTGACGGGTTAGGGTGCACTTCCCTCCCTAGACGAGGATAAATGTTCCCACTTGTATGTGTCCGGCAAATCCAATCCCCTCACCGCTCCAACTGAGTCGAGCCAGGTGAAATGTGCCGGTGTCCAAGTGAAGTCATTATCAACAAGAGTCGTGTGTGTGCTCCGAAATACTCTACTTAGGCAGTCAAGAATCCATTGAACCAAGTCTCATTATTCTCAAAGAATTAAGTCGACTAGACCTGAAGTACCTTAATTTTAGCTCATATAAAGTTCTTGTTATTAGGTAAATTTAATGTCCAACCAAGCTCCAATCTCCGGATTCAACTTAAACTTGTTCAATTGTCAAACTCAATCCAAAGATGCGAATGCTATGCAAATGCTATGTCCAATGCCGGAAATCTTTTTGTGGTGCAATTTTCAAAGTTTTGAACTTTTTATTGATTTTTGAAAAAGATGATGCAAATGCAATTTTTTTGCAACTTTCAAAAAGATTTTGCAAATGTTTTTGTATTTTTAATTTTGCAAGAGTTTTTGGGATTTTTAAAAATAAAAAGATTTTGGCTAAAAATAGGTGCAAATATTTACAAGGGGTGCATCTTAAATTTATAAGAGTTAGGTTTTAAGAATTTACAAGGGATACGTGATCCATTTTATAGATATGTATATACAGTTAATAAAAAATTTAGTGTGATGCATATATTCCTCAAACTTATAGTCCAAAATAATTTTTACAAACAATTTTTGTAAATATTTACAAACATTTGAAAATTATTTTGCAAAGGCTATTCAAACAGTATATATAGATTTTTCAAAACATTTTTGCAACCATTTTTCAAACCATTTTCAAATCATTTTTCAAACATTCTCATTCACACAAAGAAAACAAATTTTACAAACAACACCTTTTTATAAAGGTTGAAAACAATTTACAAAATATTTTCTAAATAGTTTTAAAAAGATTTTTCAAAGGATTTTCAAACTATTTTTCAAACATTTTGCAAAAAGTGTTTTCACCTGATTTATTTATCAGTGTATACAAAAATTTTGAGGAAAAATATGCATCTTTTTATTATGTGGTTTTAATGAATTTATTGGGATATATGTTGTGTTTTATAAAGTATTTTAGACACAAATATTATTAAAATATGAAAGTAAGAGTTACGGCTAAAGTATATACACAGTATATACTACCCCACTATACTAAGCTAGAGTTGTTTCCTCATAGATCATAGAGAAAAAAAGAAGGCATAAATTGTAGTGAGTATAGAAAAGTCTAAAGAATAACAAATGAGGAAATGAATATACGAATGAGAAGTCAACCGTCACCCCTATACTTAGGATCAAATAATCCTAAGTACAACATACAGCAGACTGTACACAATGCATGGAGGGCCAAGGGTGGGAATGAACGGATCATAATCACACTGTCTCCCCCTATACTTAGGGTAAGATATCCCTAAGTATATACAAGAAGAGGAGACAAGGGAGAGGATCAAAGAATGAAATAAATCGGGGTGCATACCCCCTATACTTGGCACAAAGTACGTCCTAAGTGTAGAAGACTAACAAGAAGGGGTGATACGCACATTTTTTTATGAGCAACGAAAACTGAAAACAAAAAGAAGAAAAGAAGAAAAGAAGAAAAATATATAAGCTTAAAGGAATAGTTTTTGAGTGGCATTCTCTGAGGGAGAGCTAAAAAACCAAAATGTATAGAAGTCGCTCCGCCCCCCTATACTTAGGCTCCGGCAGCCTAAGTGTAGAAGAAGATCAAAAATGGGGTGGGCGAGGTTAAGAGGGGAAATGGAGGAGTATATACATGGCGGGCATCGGTCTCCCATATACTTAGGCTCTGGTCAGCCTAAATATAGAACATGAATGAGTGTGAGAACCGATGAGATCTAGAGAATATACAACAAATGGTGAAGAGACTCGGGTCACTCACCCTCGTATACTTAGGATCTGATCATCCTGAGTATAGCCATAAAATGAAATGATATGGAGCCAGGGTGAGTGATTTGAATCACTGGGGAGGGAGGGAAAATATATACAAGGAGAATTGAGAATATACATGGATCACGAAGGTTTGTGATGTACCTTCTTACGGGATCGTGGAGGTGGATAATATACAAGTATGTCGTTGTCGGAATCGTCCTCAGATCAATAGTAATTAGGTGAAGGGATCGTCCAACGAGGGTCGACACACGCTGCTTGCTTAGATACGGCTTAAGAACAGCCGAACTGAGCTCACTCATATAAATCACCTTGTCCGGACCCGATGAGGATTCCTCTGAAACTTCCTTCTCTGGAATGTTGAAGGAAATTTTCTTAATCGGTTTTCTAGAACCTGAATCATTGAGAGGGACATGAGAGCGACGCACCTTGAGAGGTTCGGGGGAACATCTCGAGGAATCAATTCTCGACTTCCTCTCACTAGATAGCTGACTAGAAGAGGGAGCAACCGTGTTTTTATGTGGAGTCAATTTAGTCTTGGTTGTTTCCTTTGAAGGTCCAGGATGTGGTGCGGTGCTGACCATGGGTTCCGCATCAGACGAGTCACCATATAGATTAGCATATTCCTGAAGGGTCAGCACGCGTCTCGAGAAGGTGCCAGTGATCTCAGTTGGCTTAACATTATTGGGCTCTTGTGTCGGATCATCAAAATGATCAAGACAATCAGCAAAAATCATGTCCGACTCAATGTCAGCTTCTGGTCGTGAGTCCTCCTTAGAAGCTGTCACGGTGGTGGTGCAAGCAGTTGAGGAGGTGTAGGGAGTCTCTGAACCAATGGTCGTCCGGACAATCGGTCTCTCAGGTGTAGTAGAGAGGTGGAACTCATCTTCCTCTCGATGGTCGCGACTGTCAGTGGATGTGCAGGTCACCTTAGAGTAAAGTTTATTAAAGAATGGATGAGGTCGAAGCGCTCCCAATGCTGTAAAATCGATTTCCCGAGTCTCGCAATCTATAGTCGCCTTAGCCAAGGCTAAGAACGGCTTCCCGAGAAGAATCGAAGACTGGAAAAACTCTCCTCGGTGCTCAATGTCAATGATCGTGAAGTCCACCTGGAGTAGAGCACCTTGGAAAGTAACGATGACTGAAATGTTTCCTCTCAACCATTTGATAGATCGATCAGCCAGCTGAACTATCTCTCTCGACTTCCTAAGTGGCATGAGTTTGAACTTGTCAAACACAGAGGTCGGGAGGATATTTATCGGTGAGTCATCATCGATTCTTGCATGGGTAAAGATGATGTCTTGATTTCACATTCAACTCGGGCAACCGCTTCACTCTGCGGCTTTTGGTTTCTCCCCATCACTAAGGAGGTGGCCATAGACACTATGTGTCTTTCAGTCCTTGTTCTCTTATTGCCCGACCTCTTGGGCATCAATTTACTTCTCACAAATCGTTTGAGGTCGGAAAAGTGATCTATGGCCTTTATTAAGGGAAGATTAAAAATCAGTTCTTCATCGAGTGCTTCCCTTAGGGCAGGATCCATTTTTTTGGGTCTTTTTCATTTTCAATTTTTATGTGATTTTTTGGTTTTCCAATTTTTTTGGTGTTTTGGATAGATGAATGATCAGACTCAAGATTGGAAGGTAAGGGGTTAGTAGAAGAGGGATGGGTTCCCTAATGCTTGCTTGGTTTTAAACATTAGATCTACTTACGTCTTTTTCCATTTTCATTCCCAAGCTGGCAGAAATTGAGTGCAATATTTCCATGACGTCTCTCAACTTATTACCTAATGTTTCATTTTTCACGATAAGTCAAGAAATGTCATCCTCCAAAAAAATCTCATGACTAATCATGGGAGAGTTCTGCTCAATTGGAGGATACTGCTGAGTTATTGGGGTCTCATACTCAACATACCTAGACTCTGTCATGTAATACTGGGTCGAGTATGGCCTATCTAAATAGAAAATATTGGTCGGAGCCTCATATGATGGAGTCAATGAAACAAGGACTGATAAGTCTAGGTCATGAGTCCAATCTTGTGAATGTATAGGCTCTTCGAATGTAGGCTGGTTAATGGAGGCTTGATCACTAAAGTCAATCAAGTCTGGGAAATCAGGATGTGCAGGCCTCTCCATTTGAGTTGTTCGATCGGCCATGTTATGCCCTAAGGTCAAGTCGGGATGTGTAAATGTAATTTGTTGTATGGTCCCTACTTGAGGTGAGAATGAAGTATGAGGGGGCATATAATTTTGCCAATCATCCGTCTCAGTGGTGGCTTGCTCTTCATTCGATTCTTTGATTCCTGCAAGCTCTCGAGAATAAGTACAGTCAACCCAAGATAGAAGTGGATCCGGAGTGTTAGAATATGGAGTAGGTGAGAAATGCGAAGAAATGGAGAAGTCAGTCGAAGTTCTGACTTCATAATCGGGTTGAGGTGGAACCGACCAAGGGTAAGGATCTCCCGTGGATGGCGGTGGATACATGTAAGAATGAGAAGGTGAAGATGATCAGTATATGATCGATGAGGAATGACCAGAGGTCTCAGGGTATGGGGACCAATATCCCGACATCTTGAAGAGGAAAGGATAAAGGTAAGCAGATTGAGGTAGAAAATGTGCAATTACACAGGAACACACACGGAAAAACACAAAGACAAACACAAGAGCAAATCTCGAGTTCACACTCAACACGGTAAAGGACCCAAAACCGAGTCCGATTAATCTGGTTGATTTTAAGTGTGAGTTTATCAGACAAGATAGCAAAGGTTACGCGGCCTAGAGGGGAGTCAGCTATTAACCGGATGCGTCTCCCCTGTTTAACCTGTCACCTAAGATACGACCGGTCCTTCTTTTCTTCGCTCCTATCCCAAGTTAATGGATTCAAAGACTTGTCCCTATCTATTTGCAAGCAGGCGGAGGCTGACAAGGCCGGAACTTCACCCCGGGGGGTTACTGGCAACTTGTCGTGAAGTACTGCAATTTTGCCCTTATCTACCTGAGACAGGCGAAGGCTACTTGGTACTAGTTAGTGAACCTGAATAATTCAACTTGTGATATTTGCTAGGATTAGTCAGATCGTGATATGGAAGGCGGGGATTTGGGATCTGCCTTAAGGTGTTCACACACACTCAAGTATCCTCACTCAGCCTGAAAATAAGGTCGGGGATTAATCTCCCTCAAGCAGATTTTCTGATTTTATTGATTTTTTTGGTCAATAATGTTAGCAGTCCCGATTTTAAGTTAAGTTATCACTTTTTAGTCTAATCTACACAACACGCATGTCGTCCAGTCCTAATTTCCTTTAACTTAAGTTTTGAAAAACCAAGAGAGAGAAATCGAGAAAAGCCTATGCACGAAAAACAATGATGTGTATGTTGAGTGAAGAGTACTTACAGTGATCCATTCTCTTTTATGCAGGATGCAAAACAGAATTGAAATCTTTTTACACTACATGCAAATGCAGACGATAAAATCCGCTCCTAGACAAGCAGTTCTATTAGTGAGTGAAGCACAGGTTGATTTGACTAGATCTGCTGTCTAAATGTGTCTTTTAAGTGAAGTGTGTGGCCCTAAAGAATTACGAGCACAAGCAAATCCTATAGTGGCTCGAGGAGCCGCTAGTGCAAGCCTATTCTAAAGACTCGGTCCACACATCACACGAGGACACGGTTCCTATGTTTACACACGCGAGAACCCAAACAGGAACCGTTGGAAATGCAACTTTTTTTACAAGTTAATAAAAATGAAAAATCCTTATGGTGTCTCAACAGCCGACTTGATCCACGAATCGTCAGCCTCCGATGCACTTCGAGATGCATCGACTTCAAGAAAGTCGCTCCAAGTCCACCGGGCCCTCGCACAAAAAGATAAAAAAATGTCAGAAAAAAATAAATAAATAGAAAAATAATTAAAAATGGAGTAATTACAAGGTGGTTCAGGGATCTGACTACCCGAGTGTGGTGAAAACCTAAATCTAATTTTCTAAAGTGATCCTAAACTGTTTGCCTCCCCGCAACGGCGCCATTTGATGAACAGTGATCTGCCCTTTTATGTTGTCAGATTGACATTTTTGTTGCAGTCAGATAAATCCGGATCAAAAATAACCGCACAAATCGAATAATCGCCGAATGAATTAACGTGCGGTTTTATATTTATTTAGCCTGGGCAAGCCCCAGGGTCGACTCAAGGAGGCAAAGGAACAACTCGGGATCAAGGTAGAGATATTAGATTGTGGTTTTTCTAGTGGGATTTTTTGGTATTTTTTTAATGCAATAAAAATAATAAATGCGGAATATGAAATATGAAAAGAACCGACTTAGCCAAATTTAATTTTAATGTGAAATAAATTCGAATTAGCCAAGTGATATTTTTCCTAAGAACCTAATCCAACAATGAATGCAAAAGGTATTTTTTTGGAATTTTTGGATTTAAAATGCAATGCACACGTGAAAAGTGCAAACATTTTTGGGGTTTTTATGCAATTTTATATGCAAATGAAATGCAAAACTATGAAAACTTTACTGGAAGTTAAACATGATGAAATTAAGCTAGGCTAATGTTTTAGAATTTTCTGACACCTTATATTTTTTTATGATTTTTTTACTGAAAATAGAGCGATTGTGAATATTTAATTCCAATTAATCCATGAAATCAAATTAACTAATAAATGAATTATCTCAGATAGATATTTTAGTAAGGAACCCAGGAGAATTGAAATTTCTCAAAAATAATCTTCATGGATTTGATTAAAAATCAATTACCTAAATTACTCTAGAATTTATTCTATGCACAAGACAACTCTGAATTGGACGAAATTTAGACTGTTAATTAAAGCACACTTAGAAGCATCATCTACAATTTTTCATAATTTTTAAAGCAATAAATATGGCTACGCAAATTTCAGAGCGTAAATAGGCAAATTATCACTGATTTTCAATCGCTAAATTTTAATAAATAATCAGATGCTCACAAAAATACAAATAAATAGCCAAGAGATAAAGAATTACTTGCTCTACGACATGCAATTTTTTAAATAAATTAAAAGATGTTATTTTGAGATCCAAATGTTCATGCGAAGTCAGGGGTATCAATGCAATACTGAAAATGAAATTATAAACTGAAACTAAGCACATGGACACATTTGCAAATAGATAAACATGCTGGGGTAAAATGCAATTTTGACAAAATAAAAAAAATAAAATGACCTCTTTTCTTCTCCTACAAGTAGGCGCACAAATAGAGGAGGGCGACTGGGGCACGCGAGGCGGCAGGGGGCGCGCACGGCCGCACGTCGCGCGAGGGCGGCGAGAGGCGCTCGCGTCGAGGGCGGTGCGCGTGCAGTCGGCGCGCGTGGAGGCGGCGGTACTGGGCCGTGGCGGAGGTGAGAGGGCAGAGCGCACGTAGGCTAGGGGCACGGGCGGCACCGCGCGGAGAGCTGCGCAGCGGCACGCTGGAGGCGCACGACGCACGACGCGAGGTGGTCGGTGTGGCGTGTGGATAGTGAAGCTGGCGGAGACGCCCGTGCGCACGGTGGCGGGCGCTGCGAGGTGCGGCGCGAGGTGGCTAGCGATCGGAGGAGACGGGCGCTGCGCCGCTCACGCGGCGGATGCATGTGAGGTGCTCGGCGGGCAGAAGGGCAGTGGCACTGCTGGGTCGGGTTCCGCCCAGGGGGTCGCACAACGGGATTGAGGATCGAGCGGCGCGGGGCTCAACGGCGCTGGCTGCGCAGTTGGAAGGCCTGGGCTGCGCGCCTGGAGGAGCTGGCGATGGTGGCGCAAGCCAAAGGCGTGGAGTCGAGCAAGGCGACGGGCGGCCTCACGAGGTGGTCGGCGGTGGAGCAGTCAGGGGGGCGGACGACAGCTCCTGCTTTATTTTTTGTGTTTTTTTGCAAATTTTTTTAATATATTTTTTTGGAAATAAAAATGCAATAAAGGTGTAGTGTGTGTATGCGATGTTTTGTGGTGAAAAAATGTGGTGATTGTGATGATGATCAAAAAGAGAAAAAATGTTAGATAAAAAAAATTGACAAGGAAAAGTTGAGGGATACTTACCTGTGGTTTCGTCGGATTTTGAAGCTACGATGCGCGGCTCCTGTCATAGCCTCGATTCGATTCGACGAAAAATTGAAGAAGCTCGGTTGTGACCTGCAATGATGCACAACTACACGAGGAGGGGTCCTCGTGGATCACGCCTTCGATACCGTCATTGCTCGACCGAAGAATATTGACGCTGTCACTGACAACACTCGGGGGCTGGTGGTCTCTCCCTCTCAATTGAAGAAATGGCGGATGAGGGACAATGATGGAGGTGTTGGTGAATAAAAAGAGGAGGAGGAAGTTGGAAAAGAGATGGAGAGAGTGGAGAAGATGGTGGAGGAAGTGGGGTGGATGTGGCTTGGAGTGGAAGACAAGTAAGGAGGAAGAAGTAAAAGGGAAATAAAAGAAATAAAATAATAAAATAATATAGCAGGCTACTAAAAATAATTAAAATAATAATAAAATAATAATAAAATAAATCTGAAAATAATAAAATAAATCCGAAAATAATAAAAAAAATGGGGTGACATGTGGCGGCTCCAGGAGCGGCCACATGTCGCTCCTAGAAAATTCAAAAATAAATGTAAAGAAAAATCAAAAATAAATAACAAATGGATTAAATCAAAAAGTGGTCAACACGAAAGTTGTTCGTCTCAACGAGATCTACAACTTTCATGAAGGGTCAAAAATCAAAAGAAGACAACTGTACCAAAAGTATTTTTGGGTGGTACCTTATACATATAAAATACCGCATTTTATCTTTTGTAATTTTTTTGTCATTTTTAAAAGATAGAAAAATCAAAATAAAAATAGAGAAAATATAAGAATAATATTTACAGCTTAATCTATTTTTTTGGATTTTTAATAATTAAGAAAATAAAAAGATAAAATGCAAGGGCAAAACGGTCAATATTTACAATATACAAAAGGGGCCCAAAACCCAAGTTTTGCATACGAGCTTCAATTTTAATGAAATTGATTTTGTTTTGAAGGTCTTTGAATGTATATTACTTTAAAAGTGAGTAGATCTAATTCGGAGGTTGTATGAGAGAGAGATGTGCATTCTAAGGCCTAAGGTCTCCAACTAGGTTTGGGGGTTTATTGGGTAGTTTTACAAGTTAGTATTTTTTGATATTTTTCTTTAATTAGTGTTAGTAATATATACACTATAGAGTTGGTTTTATTAGATTCAGAGTTAGTATAAAATATATACAAATAGGTAAAATATGGTGAATATTTACAAGTGAATTGGGCTTCCTATTTTATGCAAATATGAATGCTAAAATGCATATATTATCAATGTATGCATGAATGCAAATTATGCAATATAAGGGGAAATATGCTGCTATTTACTCGGTAACAAAGCTCTATTTTCAACTTTTAGAGTGATGAATCACAGATTCATCAGGTTTGCGTATGGGTTGAAGTATTTTGACTTGGCTATTGAGGAGACTTGAGTAGAGTTTTGGGAATCTCGAAAGTTGTTGTATTTCTAATCAGATTCCCAATAAGGTTCCGCCCGCATTAAAATTCCAAAGATCCGACTTCAGTTCCAAACTTTGATTTTGTGAAGACAAGTTTGAGAATTAAATTTAATCCACCTTTTTTCTTTTTCTTTTCTTTGTTTTTCTTTTATGCACGTACTGCATAAGTGTTTTCTATGAATTAGCAAAGGCAAGTATAGGGTGGTGATGAATCTCCATTTCATCACCATCATTCTATCATTTCGGCCCTAAAAACCCTAGATAATGCATGTAAATAGAATTAATTTGTACAAAATAACATTAATTATTTATTACAGTTGTTGTATATAAAATATTGTTTTTAATGCCAAAATTATAGAATAAAGAAAAGAAAAGAAAAAAGAATAAAATACCAAAGGTATTTTATGACCCTAAACCCTGAGACCAAGTCAAGAATTGAGTTGGTCGACAAGGAATAAAGTAGGGGGAGATAAGGGCCATAAATACAATAAAAATCCCATTTATTTATTCCCCAATAATTCATTTTTTACATCCATTTTATTCTATATTATTTATTCATCAAATAAAGAAACTTTGTCATGAAAGTTGTAGATAATAATGTAAATAAAAATACAAAATTGAGTTTGTAAAAAAAACAATACATAGTGTACTTTTTATACACAAAATAAAAAGCCAAAACCCAAACTTCCCAAATCCACAACTTCCGAATAACAACTCAAAATGTATAAAACTCTAATTGTATATACCTTTAATAAGCTATTTAATAAAGGTTGTTTCATAATTTCTGGAGTTAAGATGTGAATGTTAGGTTTTGGACCCTCATTGTATAAGATACTTGAATAAATATTCATTTTATTTATTCTTTATTATTTTTGCAACCTTATATTTTTATAATTTTGTAATTATTATTAATAACTTACATACATATTAAAACCACATTAAAACCAAAAAGAAAACACAAAATAAAATAAGTCTAGATAAAAACATAGGTAAAATACCTTTGCTAATACTTTTAAATAAATAAAAGTGGATCTCATTCTTTTATTATTTAGTCTAATATATTTTTATATATACTCTTGTAAATATTATCTTATTAAATTATAAAGCTAAAATAAAACCAAATAAAATACTTTAAAATAAAATAATAGCCAAATACATAGATGAAATACATGTATTTATACGTATATAATATATATACCTATTTCTTTAAAGATATAGATATCATAAAATATAATAAAAATGTATTTACATACCTAAAAATAATTTATAAATATATAAAATAAGGGAATAAAATAATAAAATAAGATATGCAAAAAAATAAAATAGTCAAAACATAGATGAATATATATATATATAATTATACCCCTAAAAATTAACTGCTAAAACCTCAAAAATTAAATAAAAATCATAATAGATTACTATATAAAATAATAAACATTTTTATTTTATACTAAAAAATTAATAAAATCATTTATTATTTTTTAAATAATTAATTACGAATAAACATCCACTTTTATCCTGTAGTGCGTGGACCAATGGCAACACGCCTTTTGTTGACCAACGGTCAACTCCCTCCTCAAGCGTCTGACTCATCTGAACCGTCAAATCCCTGATTTTCCTCCTTCTTACCGCTCGACCCATCGATCCATCATGCTCGCTTCCTTCAGAGAAATTCATCATTGATCTTCCAAGATTCACGTCGGCCCTTTCGATTTGGTGTACATAGCCTAGATTTTTTTCAATCAAGCTGTCAATAATGGTGCCCAACCTTATTTATAAATAATCATCTTCACCTCCCTCATCCTCTTTGGTCATTGTTCCGAGTCTTGGAGCCCTATTTCTTGGTCAAGAGAGTTTCCTCATGATAGGAGGAGCATCCTTGCAGTCCGGATTGGCACCAAGAGGACGGAGGTGCACCCACGGCGGTGCTCCGGCCACCTCTGCTCCCTACCCTTGCCGATAGGTAAGAGCTGCACATTTCCCTTTCTTTAGACAGATTTTGATTCCAACATCTAATTTATGCATTTACTTTAGTGTTTTGACCGTAGTTTTAGTTTAATAATCTTGATTCGTAGTTCGTCGGAGCCCCGCTCCCATGAACTTTTACACTGTGCTTCCGCCCGTTGACCCACTCGCCAGCCACTCCCATTCATTCCCCGATGTCTTCTGATCATCCCACACAACTTCACTCACCTTGATCCTGCTCGGATCGAGCGATCGCTCCCTCCCCCACTGCCGCTCTTCGGAGGGAGTCCATCCATCCCATCTTTCGCTCATTCTACCATCTAAAGCTGCCTAGAGCTCCGCATTTTTGTATGGACTAACCCCTGCAAGAAATCACAACAAAGGAGAGCCTCTTGGAGGCTCATTAATGCAGGAAAGGCCTCCAAGTAGAAACCACTCCGTCGGACGTCATCGAGGCCCCTCACACTGTTTTGAGACCTCCCATCGGTGTGTGAGGACACCAGAATATTCTTGAACCCTTCAGGAGCGGAGAAGGAGTCGTATACCTCGAGATTTTGCTGATACAAGCTCAGCAGGGCCGTGTTCTTAGCATGTTCTTCCTCATCACTCTGTTGTCGTCTGATCGAGGGTCAGCTCTAGATTGTACAACAACCGTCGGATCTTTCGAGCAAGCGTCGTAGGATCCTCGTGCAGGATCTAATTGTGATCGTCAAAGCTGAAGCGTCGTCGACTCATCTGGTGGTGCCATGTGGCAAGTGAAGCTCATCTGACCGTTTTCTCCCACACATGAAGGGGTAAATTTCCAAATCTATCCCCTGTCATTTTGTGTGTTTTTTTACTCGCTCTTTAAATAAATTGTAACGTGTAAACAAAATGGAAAAATTACATGTAGACCCTTGTCTTTTCTAGATATCACATTTAGATCCATGCCAGGTCACCTCAAGTGGTGCTCTACGTGAGGGGCCATTTTGCAAATATACCCCTGGAATATTTTGTATTTAATTTTGGTCCATAAAATTTTAAAGGCATGTTGTATAATTTTGTGTAAATTATACAGAGCCCACTGGAGTTTATTTTATTTACATGTATGCCCCTGCCAGCAATTGTATTTTTGTATGCTTATTTAATATACTTATTGTGCTCCAAAATCATGAAAAAATTGTTATAAGTTCGTGATTGCTTGTAGTTTCACGCCAAGATTTTTATTTGTAATTTTAGACCTTTTTGGTATTTATTAAAATTCATTTAGAGCACAAACAGTCCATATATAACGTATGAAATACCAAAAAATGTAAAAACATTTCTAAAAAATCCCAAAAAATTATATGTTGCTTATTTAGATATTTTTTCCATTAGACCTAAAATCACTAAAAATAGAAAACCAAAGCTTTTATAAATCGAAAAACCCCAAAAAACTTGATAAAAATATAAATAATTCCAAAAAAATCCAAAAATATATTTTTCTACTTTGTAATTTTCCATATAATATTATCCGATATTAAAATTTATTTGGAAAATTTCGGATTCAATTTCCTATTTTTAAATCCCATTTCAATCTCAGCTTATTATTCTATCCCTATTTTAAGCTATTTTGACGTTAAAAATATTTAAAAATTAACAAAATTCATTAAAAATCACAAGAAATATTAAAAAATATTTAAAATCCAAAAATATGTATTTCTATAGTTTGGATATTTGTAGTTATATTAATACCTATATTATCCATTATTATATATATTATAATCTATATTAATTATTATATAAAGAGATAAAATATAAAAATCCAAGAAAAAAAATTAATATGTATTTTATAAATATAAAATAAAAATACAAAATACAAAAATATAAAACAAAAATGAAAAAAAAGTAAAAATTAAAACCCCACAAAATGATATACAAATATACATGATGAATGACACATGTGTACATAGTGCTCATTGGTTGAAAATAAATATAGGCTACCATATTTGCTCTATGTGGTTCGACCTCTACATACTTCCTTGGTATACTTATAGTCGTAGAGAATAATAAATTTCAACTTGCTTTTTGTGCTATTCATTGCTTGCTATATTTGTGGGTTGATTGTTGATTGACTAAGGTTTTTCGTGGGTCGCCACAGCGACTGTGTCTCCATCTTGTGTGAGACATATCTTGACGCACAACAAAAATCTCTCTTGTCACCAGGTCATATGAATGGTGTGGCCTGAATGGGCCACGTGATCCGCAAAAAGAAGAAATCGGAATAAAAATCAAAAATAAATTAAAATAAATTGGTAAATGACTTTATTACTTTTAAGTTATAAAATAAAAAATGTTTTTTATGTAGTATTTTAATATGATTTTTATTATTTTTTTCGAGTTTATTTATTATAAGTTAATTTTTTGTGTTTTATTTATAGGTATATTCATCTATGTTTTGAGGATTTTGTTTTTATTTTGTATTTTTGATTTTATTACTTTATATATATATATGATTTATTTTTATATACATAAATATGTTTTTATTATGCTTTTCTGATGTATTTTGTGCATTTAAATAAATAGGGGTATAAAATATACAGGTATAAGTACAGGTATTTCATTTATGTATTTTGTATATATATTTTATTTTACATATACTATAAATAATATTTAAAAAATTATAAAAATATAAAATTATAAAAATAATAAAGAATAAATAAAATGTATATTTTATATATACAATAGGGGTCCAAAACCTAACTTTCACACCGTAACTCCCAAAAATATGAAACCATCTTCATTAAATAACATATTAAAAGTTATATACAATTAAAGGTGATTTTTATGCATTTTTAGTTTCTATTTAGGAGATATGGGTCTGGAAAATTGAGATTTTTGCTTTTTATTTAGAGTATAACTTGTACATTGTATATTATTTTTGTATGAAATTAATTTTGTATTTTTTCTCTATATTATTATTTACAACTTTCCTGAACAAAGTTTCTTTATTTGAGGTTTAAAAAATAGAAATAAAATAGGTCCAAAAAATGAATTATTGATGAATAAAAGAATGGAATTTTCATTGATTTATTGGCCCTTATCTCTCCCTACTTTATTCCTTGTCAACCAAGTCATCAAGATGCCTAGGTCTCGGGGTTTAGGGTCATAAAATACCTTTGACATTTTATTCTTTTTCTTTCCTTTTCTTTTTCTTTATTCTATCATTTTGGCATTAAAAATGTATTTTATACACAATAAATATAACAAGTAATGAATGTTAATTTGTACAAAATAATGCTATATACATGCATTAGCTAGGGTTCTTTTGGCCAAAATGACAGAATAAAGGTGATGAAAGGAGATTCATCAGTAGACTAGTTATACTAGTCGATGGTGCAGTAGAAATTTAAAAGTTTTAGATGAAACTACGTGGCTTGGGAACAATTCCCAATTCCTTTCATCAAGATCATACAAATATTAGAGTATCTCTTGAAGCATGATCGGAATCTACGAGTCTCTAAGAGAAGAGACCTCATGTTTCAAGTATGATCTGGCATAAAGAACACTTGCGGGCATGTGGATGAGATGCATGCCAAAATGACGATCCAAGCAAAGAACCTCTGGATTTCATCATATGAAATCCACCACCTTCTTTTAGAGCACGAGGAGTTGAAGAAGACGAACAACCATGAACAATCAGTCTGATAGCATGACAGCAGTGCAATGAAGATCATTGTTTCCACAACCATATGGCAAAACCACTAGGGTTTGGGAGAGAGAGATGGAACGTATGGTGTATGAGAGAGAGGGAGAGAGAGAGAGAGAGTTGTTGTCGCTATAATTGCATTAACTAAGAAGGTTAGGATTATCCTTTCTTTTATAATAAATTGGATGGTTTGGATGCACTCATAATGCACTCCTAATAATAATCAGTGGTTGAGATTAATTTGCAATATCCAGGATTACATGTAATAGTCAATAATGCAAGTTGAAGGACAATCTCCAAATACTACAATAAACGAATGACATTCATAATGGGAAAAGGACCAACCTCCTGCATATTATAGGGTGGACGGTCACCATGGCGGGAGCCACCACGACAGCCCACTCTGTATTGGGAGAAGTAGTATACTCCTTGTCCTAATATGTGGTGTAGTGTAATCTTTACTTGCACCAAATTAATATATGTTGCACATTTTCTAATTGAATTGTCACCAAAATAATTCCAAATTATTTGTGATAATTACAAGTAGACCATTGATTTTTATCAATCATATTCAGCCATCCAAAACTAAATGTAAATCACATTTACATTTAATTGTATAATGTGAATCTAATTCACATTAATATTTAAAATTGCGAGTTGTATTCATAACTATTTTTCTGTATGATATTGTGGATCATATCCACATTACCCATAATTATTGGAGATAGTATTATCCACATTACTCTTTTCTATGGTAATAATCTTATCTATGGCAATTAAATCCACTTGAATTACCTAAGATGTCTCTCTACACATGTCTAGATAATGTGAACACATCCACATATTTAAAATAATTAAATCCAATTTATTCATCATTATTTATCTTTATTATCCAATGATTAGATATTGTCTTTAATGGAACGATTCTTGAACTCTTTTAAAAATAGTGTGCTTTCTCTGTAGATACTTAGGGGTAAGGACATGTCGATTGTATATTCCATGTATAGTGACTTGGATATTGAGATCTTTTCTCATATCCAGATCTAGGAGACCTCTCAAGATGATTATGCAGACATTATATCCAATCTTCTTGCATCTGAATCACATTCAGATCAATGTCAAATATTTAGACCAAGATTGGGTAACTAGTCTACTGAGGGGAGTCATTAAAATCCAGACATGTTTCATCACTCCTCGAAATGGAAATTCCGTGATATGCAATTGCTTAATATCGTATCATCCTAAAGTATTTCAAATATCAGTACATCATGCATACTGGAAGAGCTTGATTAAACCCAAAGTTCTGATCATATTTGAACTGTCTTCTTTAGGATTTTATCATTAAGTTTCTCATTCGATCATTGGGAGTTGGTATTGATCATATGTTTTCCAAAATCATAGATCATACTAAGATATCTTGTCTTGGTTCGATAGCAAGACTACCACTGATGGAATTTGGTTGATACCAATATCTCATGAGTGAGCTCATGTCATCTGGTTTAGTAGGGAACCTTTATAATCCATTTGAGAGGTCGTACCATATGCCATTATATATACACCAACTCATCATTGTATAGATCTTGATTAGGTCATCAACCTAAAGGTTTGTCTAATGTACATATTTAGACATATAGTAACAATTCTATCTCCGGCCAAAGGATACACAGACCAAACAATAATATATATATATATTGAAGTTGAAACGTTGAAGTGTTATCATGTATTCCCAAAAAGAGAATAATTTATTTCAATATATATTATTTATAAGTTAATGATAATAGTTGAATCTATAAATTTAATTAGGAGAAGAAATCAAATAGTAACATAATAATTTATCAAATGACTATTCATCTATCGCATCTAATTAGGGTGCTCCCGGCTCTGACATGTATCTTGGGAAGCATTCTTTAATGGAACTTTAACTTTAGCTGGCTATGACCAAGAAATCATCGGTTTCTCCTGGTGGGCGGGAAATGCCAAACTTATCAATTTATTCAGTAAACTACTTAGAGCCCACGTGGCCCATACCAGATTAATTATTTTGGGCTGGAGAAATGAATCAATTTGAAGTAGCTCATTTCATACCAGAGAAGCCGATGTACAAGGCATGACATATGTCTTAGTTATCTCGATCTCGCTAAGTCAACTCTTTGGCGTAACTTATTCAACACCTTCAAATCTATGTTCCTATTAGAGGACCTGAATCAAAAGGTTGGTCAGAGATCCGCCTTTGGGGTATGGATTTCCATCTCCTTCTCAGGCTGGAGATCCTTTCTTGACAATCATTTGACGGCGCTAGTTGTATCCTCAATCTAACTCTTTAGATATCATCTTAGCACTATCCTCTATGATCCAACCAATGGACTAACAACTTTATGAGTATCAAGATGGCCAAGGTACATAACCCTAATTATATTAAGAGACCTATTATGCAAATTGGTTATTCTTTATTTCATATTAAAGAGTAATTTGAAATAACTTTTATAGCATAATGTCTCTCCGTGCGCACACATTCCCAACAGATGTTCAAAGGCCACAAAAGATAGTCAATCTCTCGTAAGGAACTCTAGTTCAATTGCCATGTTTCTACTAGAATGGAGAGTAGATGGGAGTTTTACTCCAAAAGAAGCACTTTATGAGGCTTCTCGTAAATGCGAAATGCAGCTAAGCCTATACCAAACTCTAGTTCCCCCTAGTCGTGCCGACATCGTGATGAATCCATGATTCATTAACATTCTTTTTGCATTTTGTCTTAAAACCCTTAACAAATACATGTAAATATTCATTAATTTCCATCTTTTAACAAAATCATACTCATGAATAAAAATTCACTTTTATGCATCAAAATCATGTAAATAAATAAAAGAATAAAAAAAGAAAACAAAAAAAGACATATTGTAACTATGTATATATGTACAATATGACTAATAAAATAAATATAACTGAAAGATATATTTATACCCTACCCTCGAGACCAAGTCAGCATAGATTGATCGACAAACAAATAAGTAGGGGGAGACAAGGAAAGAAAATAATAAAAAATAATTAATTCTACACTTTATACACTCTTCACTATTTTATTAAATATTTATCAAATCTACATTGAGTTTAGTTAATTCATATTAACATATTTTTCAACAAACTCTTTTCCTAATTATTTATAGAAATGTATAAAAATATAAAAATAAGTTAAAAATATTATTTTGCATATATACCAAGAAATTCAACTTGTAAATTGTTAAATTCTCAACTTCCGAGCATCATAACTTTCTCATACAAACTCTAAATTCACTTTACTCACCTTAAAGTTCATAAAATATATTCTCTAATTACTGGAGGTGATTTCACTAAAATTGGAGTCCATTTGCAAAAAGTTGATTTTGGGACCTAATGACAATTGAGTTTCTGGGCAATTTATTTTATCAAGAACACATTATTTATAGTTTTAAAGATTTTATAATTTTTAATTATTTTCTTGATCTTGTATTTTAACCATGATTTATCTCATAATTTTTTGACAATATTTATTATTTTAAAAAAAATCTAAAACTCTAATTTATAGCTGAAATCGTGCTATACAGCTTATACTCGTATTTATTAATATATTTAAATTAATTTATTAAAATCCACAAAAAATCACAAATACTTAACTTATATTATTATTAATTAATAAAATAAAAATTGGTATACTATATGTTAATTCATTAAATTAAAAATCAAATACGTATTTATCAAGTAGTATTTATATCGATTTATTAATATAATATTTATATTTCATAAATTATTTATTATTTACAAAAATTATTATTCCATAATTAAGGTAAATTAACTATTTACATTTTTCATTTTAATACCCATTTAAAATGACATTATTTATTATTTAGTATCTAATTATTAATGTATTTTCCCATTTGGCCAACCAGGTGCTGACACATGTCAGCACTGGTGCTTCTTCCCCAGCAGGAAGTTGTTAGCTTCTATTCCACTGGCCGATATTCACCTTATTACCCTACTCTCATCCTAACCTCTTCACCAAATCCTAACCCTACATTCTAATCTCCTGACCACAACCTTACACGCCCTTCATTAGATCTAACCTAACTCTTCACAGATCTATCTATAAAAATCTCCAAAGTTGCCTCATCGCAACTAACTCTCCCTTTCACCAGAACAACCTGGTTGACCCTACTTTTCCACCTCGCTCCGCCTCGCTCAAGTTGTGACAGGGCCAGGGGTTAGCCGTGCGCGGAAGATCGATCGACGGAGGAGTAGTTCCGAGCTTCTCTTGGTCTTGAATCGCACCACCGCATGCATTGAGCTACGATTCACCGACCGTCAAGCGAAGATCAGGAGGATCTTATATCCTCCATCCACAAGTGACTTCCTTCACTCTTTTTCATTTTATTTTCTCAATTCGTGTGCACTTATTAGAGTGGATAATCACATTATTTGATAGGTTAATCATCATTCTTTCATTTACATTCAAAAACCCTCTCCACATTTGATTCGATTTCGATCAAATCCACTGCCATTTTCATGTAAAACACTAGTCTCTGGAACAGAATATACCCTGTAACTCTTCACATTTTTGACTGATTCCATAGAGGATCGAGCAGCACTTTTCTCAATTGCAGGTCTATCCACACATCTTGAGCAACACTTAATCATCTGGAGCACTTTAGTCCATCGCCTTCGCCAAATCGAAGGAGAGCATGAGAAGATCTAGGGTTTGGACCCTAGTGACTTTCTCAGATCTTCATCGGCATTTCACGGCCATTTCCACCATCCTGAAGCCTTGTCCACCGCAGACGAGCTCAAGGGATGATGGAGTCACCCCTCTAGCCCTGCAGAAGGTCGATCCACTCACTCCTACATCGAGATCAACCGGAGAATTAGCCATCGTCGCCACCAGCATCTGGAAGAGGGAAGAACATCAAGAACAGCCACACGCATAGGCATGCACCACGTGGCCAAAACAACGGCCCAGATCCGCTTTTGCCTTAGCCGTTCGCGTAAAACGGTGTAGCATTTGCATCTTAGACCCACAATGTTCCAGAATTTCATTACGCCCTAGAAAATTCCAGATATTGCGTTTAGGTCCCCGAACAAAGACCTAAGCATAATACATTTTATTTTCTTTTCGTTTTAGTCCCTGAACAAGGATCGGACTACAGAACTTTTAATTTCTTTTCTTTGCTTTTATACCCTTGAACTGTAGGTTACATTTGGACCTATTCTAGACCTTATTTTGAGTTGATTTTTCAAGGGGAGTTACACAACTACCCTAGTGAGGTTCTGTTATTTTTATTGTGATTTTTTGTCGTGTATTTTTCTTGTTTTGGTTTTTCTAATTTTGTATCTGTTTTGAGTTCTTTTCTTGCTTTTTTCAAGAAGAAATAAAAATCACGGAATACCTCTTCTGCTTAAAAATCATGGTATTGCTATTCCGCCTCCTCGATTTCGACCAGGCACACTTACCTGGATAAATATTAAAGTGTAGACAAAATAGGAGAGAGAAGCCGCATATTCACCTCATTTTCTCTCTCTCCTATTTTATTGATTTTTATTTGATTAATAAGATTTTGTCTTTGCGGTTTCTTCTACACCGACTCTGACCTTTATTAACTGCGGGCAAAATCCGGTTATTAAAATGGCACCATTGTTGGGGAGGCGGTAGGTATATTTTGGTTTTTGATTTTTTGTGATTTTTCTGGCTTCTTGATTTTTACGGTTTTTCTCTAATTTTCTTCGATTTTCTTTCTATGTGTTTTACGGTTTTTACGGCTTTTAACGATTTTTTTTATTTTTACAGTTTTCATGTTTTCTTTGATTTTTTTCAATTTTCGTGTGTGTTTGCTAATGAGTTTTGCAGAGCCTGCAAGATCAGCCAACTTCTTCGTAAGTTGAACCAGTTGAGAGTGCAGAGATCGACTCTTTCTATACGACTCAATTGCAGAAGAGCAGAGCAAGTTAGCATGATTTTTATTATTTTTGTACTCAAATTATTATTTTGTATTTTTGTGAGAGAGGAAGGGGTATTTCCCCGTTTTTAACTTTGTAGAAGGGGTCCACTAAGGACATTCCGAATTATCCCGGACTTGAACACTTTCTTCAGGGTATGTTTCGCCAGGTGCCGGTGCACTTGGGGGACCTCGCCACGGGTTTCGATTTTCATCGATTTTTTCTTTGTTTCACGTGATTTCATGGAGCCTAGGGGTGCATGTTTGATTAATTAGCTGATTAAATGAAAACCCCATATCTCTAATCCACACTTAGGTGTGATTCACTGATTTTGAAAAATAATTCATTCTTACGCTAGAGCTGCTGATTTAGGATATTATTTTTAATGCTTTTTACATGCATTAGCTTAGGTTTTCAATTCTACGCGGATTACTTGCATGTAGACTGCTAGCATCAGGTATGATCTCTATCTCTGCATGTATAATCATTTTTCACGGCATTCCATGATTCTCTCTCTGTAAGACACATTTTTGAAAATAAAAAAAGAACTGGCCTCCCACTAGATATTGTTAAAAATGTCCAAAAAAATGAAAATCATAAAATAAAAAAAGTTTAGCAAAACTTGACAAAAAATAAAAAAATCTGGACTCAAAATTTGTATTGCGAGAACAATCCCCTCCTTGCTTGCAGGTACTCTCCAGACAGAGCGAGGCACATACACTTAAGGAAAAGAGCCCAAATCCCGGGATTTGTACCCTAAGCGCTTGGACTCACTCTTCGGGTCCTACTACTTGCTACAAGCACTTGCCTCAAACGTTAGCAGAAGTAGTCTTGTTTAGGTCGGTGTGCATCGCCGGCTTAAATACAAACTACCCGAAGAGACTACACCTATGAGTTTGTTAAATAACTGCTTTGTCACCTAACTTTAAAATTAAAAAGATAAAAGATCGAACTTTTAGGGTCATCACTGTGTGAAGTACAAACTTGGGTTGCACTGTGTTTGTACGCGAGGTGTGCGTTATACCGCATCTCATACACCTTCACACTCGTGTTTTTTACTTGACATCGTGCTCTCCCTCATACTCCTTTTGACATCAAAGATGATGACTCAACAGATTTTTCGCTCAGACTCCATGAGCTTTTGATTATCCACCGTTCGTCGTACATCTTCACAGACTCAGGAAGACCCTCTTCCCGAGTTGATACCATCTAGTCATGAGGAGACTCAGACCTAGACTCCCTCGCCTCCCATCCCTTCTATTGAGGCAGTCCCACGCCTCAAATTTTCATCTATTTCTCCTACACATTTTTCATTGAGTTCTTATGAGACTTTTTCCTTCCCAGGGGATTCGAAGACTATGGCTAGAGGGAAGGGACCAGTTGAGAACAGACTAGCTGAGGACAGATCGATTGGGGAGAGACATGCAAATGATAGACCTGATCCAGTCTCAAATATTACTATGGGAATTCTAAACACATTACAGCAGATGAACCTACAGATCAGAAATCAATGTCGAGTCCAAGATGAGCTGAGAGCTGAGATAGCTGCACTGAGAGCAGGAGCCGGGAACCCACCACCGCCTACCGGGGTTCCCGCGACGTTGAGAGATGAGTTTGACCCAAGAGCCAGGATGTTACAACATTGGATTCGATTACCACCTGATAAATCAAAAAATCATCATCGATCGTGTGCTCCACACTAGGTAGGATCACAATCATCGAGGTGACCGACAAGAACCTCGGCTCAATCAACAATTAACCCACAATACGAATAAAGCAATAGATATCAACAATGTGGAGTTAAATTTATTATAACTCTACAACAAATGTGTATAGGTGTAAGCATGTGTAGAGTTCGAACTCAAGGAGCAAACAGTAGAAAGTGGGCAAATGAATTCACACAAAAATTTGTCTTTTATCTCTTGTCCATTTTTATTGTTTTGTGTATTTTTAATTTTATTTTTTTATTTTTGCTTTATATTTTTGTATTTTTTTTAATTTTTTAATTTTATATTTTCTTTTTATATTTTAGGTTTCTCATATTTCTTTTTCATTTTAAATACATATATATAGGATATATAAAGCTATATATACAATATAGAATGATATATTTATAAATACTAATAAATGTAAATAAAATAAAAAAAATAAAAAATTGCTTATGAGTTTCATAAACTTTTCTGATTTTTTTATAATTTTTTTGGATTTTGTGCTAACTTTTATGTATTTTAAAATTCAAAAATATCCTAAATAAGGAATTTAATAAATACCCAAAATTGATTTGAATTTTAAAAATAGTAAATAAGGTCCAAAATTATCCAAATCACTTTTAATATATAAATATATATAAAGAAAATTATAAAATAAGAAAATAATTTTTTGGATTTTTTTAGTGACTTTTTAGATTTTTATGAAGGTTTTTGGGGTTTTTCAACTTTTAAGCTTTTTCTTTTTCCATTTTTAGGATTTTGGTTTCTGGACTCAATAAATACTAAAATATATAATTTTTTGGTATTTTTTAGAATTATTTATTTTTTATTTTCTAATATAAAAATGGCAAAAATGGTGCTCATTTCATTTTTAATAAATGTATTAAATGCACAAAAATGCAAAATGAATACGTGGGTGGAAGTACATGGCAAGATGCATTTATCTCTATTTTTGTGAATTTTTATGAGCACAGTATCTATATAAAATAATTAGATGAAATGCACAAAAATACATGTCCTAGCAGGGCATATTTGTAATAAAAAATAAAATTTAGGGGGCTCAGTGCAATTTTGCCAAAAATATACAACGTACTTCAAATTTTATTGGACTTTTTAACAATTACAAAAATGTCAGGGGCATCGATGCAATTTTCCCAACTCACGTGGGACACATGAGCTGAGCTAGACTAGACCAAAGTGCAAATAAAAGAACTACGAGTGCTTTTTTTACTAAATGTCCTATTTATTTTACACGTTATATTTTATTTATAGGACTAATAATTGAATATACAAAAAGGTAGGGTATGGATTGCAATTTACCCCATAACTACGCGCCATCAGACAGTTCTGGTGATCTCACCTGACACGCATCTCCATCCAAGCGGTCGGTACCGCTTTGCTGTGGAAGCTCGAGATTAGATCACCCCATGTGATCTGACGGTCTTGGCTTGTTGCATCCAATGGCGTCTGGAGGATTTGGAGGAGATGCTCGATCCAACGGCTCCGACCCTCCCTGTAGGAACAGGGAAGAACAGCATAGGTGGCGAGCTTCAATCGATGCTACGGCACATCTCCGGCGGTCTTCATCTGCCCCAAGGTCTGCAAAAGGGAGCAGATGTGTCCCTCTATCCTCAGGAAGCCTTAGAATGTCACGAGGTTCACCGGAGCTCTCCCGAAGGATCGGCGATGAGAAAGAGCTCTAGGAACCTTGGGTGAATCGCAACGCGGTTCCTGCTATCTTGAAAGCTCCTGGGATCTGCAAAAAAAGTTCCTAGGTCGAGGGCAAAGTACCTCGACCCCTTAGCACGCGAAATGGGTGGTTGGCAGAGTGTGGCAGCATGCCTCCAGCGAGCGGAGGAAGGGAGACATAGGTCTCCAGATCCACTAGGGATCTGGGCAGAATGGAAAGCCTAGGGCATGAAGAAGTGGTAGGGGAAAGATATGGAGGTGGTAGCGGGGTCAGAAACATGTGGGTACACGGTGGAAATGTTCGCTAGAGCGGAGCTCCGATGAACTACGAGTTGGGATAATTAAGATAAACCTAAGGTCTATGGGTTAATCTAAATGCGTAATTAAAAAACAGAAAGCAAAATCTATATAAAAATCGAAAAGGGCATAGCTCATACCTGGCCGAGGGCCAAGGAGTAGAGGTGGCCAGAGTTGGCCGCATGGGTGCACCTCCCTCCTCCGCGAACCAATTCCAACCTCCAGGGTTGCACCACCTGTCACCTGGAGACATGCTTGGTCGGAGGCAATGGCTCTAAGACTCGAGGGATGACCATAATTGGAAGGAGGAAGAAGATATTTTGTTTATAGACAAGAGACAACACCCTTATTGACCGGCCGATTGAAGGAAGAATGAGTTATGTATAGGGGATCCAAGATCTCGGCGTAAATCTATGTAGATCAAGGAGCAGAATTGCTAAAGAGATCGACAGCGATAGATGGTCCAATTAATCGTGAAAATGGCAAGAAAATGCGGGAAAAGACAGCTCTAATGGGCTAGAGTGCCTGGAGGACAAATTAACCAGAAGTCAACCCGCGACCTGACGTGATTGTTCCACGTCAGGTCGCTACAAAACAAAACTATGGATTTTATTCGAATTTAATTAATTAAAATAATAAATGATTTTATTAATTTTTGAATATAACATAAATTTTTTTATTTATTTTATTTAGTATTTTATTATGATTTTTATTTACTTATTGGTGCTATTTGTTGCAAGTAAATTTTTAAGTTATGTTTATTGGTATATTTACCTATTTTTTGACTATTTTATTTCTTAATTTGTATATTTTATTTTATTAATTTATTTTATATATTAATAAATTATTTTTATGAATATAAATATATTTTATTATATTTTTGTAATGTTATTTGTACATTTAAATAAATAGGGGTATATATTATGTAGGTATACTTATAGGTATTTTGTCTATGTATTATATACATTATTTTATTTTAATGTATTTTCTTGGGTCTTATTTTAGTTTTATATTTTTAATAGAATATAAGTAATATTTACAAGAGTATAAAAATATAAAACAATAAATAATAAAAGAATAGGGTACACTTTTATTTATATACAAGTAATGACATAGGTATTTTGCCTGTGTTTTTACATAGATTCGTTTTATTTTGTGTGTTCTTTTAGGTTTTATTTTGGTTTTAATATGCACATAAGTTATAAATAATAATTACCAAATTATAAAAATATGAATTTGTAAAAAGAGTAAGGAATGAATAAAATGAATATTTTATTCGGGTATCATGTACAATGAGGGTTCAAAACCCAATTTTCACATCTTAACTCCAACAAATATGAAACCACTCCATTAAATAACTTATGAAAAGTTATATACAATTAGAGGTGATTTTGATACATTTTGAGTTTTTATTTGGGAGATATGGGTCTGTGAAGTTGGGATTTTAGCTTTTTATTTTGTGTATAAAATGTACACTGTGTATTATTTTTATGCAAACTCAATTTTGTATTTTTATTTACATTATTATCTACAACTTTCACATACAAAGTTTCTTAATTGATGAATAAATAATAAAGAATAAAATAGGTGTCAAAATGAATTATTGAATGAATAAAATAAATAGATTTTTATTGTATTTTTACCCTTATCTCCCCCTACTTTATTCCTTGTCAACCAATTCAATTCATGACTTGGTCTCGGGGTTTAGGGTCATAAAATATCTTCAATATTATATTCTTTTTCTTTTCTTCTCTTTAAACTATAATTTTGGCATTAAAAACAATAATATTTACACAATAAATGCAATAAATGATGAATGCTATTTTGTACTAATTAATGTTATTTACATGCAATAGCTAGGGTTTTTAAGGCCAAAATGATAGAATAAAGGTGGTGAAATGGAGATTCATCCCCCACTATACTTGCCTTTGCTAGTCTCTAGCAAACACTTATGCAATAAGTACAAAAAGAACAAAGAAGAAAAGAAAAAGAAAGAATAAATGGAATTGATTTCAATTATTAAATTTGTCTTTACAAAATCAAAGTTTGGAGCTCAGGTTAGACCTTGATGTGAGAATGTGCATGGAACCTAGTTGGGAACCAAATTTAAAATATAACAGCCTTCGAGAGTCACAGAACTCGGTTCAAACCACCTCAAGAGCCAGGTCAGAACTAGCCTACATCATACGCAAACCCTTACAACTATGAAGATGATTTGTACAGAGTAAGTGATAGTGGCTCTCCCCAGCTGAAATGACAAAAGAACCGACTTCTCTAGAATGATAACCCAATGATTCCCCGATCCAGCAACTCTTTCCTCGAGGAGCAGGGTATTCTCTTCTAAGTTCAAGTGGCATACGGATCAAGAGGATGAGGTGAAGAGAAAAATGGACGGTGTCCAGTATAACTACCTATCTAGGGATGCATGACCAGTGTAGACAAGTCATCCAGCTATATGCTCACATGGTATAACTTCGATGCTCAAGCTTTCTTATTGACTATACAAGACATATACATACTCCAGCAGGCATTCTATTTTCAATCAGGCTTATCCACTTTTTTGGAAAAAAAATTCAACATACTATTTACAGCATCATTTACATAAGGAGTTTTTCCTCGTGAGCTAGATGAATATCCCTCTTTTGAAGCATTATTGCAACACCCACTCTCTTGTCTTTAGATCTCATGGATGTTGGATCGGGTTGGGGTGCAATTCCCTCCCTAGACGAGGATAAATGTTTCCACTCATGTGTGTCTAAAATCGGAAAATCCATTCCCCTCACCACTCCAACAGAGTTGAGCCAAGTGAAAGGTGCAAGTGTCCAAGTTAGGTCACGACCAACAAGAGTCATGCGTGTGTCTCGAAAAGTTCTAGTTAGTCAGTTGAGGTCACTTGAACCCAGCCCTGAGTCTCAAAGAATTAAGTCCCAATGGACTGAAGTATCTTAAATCTAGTTCCCGAAAGGTTTTAGTGAAGTTAGGTGCAGTAAGGTCCAACCGAGCTCCAATCTTCGATTTTATTTGGACTAGTTCAATCATCAAGCTCAATTCAAAAAGAATGAATGTTATGCAAATGCTATGTACAATGTAGAAAGAATGGTGCAATTTTTCAAAGAATTTTTTGCAAATAAAAAGAATTTTGGCATACAAAAATATAAGATATATACAACTATTTACACAGGTGTGCCTCTTTTTATTTATTGTAAGAGTTAAGAATTTAAATAACTTATAGGTTTGAAAAAGTTATTTATTTTTATAGGTATACATATACAATTGATAAAAAAATTTTATTTTGTAGGTGTATATATATTTATTTATTTAATGATGCATATATTCCTCAAATTTATTTGCAAATAATTTTGAAAACTATAGTACAAAATATTTTTTGCAAATATTTACAAATATTTGAAAGCCATTTTGCAAGATTTTCCAAACAATATAGATTTTTCAAAGTATTTTTACA
The DNA here is from genome assembly GCA_037367405.1 of Ottelia alismoides. Lineage (NCBI taxonomy): Eukaryota > Viridiplantae > Streptophyta > Magnoliopsida > Alismatales > Hydrocharitaceae > Ottelia > Ottelia alismoides. The sequence goes on from JAZKJV010001103.1 coordinate 712,469, forward strand.
ATCATTTTCAAAATCATTTGCAAATAGGTTTTTAAAACTTTTATTTCACACAAAGAAAAGAATTCTTACACATCAAAACATTTTTACAAAGGTTGAAAAGCTTTCCGAACGGGTCAAACCATTTTTCAAATCATTTTGCAAAAATATTTTGACATGATTTATTAATCATTATGTACCAAAATAATTTGAGGTATAAAAATGCATTTGTTATTAATTGATTTAATGAATTGTATATAGTATTTATAGTATTTTAGCCATATTTATTATACGAAAGTACGAGTTGTTGCTAAAGTATATACGGAGTATATACGATCCCCCTATACCTAGCTTGAGTTATGTCCTCATAGATCGAAAAGAAAACGAGAAGACACAACTCGTACCGAGTATAGAAAATCATATACGATAACGACTAAATAAGAAATGAAGGAATGAAGAGATCGATGTATTAGAAGCTTACCTTCCCCCCTATACTTAGGATTAAATAATACCAAGTATAGAAGACTATACATAAAGTAGGGAGGGTGGGAATAAAGAGATCACAGCTCGTTATGTCTCCCCCTATACTTAGGGTGAGATATCCTTAAGTATAGTAGAGCAAATCAACAAGAGAGGAGACAATGGAGGGGACCAAAGAATGAAATAACTCAAGGTACACCCCCCCCCATACTTAGGACAAAGTATGTCCTAAGTACAGAAAACTGACATAAAGGGGTGACACCTCTCAGGTAGAAAAAGGAAAATGAAAAGGAAAAGAAGAAAAGCGAAATGAAGATAGAAGAGAATGTATGCATCACTCCTCCTGTATTTAGGGTAAAAGATCCCTAAGTACAAGCAACGACATGAGCGATGAAAAAGAACGAAGAAAGAACAACACGGTGTGTACCCCCTATACTTAGGACAAGGTATGTCCTAAGTATAGACACACAGATATGGTGAAAGATCTGGGGCACACATGACATAAGAGAGAAAGAAGGAATGTAATACAAAACATGTATATACAACAAGTAAAGAATGGTGAAGTACATAGCAATATCTGATAAGCGAATACCATGCTCTCGGCATCGTCTCCCTATGAGAATGATAACACAGTCAGAAAGTGAGAAGACACTCGGATAGGCAATCAAGTGGGTGTCAGCTATCGGTGAAAACAGATCGGAAACTAAACCAGAGTCAGGTAGCATGTAGGAGATCATCGGCTCATAGGTAAAGGAATGTGATATCGGAGTCGATACCGTAAGACATGGAGGAAGAATGAGCGGTACAGAATCCTCCAAGTCAATCAAAGTCTCAGGAAGATATGAAAGGTGAATAGCAAGAGACTCTCTCTGCAGCAGGGTATCTGGTAGTCATAAGATCATAAATGTCAAAGGGACACACTGAATACCCCCAAAACATGGCTCAACCCTACGAGGGTCCTCAAGGTGAGCAGACTCGAATGAGTCAAAGATCTCAGAATAATAAAGAGACTCAGCTCCGGGCTCCAACGGATTGGAGACTAACCTAGAGAGGAGATTGATTACACATGTCAGAAGACTTGGCTCCGTGCTCCACCAGATAGGAGACACCAGCAGTGAAACCAAGTACCTAAAAAATGATGTACCCTCTCGTAGATAACCCTCGGGGAGTAGTACATACTAGTCAATGAATAATCAGACATAGCTCACCCTTGCGGGGGTCGCCAAGGTGAGTGGGCTCAAGGGAGTCATATCCATCAGATGGATCAACAGAAGCAGTCTCGGTAGGCGACATATCATCTACTAGCAGAAGAGACCGATAGATCCAGGAAATGTGGCAATGTTCCGCAGATAACCCTTGGGGAACATACTGCCAAGTATGCAGTGAATAATCAGAGGAAGCTGGCTCATCCTTGTAAGGACCGTCAAGTAGAGCGGACTCACATGATTCCAGTCAGATAGGTCCCAAGATCCGGCAGATCGAATACATAAGAAGGCAGTGGGGATCAGAAGCAAATAACAGGCGACTCGGTTATATGCTCCGCCAATTCGGAGACACAATCAAAAAGTGGAATCGAGCATAAAGAATGTGTTGCATCCTCCCGCAGATAGTCCTCGGGGAATAATGCAAACTAAGCAGTGAAGAATCAGAATATGTCCCATTCTTGCGAGAGTCATCAAGGAGAGAAGACTTAAAGGAGTCTGAAAGAGCGGTCTCGATAGACGACAGATCAGCTACCCAGCAGAAGAGACCGAAGGATCAAAAAAGTGACATAGTCTCCTGCAGATAACCCTCGAGGAGTACTTAGATCTAAGCGGTGAATAGTCAAAAAAAGTAAGACCCATCCATGTGAGGACCGTCAAGGAGAGAAGACTCGCAGGAGTCCATGAAATTGGCCTCGTGCATCGACAGATCGGGCACATAAGCAGACAGTGAGACAAATATCATACATCCGATCGAGCTCCAACAAGATGGACACTCAAGCCAGGAGTGAAACCAATCGTACAGAAAATGTTGCATGTTCCTGCAAATAGTCCTGGGGAGTAATGAAAACTAGGTGAATCGAATTATGGGAATGCTGGCATCCAATCTCACCTCCTCAAAATCAATCAATCAATCCTCATTCGGAGGGCATAAGATCATGGGAAGGATGAGAAAGTCAATCTCGCCAGTCGCAATACGGTCCCTCAAGTCAATCACAGTAGTTGAGATGGTTCAAGATGTAAGCATAAATCCTCTACGTGCTACAGATGGATGAAAAGAGTCAGGAGATCGAGGATGGATCAGTTAGGGAGATGTGTGAGATCATGTGGGTTCCTGAGCACTGTCGCTCTGAAGTATGAATCAAGATAGTCAATCAATCCTCTAGTTCAATATAGGAGGAACCACAAAATAGATAATCTAATCATAACTCATGAAATCGTCATCAAATCATCACAATACATCACATCCTCAATACGGTGTGCTTGATCAAAATCCTCAAATAAGAGTCATACCTAGTAATCGTGCAATCATCAAAATCCTTAATAATATCTATGCACAAATCCGAGACAGATCCACTAAAAGTATCACACCAATCTCAGCATCCACAAAATGTGTCCGACTTACTCAAATGCTCAATGAAAGTCATAAACCTCGATGAGGGCCCTATCTTTAAGCACAACAATCACGGGTAGAAGAAGGGATGGTGCGGAGGGAACGAGGAGGATGGGCGGGATTAAAGCGGACACAGACAAAATTGTGGTTCAAGGAGAGGGTCTCCTTGAACCAGACCAAATATGGGTGATATGGGCAAGGAAAGAAGCCACAAAATCCGGCGAAGATGGTGAATCTCAAGACCCAATATCACGACTCAGATGCAAATGAGGAAATAAATACACAAGAGAGGTAGAGACAGTCAATAATAAAAAATGATGACTCACACTAATGAGACCACAGACTCAAAGAGAGATGAAAATGAAGATGGGCTCAAGGCACAATCAATGTACAAAGTAGACCCCCAATTCACCTACTCAACACAGTGAAGACCGATATGTTGGTCTTTTATCTTTTCATCTTTAGAGTTAGATGATTTTCAAGAAGTTATACACACTGAAGATAGGCTTGGGATTTGGGCACTAATCCTTAGCATGTACGTAGGAATAAAATGCATAAACAATGAGGGGGTTGCTCTTCCCAAAGCAATGAATCCATTACATTTTATTTTGAAGTCTAATAGAGTTTGCAGTCCCAATTTTATTTATGTTATAACTTTTTGTTTATTTTTCAATGCACGTGCGTAATGATGTTTTCAATTCCATTTAGCATCCTAGGTAGGAAAATCAGAGGGAGAAGGTCGGAAAAGTTGTGCAAGTCAGAAATCGATGATGCATGCAAAGTCAGAAGACTTACAGTGCTTCTCATCTCTCTCCATGCGGGATGCATAACAGAATTGAAACCTATACTACATGCAATGCAATCCGATGAAATCACCCTAGAATAGTAACTGTTATTATCGTGAAGAACAATATGCTATACATCTAGAAGTGAGATCCAAAAGTCTGGTCTCAGAAGTTCATCAGTGTCAGTGCCACAGCGGATCCTACAAGCGTTGTATAGCACTTCTCTCAGCACTCGATCTCAAATCCAAATAAATAACAATTATGATTTGACTAAGTCCAGAAGCGAATCTATCGGTACATGCAAATTTATTAGGGCTTTGGACCTTAATCTATCGAGCAAACAATTCATAAGCAAGGGCCCATTCACACAAAATAAATAAAACAAAAATTCAGAAAAACAAATAAAATAAAGAGATAAAAATATATAAAAATTAATGAGTCCCCCAAGGGAACAATAACTTGGGCAATGGACCTTGCGAAGTCGTTGTACCTGTGAGAGTTCAAATTATTACATATAGAAGTACCACTCTCTCACATAAATTTACACATTTTTAAAAAAGGCAAACTAAATAAAATGAAATGTATCTAGAAGCTGTCTCAAAAATCCTCCAAGTCTGTATTGGTTGCTCTCTCCTGTCGGCTCAGTCAAAAGGCTGACTCCGCCGAGCTTGGGATCATAGGTCCTCCTAAGAAGTCCATCATCGTGTCGTGATCCCTCGCAACAAATTCAAACATGGAGGAGTGTCAGACAGTTCACAATTGATAATAAATAAAAAATGAAAAATAAATAAATGCTAACAATAAATAAATATAAAAATAAATAAATGAACAAGATACAAGACAAATAAAGAATCTTGAACTATGTGGCGTTGCTCCCCGGTAACGACGCCGTCTGATAAACCAAAAAATCATCATCGATCGTGTGTTCCACACAAGGCGGGAGCACAGTCATCGAGATGACCGACGAGAACCTCAGCTCAATCAATAGTTAACCCACAATATGAATAAAATAATAAATATCAAAAATGTGGAGTTAAAGTTTATTATAACTCTGCAACAAATGTCTATAGGTGTAAGCATGAGTAGAGGTTGAACTCAGGGAGCAAATGATTGAAAGGGGGCAAATAAATGTGCACAAAAATTTGTCTTTTATCTCTTATCCATTTTTATTATTTTTTGTGGATTTTCAATTTTATTTTTTATTTTATGTTATTTTGTGTTTTTTAATTTCTAATTTTATATTTTCTTTTCATATTTTCAGATTTTTATATAACTTTTTCTTTTAGATACATATATATAGGATATATAAAGCTATATATACAATATAGAATAATATATTTATAAATACTAATAAATGTAAATAAAATATAAAATAAAAATAGTTTTTGTGTTTTGTAAATTTTTATAATGTTTCAAATAATTTTTCTGTTGCTAATTTTTATGTATTTTTAAATTCAAAAATAATCCAAATAAGGGATTTAATAATAAATAAGGTCCAAAATTACCCAAATCAATTTTAATATATAAATATATATAAAGAAAATTACTAAATAGGAAAACAATTTTTTGGATTTTTTAGTGACTTTTTAGATTTTTATGAACGTTTTTGGTGTTTTCAATTTTTAAGCTTTTTCTTTTTCCATTTTTAGGGTTTTTGGTTTTTTGACTAAATAAATATTAAAATATATAATATATAATTTTTTTTGGAATTTTTCAGATTTTTATTTTTTTTTGTTTTTTTTCTAATTTAAACAAGGCAAAAATGGTGCTTATTTCATTTTTAATAAAAGTATTAAATGCATAAAAATGTAAAATGAATACATGGCATGGAAGTACAAGGAAAGATGCGTTTATCCCTATTTTTGTGAATTTTTATGAGCACAGTAGTTATTTATAATAATTAGATGAAATGCACAAAATTACATGTCCTAGTTGGGGCATATTTGCAATAAAAATAAACTTCATGGGGCTCAGTGCAATTTTGCCAAAAATATATAACATACTTCAAATTTTATTGGACTTTTTTAACAATTACAAAAATGTCAGGGGCATCGATGCAATTTTCCCAACTCACGTAGGACACATATGAGCTAAGCTAGACTGGACCAAAGTGCAAATACAAGAACTATGAGGGCCTTTTTACTAAATGTCCAATTTATTTTACACTATATTTTATTTATAGGACTAATAATTGAATATACAAAAAGGTAGGCTATGGATTGCAATTTACCCCATAACTACGCACCATCGGACGGTTCTGGTGATCTTACCTGACACGTGTCGCCATCCGAGCGGTCGGTATCGCTTTAATGTGGATGCTTGAGATTAGATCACCCCATGTGATCTGATGGTCTTGGCTTGTTGCATCCAACGACGTCTGGAGGATCTGGAGGAGATGCTCGATCCAACAGCTCCGACCCTCCCTGTAAGAACAGGGAAGAACAACGCGGGTGGCGAGCTTCGATCGATGCTACGGCGCATCTTCGGCGATCTTCATCTGCCCCAAGGTCTGCAAAAGGGAGCATATGTTTCCCTCTATCTGCAGGAAGCCTCATAATGGCTCGAGGTTCATCGAAGCTCTCCCGAAGGATCGGAGACGAGGAAGAGCTCCAGGAACCTTGGGCGAATCGCAACGCGGTTCCTACTATCTTGAAAGCTTGTGGGACCTGCAAAAAAGGTTCCTCATTCGAGGGCAAAGTGCCTCGACCCCTTAGCATTCCAAATGGGTGGTTGGCAGAGCCAGGTGGCGTGCCTCCGACGAGCAGAGGAAGGGAGACACAGGTATCTAGATCCACTAGGGATCTGGGCGGAATGGAAATCCAAGGGCATGAAGAAGCAGTAGGAGAAAGATATGGGGGAGGTAGCGGGGTCGAAAACTGGTAGGTACACAGTGGAAACGTTCTCCAGGAGCGGAGCTCCAACGAACTACGAATTGGGATAATTAAGCTAAACTAAGGTCTACGGGTTAATCTAAATGCATGATTAAAAAGCGGAAAGCAAAATCAATCTAAAAATCGAAAAGGGTGCATCTCATATTTGGCCGAGGGCCAAGGAGCAGAGATGACCGGAGTTGGCCGCCTGGGTGCACCTCCCTCCTCTGCAAATCGATCGCAACCTCCAAGCATGCACGAGCTGTCACCTGGAGACCTGCTTGGCCGGAGGCAGTGGCTGTAAGACTCAGGGGATGGCAAAAATTGGAAGGAGGAAGAAGGTCTTTTATTTATAGACAAGAGATGGCACCCTTATTGACCGATCGATTGAAGGAAGAATGAGTTATGTACAGGGGATCCAAGATCTCGGCGTGAATCTCGGAAGATCAAGGAGCAGAATTGCTGAAGAGATCGACGGTGATAGATGGACCAATCGAGTGTGAAAATTGCAAGAAAATGCGGAAAAAGAAAACTATGATGGGTCAGAGTGCTAGGAGGATGAGTTGACCAGAAGTCAACCCACGACCTGACGTGATTGGTCCACATCAGGTCGCTAGAGGACAAAACTGTGGATTTTTTTGAATTAAATTAATTAAAAATAATAAATGGTTTTATTAATTTTGAGTATAAAATAAAAAATTGTTTATTTTTTATTTAGTATTTTATTATGATTTTTATTTATTTTTTGGTATTATTTGTTGCAAGTTAATTTTTAAGTAAATATTTAGGTATATTTACTTATTTTTTGACTATTTTATTTTTATTTTGAATATTTTATTTTATTATTTTGTTTTTTATTTTTATATATTTATAACCTATTTTTATGTATAAAAATATATTTTTATTATCTTTTTGTAATGTTATTTGTACACTTAAATAAATAGGGGCATATATTATGTAGGTATACTTATAGGTATTGTGTCTATGTATTATATACATTATTTTATTTTATTGTATTTTCTTGGGTTTTATTTTAGTTTTATATTTTAGTAGAATATAAGTAATATTTACAAGAGTATAAAAATATAAAATAATAAATAATAAAAGAATAGGGTTCACTTTTATTTATATACAACTAATAACATAGGTATTTTGCCTATGTTTTTACATAGATTTATTTTATTTTGTCTGTTCTTTTAGGTTTTATTTTGGTTTTAATATGAACATAAGTTATAAATAATAATTACCAAATTATAAAAATATGAATTTGTAAAAAGAATACGAAATGAATAAAATGAATATTTTATTCAGGTATCATGTATAATGAGGGTCCAAAACCTAACTTTTATATCTTAACTCTAAAAAATATTAAACCATCTCCATTAAATAGCTTATAAAAAGTTATATACAGTTAGAGTGATTTTGATACATTTTGAGTTTTTATTTGGGAGATATGGGTCTGTAAAGTTGGGATTTTGAATTTTTATTTTGTGTATAAAATGTACATTGTGTATTATTTTTATACAAACTCAATTTTGTATTTTTATTTATATTATTATCTACAATTTTCATGTACAAAGTTTCTTCATTTGATGAATAAATTGAAGGATATTGAGAATCCTCAAGCGCATCACGGAAGCGTGACGATCGTATCTCATACGATCGGGACGACTAGTCGCACTAGTCGCGAGATGCAGCAGAAATTAAAATTTTTAAATCTAAAGATGAAACCACATGATCACAAGAACACTTCTTGGATCGTTTCATCAAACCACAAAGTATAAGGAATACCTCTTGGAGCGTGGTTGTGATCGCGAGATCCCAAACTAGAGATCCTCATGTCTCAAGTCCGATCCATGAAGAACGCACTTGCGGGCACGATGATGAATCGCGTCCGTCCCGCAATCCTCGATGAAGATCCAAGCAATGGGTCCCCTGATTTCATCAAACGAAATCCGTCGTCTTCCTTTAGAGTAGCAACTCCAAAGAAGAAGGAGATCCTCAAGTCGTCGAAGGAGAAGGCGAGAGAGACCCTTCTCCTCAATACACAAGATGGTCGGCCACCTTTGTATGGAGAGGGAGAGAGAGAGGCGAGAATGAGAAAGAGAGAGAGAGAGAGAGAGAGAGAGAGAGAGTTGTAGGCGTGTACAACTCTTCCTTGTGTTGTTTTGAAAGGCTAGGCTACCCCTCCTTATATATGAGTTTAGGATCCAATGGATCTCAATCCATGGGACACATAGATCCAACGGCCATGCTTGGTCTATGTAATAATCAATGGCTATGATTGTTGTTGGTTAAAAACCAACAACATTAATTTATATTTAAATTAAATATATGTTGCAATTATCAACATAATTTAATTTAACATAAATTAATTAATTAAGAGATAACGTGATAACAAAAAAGGAGAGGCAACAAACCACCCTACATTTAAGGGGGTGTCACCTATGACTAATTCATAGGTGACGTCACCTCTTAATTGGTGGTATTTTGTCTCCTTTTATTTATCTTATTATTTCTCAATAAATTGCAATAACTATTATTGCAATAATATCCACCAAATTAATTCCAAATTAATTTATGAATATTTCAATCATGCCATTGAAAAATATGTGAATCATATTCACATCCCAAACTAATTTGTAAATTACATTTCTAATTAATTAACTAATGTGAATACAATCCACATTACTAATTAACAAATGTTATTTACAATATTTCTCTCTCTCTGATATATTATAAATCATATTTATAATATATATGATTAATATGGACAGTTTTATCCACATTATTCATATCCATGATAATTAAATCACATTTAATCATCTTGGATCTCTTTTCTCATGTGCCCAAATAACATGAATCATATTCACGTTATTCATATCTTTGATAATTAAATTACATTTAACTATCTTAGATATCTCTTCTTATAATATGAATCAAATTCATATTATTCATGATAATTAAATCATATTTAATTATCTATTTTCTCAATGCAAGGATACTAAATTCATCATAGGAATTATTCTTGAACTCCTTCAAGAATAATTGCTTTCTCTGCAGATACTTGGAGATAAGGACAGGGCGATTGTATTGTTCCACGTATAGTGACTTGGATATTGAGATCACATCTCAAATCCAGATCTCGGGCCTCTCATAGATGCTTGATAAAATCAAGACCGCAAATCTAATCTTCTCATTGCATCTGAACCTCATTCAGATCAATGTCCAACATTTGGACCAAGATCAGATTACTTCTCTATTGAGAGGAGTCACTAAAATCCAGACCCGTTTCATCACTCCCTAGGAATGGAAGCGTCATGGTTATACAATCGTTTATGATCACATCACCCTCAGGTATTCCCAACAACTGTACATCCTACATATTGGAAGACCCAGAATAAAACCCAAAGTATTAGATCAACTTTATACTGTCTACTTCAGGGTTTTATCAGTAAGTTATCATTTGATCATAGGGATTTGGTATCGATCATATACTTTCCAAAAGCATATATCATACCTAGGTCTTGATCATATACTTTCCAAAAGTATATATCAAACCTACAAATTCAGTCAAGCTTCCAAAGCGAGACGACCGTGCACGGAATTTGATTCTTCCCAATATCTCATGAGTGAGCTCATGTCTTCCGGTTCAGTAATGAACCTGTATGATCCCTTTGAGAGACCGTATTACTCATATGCCCTTATATGTACACCAGCGCGCCGGTGTACAGACCTTGATTAGGTCATCAACCTATTGGTCTGCCAAATGTACATACTCAGACATATAGTAACACATCTTTCTCCGGTCAGAGGATGCGTGCCTGTATCGTGACAGCATACGATATAGGACTTTGGTTATCTCGATCTCGTTAAGTCAACCCATTGACCTAACTAATCTGACACCTCCGAATCACTATTCCTATGCAGAGGACCTGCATCAAGAGGTCGGTCAGATATCAGCCTATGTGAGAAAGGATTGCCATCTCCTACTCAGGCTGGAGATCACATCTTAACAATCATTTGACGGTGCTTGATGAGTCCTCAATCTAACTCTTTAGATATTCATCCAAGCACCTCTCAACAGTTGTATGATCATTAAGATAGCCATGGTACATAACCCTAATTGTACAGAGGGACCTATTATGCAAATTATTTATTCTTCATTTCAGATCAGGGAATGATATTCGCAATAACATTTATTGCATAATGGCTCGCCGTGGGCTCACATGTCCAATAATCTCCCACTAGCCCTAAGAGCCATTAATGGGCTAATCATTTAAACCCACACTCATGTGACAATCATAGGCTATTTAGAAAATAGCTAGGTAAGCTGATCAGTCACTCTGTTCCCGCGATACTACGCCAAGTCCTTTTACGGCACTTGCATATCCCTAGTAACAGTGCTCACATCCAATGCGAATGTTGCATCCAATGCAACCAATACTCAATCCAGTCAAAGCAGTTATAGTGTCCTTGACACTATTGCTTAATAATTATTATAACCAGTATTTCCATAATCCTTATCAGAATACCCTTATTCCTGGAGATCGCTATCTCATAAGGTATCCACAGTTAAGACCTTTTAGATCTCTATCTATAAAGTCTTAAGCTTTTGAAGATATGACTTTGAGATCACTATCTCTAAAGCCTTGTCATCTTTGAAGATTTTGTTATTACTGCAATTAAGTGTTCTTTCTCTATAGTAGGATTAGTAACAGTTTACTACTCCCACTGCATGTCAGATATCTGGTTTTTGTACACATCTAGCATACACTTAACTTCTCATAACTGATGCACAAGTGCAAGCAGTTCTAGCATTCACTTCCTCAACTCTTTGAGGTGCTATCCCTTTAGATAGGTCAGTATCAAATCTTAAGGGAAGGAAGCCTTTCTTGGATTTTCCAAAAATAGAACATGTCCAAGGTATACTACAAATGTGACAGTCCCAATACCCTCTTTTCTTTGCTTCTGAACACCTTCATAACTAAGATCCAGGAGGCATCTTTTGAGATCATATCTCAAGGTATGGAATGGCCAGATCATAAAACACTTGTTATTATCCTTATATCATTCCAAATGATTAGGATATTATCTACATTTATCACGATGAACATAATGGCACTCCCACTAAGCTTCACATGGTTCATCAAGATTCTATTTGAAATCATAATATTTATAATTTCATTAAATCTTATGTTCCAACAACAAGAAGCTTATTTGAGTCCACAGATGGATTTCATTAGCTTTCACGCCTTACTTTCCCAAATCATGAAGCCCTGGGGCTACTTCATGTGAATATCCTCAGAGAGGTATTCTTCAGAGGAATGCAATCTTGAATTACATCCTGAAGATGCAATAGTCAAGTTGTGTAGCTAAGGTTAGCAATATTCTGATGATTTTAAGCATGGACACAGAAGAGCAAGTCTCACTGCAAGCAATGTCTTCTCTTCTGGTGTGTAGCTCATGGCTATGATCCGTGCTTTGAAGGTCTTTACCTTCTCATCAGGTTCCCTCTTTCTCTTGAAGATCCATTTACACCTTAACGGGTCTTACCCTTATAGGTGGATCCTCGAGGGTCCATATACAACATTTATATATGAAGTCTACTTTAGACTTTTATTGCTAATATCCATCTTTCCATGTCATGATCCTCAGGAGTTTCATCACAGGAAATCCGATCACTGTAGACTTAACTGACACATGGAATACATCCTCAAACTCATTTGAAGAGGTATGTTTCATCTTTAGTTGTCCTTTTAGTTCCCGATTTCAAGAGCCTCATTATCTTCTCAAGATTAAATGAGTTCCTTCACTTCATTTTCATCTTGATTCTCAAGAGAGTCATCCTCTAAGAATCACATTCTCAGAGATGAGATCTTTTAAGAATCTCAGGGTCATAAAGTAGGTATCCAATACCATCCTTTATTTTCCTAATGAAGTAGCACTCTCTAGTGCTTAATTCCAGCTTACTTGCATGGAATCTTATTAAGGATATATATAGTGTAGTCTACTACACATATATACCTGGAAACTAAGGGATAACTATGCTAAAATTCATCATTGATCAAATCATGTCACACATGATCCAATTGTATCTTCCTGCAACTCCATTGAGTTTAGGTGTGTTGGGAGGAATGAGATAGAAATGATATTCATATCTCCATAAGGAATTCTTTGAATTTATCTAACAGGTACAAGCTACCTAGGTTAGATCAAATTCATTTCATCTTTCTTCAGACTTTGGTTCCAAGCCAAAATTATGAAATCTTTGAACATTTCAAAGGTTTCTTAGGTGAAGAGAAGAAATCTCATATCATACATACTCATCAATAGATATCACATATCCATAATGTTTACTATGATATAGATGATTCACATACATCAATATGTATGAGATCCTGAATACCTTGACATCTTACACCTTTCCCAAAGAAGGGTGTATTGGACATTTTACTTTGAATACAATATTCATAAGTATGCAAGTTTTGAAATTTTAGGCATTCTAAAGTTTCATCTCTTACTTGTCCATTGATCTCATCAACAGACATGTGTCCAAGACATGATGACAGATCATTGTCAAATGATCTTTATCCTCCTATTGATCTTTAAAGGTTTAATTTTCAGTATTAGAAATCTTAATGAACCATTCATTAAATTTATAATTTAGTAGAGTCCACTAGATGTCAGATTACTATCTGAAATATATCCATCATAACTCTTTATGATAGGTTTATTCCAGAATTCATGTTTATTTCTAACATTTAGAAATAAACTATGAGTGTATTCTTATATATAGGTCATAGAGACATTCTCTAAGACAAAGGGCTCTCCCACTGAAAATATGAAGTCTATCAATCCAATGGAGATTATTGCAACAATTGCACCAATATCCATGCAGGTGACTATTAAACCTTAAGATCAAATTTCTAATCTTCTGTAACATATGCAACAATTGCAGGTGTCATTAGAAGAATGAGATACAATTATTAGACTTTATCTTATCAAATAAGCAAATCAATATCAATGATTAATGTAGATTATTCAAGTGCTCTATCCGAGTCCTTCTCTAAGGATTCAAGAGAGACTTGATAGTCATACTATCAACACACCAACTTATTGCAGTATTGGCATTCATCCAACTCTTAGGATGTCATATGGAAGTCACAGAAGTACAGTCAACTCTTTGACTATAGTTCTTACTTGGGTCTAACCCATGCTTCCACTGCACTCCCTTTACCTATAAGCAACCATTGCTTAAGACTAAGGATCTCTTATGTTAAATTCAAAAGAATTCAGTGTAAGAGTATTTTAACATTTATACATGCTTCATTAAATTCATACAATATGAATATTATGAAGCTTCATGAATGACTAAAGTATAGATAGTAGAATGATGACATTTATCATATCTACATCCATCTAAACTCTTAAAACATTGGTTCAGGTAGGTATTCAAACATTTTGAATACATCATCTCTTTCGAGCTACCATTCTGCATAATACAGAGAACCATGCCATTCATGATTAAATGTCTAGAGCACATATGTATGCCAAAAAATCTTCTTTTATTTTATAAGGATTATTCGATAATTACGATCACCATCGACATGCCACTTTTAAAGTACACTCGATGAAAGATCAAGACTATAGAGACATACGAACCCTAAGGTGATGTCTTATTGTCTTATTTAATTGTCATTCCTCATTAATATGAGGAAACTTGCACATTGCAACCACATACATTATGTGTCCAATTGCAAGTACAATATCTGGATCATGAGTCCAACCCACGATGTTTTATGGTTATTATTGAGTATAACATTGAGTGGGTTTAATGAAGGATTATCTGAAATAAGAAATTTGCTTAAGGGTATATATATTATATATACATGTTTTACTTTGATTTAGCAATTTTTTATATCAAAGTTGTCTTGCCTTGTCAACAATGAAAGTTCATTCCCTTAATCACTTTCAATGTAAGAGATATTCTTACCATTATATCTCTAGCAAGATATGGGATCTCCTTTCCTATCTTTGTCACATCCCAATAATATGAGAACCTGCAACTCAGATAAAAAGAAGCGGGAACACATTCCGCCTTGCAAGTCCAACTTGCATTTCCCAATTCGGTATTTAACACCCGGGCCTACCACCCCTAAGGTGATGTTGACCCGTTGCTAATTGAACCAATCGTCAACAGGCTTAAAACTCGCTATACGCAATCCAATATCGCCCCAATAATATGAGGAGCCGATATTGGGGTCACTACGTATACGGTCTTACTCTTTCAAGAAGCAAAGAACCCGATCCAAATAATTGTATATAGGATCTGTTACTTCGGACAGGCGTCTCCTATATACAACTTTTGGCGACAAAATTCTTTGCCTTGACGGGAGACCATGGATGTCACTTATGTGATCCTCCACCTCATATTCAAATTGTAATGATTAATTATCGTGAATCATATTCACATAATTAATTCTTCCAAGGGAAATACACATCTATTCATAATAGAGTGTTTTAATAGGATATAATTAATTTAATCACATTAAATTAACTATTAATCCTATTATCAATCAACAAACTTTGAATTTTACTTGAATAGTAGGTATTATCTCAAAGTACGTATTATTTCGAATTTTAATAATTAGAAAAATACACTTTGATTTGTCTGGCATTATCCAGTCCCTACCCGCTGTCATGGCCAGTACCGGCGAGAGTGGGACGGACCACATACGTTGCAACCCGCTACCCCAGCGATCTCCGACTAGACACCATATCCACCTCAGGAAAGGATAATGCCAGATATATCATCATGTAATTTGAGATTCTCATCGGTCTTTCAACCGAAATTATACCATATAATATACATCAAAACAATTTTGATTATATTATAAGGAGATTTGCTAAACAAATCCCCAATCCTATTCAAGCAAGAGGGTTTAGCATGAAAAAATTGTC
This sequence comes from Ottelia alismoides, assembly GCA_037367405.1. NCBI lineage: Eukaryota > Viridiplantae > Streptophyta > Magnoliopsida > Alismatales > Hydrocharitaceae > Ottelia > Ottelia alismoides. The sequence continues at coordinate 728,139 of JAZKJV010001103.1, forward strand.
CTACAACTATTGTAGGATAAACTAAGGTTCTTCATGAAAAAAGAGTTTGTTGATGATTTCATATCAACCAATGATCAAGATCGATTATCTTATCATTATGGTTTAGGCAAATGTCATTCAATGAAATAATTATATCTTTAAATATTTCACAAATATTTATCACCAATTATTTCAGAAAATTAACACTTAATTTTCATCAAATTAATTTGAATGACTATCACAAGGTTCATGATCAAATTTGTCAATTTCCAGCTGTGACCCTCAATCACTAAAATTAACTTATCTTGATCAAATTAAATCCAAAAAATGCAAAATTAGTTTCCTAAGATTTTCTATTTGATTTACTAAAGAAATCAAGTGATAATTCACGCATTTCGAGGAGCAACAAAACCGTAATTAACAAATTAATCACGTTCTGTTCTGCAGTTCCCGCAACTGTGAATACATGCATATTCAAAAGGCCATATCTTGAGCAAATTAAATCCAAATTTAGTAAACTCAAATCCTATGGTTTCCTTGTTTAATGGGGAACAAAATCCAATTGAATATTTCGTATTTAAAAAATTTAAACAGTGCCGAAAAAATCAATTAGACAGAGTTGCGAAAAATTCAAATGCGCTAAAACTTTCGCGACCCTTTCAAACCCAAGTCGTCCTTGGTTCATGGAACATATCCAAAACCTTTTTCGACCTAAGGCTATGATACCACTTGAAGGATATTGATAATCCTCAAGCGCATCACGGAAGCGTGACGATCGTATCTCATACGATCGGGACGACTACTCGCACTAGTCGCGAGATGCAGCAGAAATTAAAATTTTTAAATCTAAAGATGAAACCACATGATCACGAGAACACTTCTCGGATCGTTTCATCAAGCCACAAAGTATAAGGAATACCTCTTGGAGCGTGGTTGTGATCGTGAGATCCCAAACTAGAGATCCCTCTGTCTCAAGTCCGATCCACGAAGAACGCACTTGCGGGCACGATGATGAATCGCGTCCGTCCCGCAATCTTCGATGAAGATACAAGCAATGGGTCCCCTGATTTCATCAAACGAAATCCGTCGTCTTCCTTTAGAGTAGCAACTCCAAAGAAGAAGGAGATCCTCAAGTCGTCGAAGGCGAAGGCGAGAGAGACCCTTCTCCTCAATACACAAGATGGTCGGCCACCTTTGTATGGAGAGGGAGAGAGAGAGGCGAGAATGAGAAAGAGAGAGAGAGAGTTGTAGGCGTGTACAACTCTTCCTTGTGTTGTTTTGAAAGGCTAGGCTACCCCTCCTTATATATTAGTTTAGGATCCAATGGATCTCAATCCATGGGACACATAAATCCAACGGCCATGCTTGGTCTACGTAATAATCAATGGCTATGATTGTTGTTGGTTAAAAACCAAAACATTAAATTTTATTTTAATTAAATATATGTTGCAATTATCAACACAATTTAATTTAACATAAATTAATTAATTAAGAGATAACATGATAACAAAAAAGGAGAGGCAACAAACCACCCTACATTTAAGGGGGCGTCACCTATGACTAATTCATAGGTGACGTCACCTCTTAATTGGTAATATTTTGTCTTTTATTTATCTTATTATTTCTCAAGAAATTGCAATAACTATTATTGCAATAATATCCACCAAATTAATTCCAAATTAATTTATGAATATTTCAATCATGCCATTGAAAAATATGTGAATCATATTCACATCCCAAAGTAATTTGTAAATTACATTTCTAATTAATTAACTAATGTGAATCCAATCCACATTACTAATTAACAAATGCTATTACAATATTTCTCTCTCTCTGATATATTATAAATCATATTTATAATATATATGATTAATATGGACAGTGCTATCCGCATTATTCATATCCATGATAGTTAAATCACATTTAATCATCTTGGATCTCTTTTCTCATGTGCCCAAATAACATGAATCATATTCACGCTATTCATATCTTTGATAATTAAATCACATTTAACTATCTTAGATATCTCTTCTTATAATATGAATCAAATTCATATTATTCATGATAATTAAATCATATTTAATTATCCATTTTCTCAATGCATGGATACTAAATTCATCATAGTGATTATTCTTGAACTCCTTCAAGAATAATTGCTTTCTCCGCAGATACTTGGAGATAAGGAAAGGGCGAATGTATTGTTCCACGTATAGTGACTTGGATATTGAGATCACATCTCAAATCCAGATCTCGGGCCTCTCATAGATGCTTGATTAAATCAAGACCACAAATCTAATCTTCTCATTGCATCTGAATCTCATTCAGATCAATGTCCAACATTTGGACCAAGATCAGATTACTTCTCTACTGAGAGGAGTCACTAAAATCCAGACCCGTTTCATCACTCCCTAGGAAGGGAAGCGTCATGGTTATACAATCGTTTATGATCACATCACCCTCAGGTATTCCCAACACCCGTACATCCTGCATACTGGAAGACCCAGAATAAAACCCAAAGTATTAGATCAACTTTATACTGTCTACTTCAGGGTTTTATCAGTAAGTTCTCATTTGATCATTGGAATTTGGTATCGATCATATACTTTCCAAAAACATATATCATACCTAGGTCTTGATCATATACTTTCCAAAAGTATATATCAAACCTGCAAATTCAGTCAAGCTTCCAAAGCGAGACAACCGTGCACGGAATTTGATTCTTCCCAATATCTCATGAGTGAGCTCATGTCTTCCGGTTCAGTAATGAACCTGTATGATCCCTTTGAGAGATCGTATTACTCATATGCCCTTATATGTACTCCAGCGCGCCGGTGTATAGACCTTGATTAGGTCATCAACCTATTGGTCTACCAAATGTACATACTCAGACATATAGTAACACATCTTTCTCCGGTCAGAGGATGCGTGCCTGTATCGTGACAGCATACGATATAGGACTTTGGTTATCTCGATCTCGTTAAGTCAACCCATTGACCTAACTAATCTGACACCTCCGAATCACTATTCCTATGCAGAGGACCTGCATCAAGAGGTCGGTCAGATATCAGCCTATGTGAGAAAGGATTGCCATCTCCTACTCAGGCTGGAGATCACATCTTAACAATCATTTGACGGTGCTTGATGAGTCCTCAATCTAACTCTTTAGATATTCATCCAAGCACCAGCCTCTATGATTCAATAATTGAATCAACAGCTGTATGATCATTAAGATAGCCATGGTACATAACCCTAATTGTACAGAGGGACCTATTATGCAAATTATTTATTCTTCATTTCAGATCAGGGAATGATATTCGCAATAACATTTATTGCATAATGGCTCGCCGTGGGCTCACATGTCCAACATAAATATTAAAGAATAAAATAGGTATCAAAAATGAATTATTGAATGAATAAAATAAATAGATTTTTATTATATTTTTTGCCCTTATCTTCCCCTACTTTATTCCTTGTCGATCAATTCAATTTTTGACTTGGTCTCGGGGTTTAGGGTCATAAAATATCTTCAAATTTTTATACTTTTTCTTTTCTTCTCTTTATTCTATAATTTTAGCATTAAAAATAATAATATTTACACAATAAATGCAATAAATGATGAATGTTATTTTGTACAAATTAATGATATTTAAATGCATTAGCTAGGGTTTTTAATGCCACAATGATTGAATAAAGGTGATGAAATGGAGATTCATCACCACCGAATCAAGGGTCATACGAGCTGAGACCGTCCTTTATTTATTTGCTTCCCAAGTACTATGGGAATGCTGCAGAGGAGTCGCTTACCTTTTTGCAATAGTTGGAAATGATTTGTGGTACGGCTAGTTACCCATGAGTTACGCAGGAGGTTGTTCGCCTCAAGGCCTTCGCCTTAGAAATAAGGCACTTTACTGGCTGAGTCATTTGGGGAGGGAGATTTCTACATGGGACGATCTGAAGTCCACTTTCCTGCGTCAATATTTCCCTCTAGGACGAACAAACATGATGAGGAGCCATATCTCCAATTTTACACAGCTACCACATGAATCTTTCCATGAGGCATGAGATCGATTCAAGGATCTTGCAGAGAGATGTTTGCATCATGAGATACCATTGAAGGTGCTTATGCATAATTACTTTGGAGGACTCCAGCCGGATGTATAGGGCCTAGTGAATGCCGCATGTGGCAGCAGTTATCTGAATAGGGATGTCGAGTTAGTTTAGTCCATCTTTGAGGGGATGATAGAGAATTCACGTGTCACTGATTCCACTCGGGCATTCCAGAAGGCCCCGCAGCCACCACACCACCGAGAGCATCAGAAGGTGGCACATGTTTCAGAGTTTGAGTCATAGTCTGACATGGGATTCATTAATGAAAAGCTGACATTAGTCGATGTGATTAAGAAGCAAGTTCAGGATATGCAACCGCTGCGAGAGTTGGAGAAACTCTCATCACTTCCCCATTAGTTGAGCGATCTGACGAAGAAGGTGACGGATTTATAGCTTCAATACCAGCAGTCCTGTCCTTCTTCTATTTCTCAGCATATTCGGAGATCTTTACCTTCTCCTCCCACCCATCAGATTCTATTTGTTCAGAGCAAGCCGGTTCAACCTACTGAGACTCCACAGATTGGTTGGCATGAGGATCCGTCCAGTGTCGATTCAAGCCAGATCACCAACCCTAGAGATGTTGATGTTGATTCTCAGACCACTCTTGAGATCATGGGATATGGTATGCTCCGATTCAGTCTTCACCACACTTTACTCCTCAGAGCGTACACCAACAACAACAACAACAACAATAGTAGTAGTATAGTCCTCCGTAGCATGGACGTCCACATTTCCAGCACCGGCAGCACTACATGCAGCAGCAGTCTCACCAGCATGCATATCAGAGACCACATTCTTTTCAGTACCCTGCTACACATTCATAGCCACATCATTACCACCAACAGCAGCAACTGTATTTTACACCACAGAGTTCTCCTCAGTCGTATGCACCACAGCATCACACTTCGAGGTAGGAGAGAGTAGGCAGCCAGGGTCACCACACTGAGTATGAGATATCTTCACAGGTCTTGGAACTGAATCAGATCACGGACATGTTGAGCACGCTTCATCCCGCACATAGGACAGAGATGGAGTGGGTTAACCATCATCTGGATGAGTTAACCACACCCAAGACCACTCTCCCAACCCAGCCTCATATGAACCCGAATAACAAGAGGAGGCACTCAGATCAGGTAGACACCATTATAGGTATGATCTCTTTTCCTGAATTTTTATCTAACTTCATTCATTTAAAGAGCAGTAGATAACCACGAGCACTTGATCAAGAGGAGGAGAGGGCACATGATGTGGAACGAGAGTCGATCCATGATACACATTTTGATGTTGAGGAGGAGGACCACTATGATGATGAGGATCAGCGTGATGTCCAGCCTGATGATGAGAGAGAGAGGAGCAATCCCGAGACAATTGACATTGAACGGGCGAGTTAGATGATGATACCATGCCAGTCCATACAGACACTCCCGATGCAGATTTTTTCTTCTCCCATTTTAGAGAGTTTTGTACATACTTCTGAGACTCTTGATGTACATGATGATTCCAATATAGATGTAAATAAAAAGAATTTTATTGTTCCTGAGATTGTTCCTTTTCCCGATGCTTTGTATGGAAAAGGAAAGAAAAGGTTCAAAAATAATGTTGTCACTCCAGAAATTGGTCATTTATTGAAAGATCATATTTTTCGAAAATTCCACTTCACGATGCCTTGGATCATTTTCCTACACTCAAGAACCAGTTGAGGAACAAATTCACAACACATAGGAAGATGAGATCACGAGTTGAGAAACATGTATTAACCAAGGCGACTTCATGTGCTATCCAGAATAAGGTATCTAAGAAGAAGAGATATTCTGGAGCTTACTATGTCACATGCTAGATTGCAGATGCCGCATTCCAACACACTCTATTAGATAATGGTTCCTCAATTAATTTTATCCCATCTTCTTTGTTTGATAAGCTCAAGCTATGTCCTCTTTACAAATCACGAGCGATACTTCAGTCTGTTGATCGATGGACTTGCAGGTCTTGTAGTTTCTAGTGGACCGTTCAGGACTTGTAGTTTCTAGTGGACTTTACTATCCTAGATATGATGTGCCCTACGCAGTTACACCTTACTCCAATCCTTCTCAGGAGACCTTTCTTGCAGACAGTGAGAGCACTCTTTGATTATGATGCTGGGAGACTACCATTCCGCATAGACAGTGGAGAGATACACATTGAGATGGCGAGAGGATGTAACAGTCCCAGATCAGTATTGTTATTTATTTCATAGGACACCAGCCTTGCAGAGTATTGCCAACACATAGATGAGACACAATCTCTTGATCTTGAGAGCATTTATTTTGTACCCATGATAAACTACACGAGGATGGGGTAGATCACATGGTACCTAGTTCTGCAGATGATTGTTCACAAACAAATAGAGAGTTCACATCAGATCCAGATGAGCAGTTAGTAGCGGTAGACATCTTAGTATCACAAACTGAGAGTACACATATTCCTGCATGAGAGTCAGTTGATTATATTTTACATATCATACAGTCTATTCAACATAGAGAGTCGGATGGTGTAATGGTTACACATATAGACACCTTCTGTAGTCCGACTCCAGAGACACGTATTTCAGTAGAGAGATCTAGGCCACATATAAAGTTCACTTACAGAGGTAGCTCTACTTGTTCACCCAGGGACCGGTACGCACATGCACAACAGATGATTCAGTATGACACCGGATAAGATGATCTACTTTGTACAAGATGCATGACTACTCTTCCACTTCATTTCATCTTGTACAGAGACCTGTCAACATTTTAGTTTTCTAGAGTACACCACCTGTATGTTCTTCGTAGTCCACAATCGTCCCCATTTTTGCTCATCTTATATGCTTAGGATACCATATCCTAAGGATAGGGGGGACCGATTGCCCATTGATTTGTGCCTTTCAATTTTGTTCTTTTTACTTTTCTCTAGTTTTTCCTTTCTTTTACACTAATCACCGACCCCTAATTTTGGTCACATTCTTTTCTATACTTAGGTTGCCTTATCCTAAGTATAGTGGGGACCAAGTGATTTCGTTGATTTCGTTTTTCTTTCTTTCTTCCGTTACTTCATTTCTATATTCCGTTTCCTCGGTCTCATTTTTGTCTTCCACTATACTTACGATGACCAGATCGTAAGTATAAAGGGGTCGACTGTCTTCTATTCTTTTATTCTTTTTCACCCACTTTTACTTAGCACGAGTTATGTCCTCCTTTTTCTCTTTTGACGCTATGAGGACATATCACAAGCTAAGTATAGGGGGTGCATATATATTGTATATATACTTGCATCCAGAACTTGTACTTTTATGTATTTTCAATATCTATAAATTCCATAAAAGGTGGGTGAGGGTTAATTTAAAATTTATTTATTTATTATTTATAAAATCCTTTTAAATAAGTAAAATATGTTTAAAATCCTTATTTAAAATTCTTAGTTTAAAATATGTATTTAAAATATGTATTTAAATTTTGTATAATACTTATTTAAAATTCTATCTATTAAATATGTGTAAAATTCATTAATCCTTGTAAAATTCTTTGTATATAAAATTTGTAAAATACATTAGTTATTTAATTCAAATAAAATATGGGTAATTTATCTTTTAAAATTCTTGTACATAAACTTGTTTACAAAAAAATGAAAAATCCATAAAAAAATATAAAGTCCTAAAATTCATAAAAATTACAAAATCCTTAAAATCCATAAAAATGAGTAAAATTCAAAAAAAGTATACTTCATACGAAACATGGTTGCATTGGCATTAACATTTTTCAGAATAAGTTTGATTTCTATGAACTAAAGATTGGGAATAGTCTAAAGGATGGAGCTTGATTATGGCCTTTAACTTTCATTGTAAGAATCCTAGTTAGGAACTGGAATTTAGGCTCTTCAGGTCATTGACTTAAATCTTTGGGTTCCATAAGACCATGTTTGGGAAGTCAACTTAAATGTTCCTAAGTAGACCACTTGATGCCATCCATTTAACTCCTCGTCAATGAACCAATTTTGGACACATGCACTTTTCAGTTAACTCAAATTGCATAGGGATGCGAAGGTAAATCCATCTTGGTGGTGTGTTTCTATCCTTATCTAGTGGCATGGGCGTCTAAAGACGGGAGAAATTGGGGTTAAAATAATGCTTCGGATGAGGGAAGGATCTGTTGGCACACTTTTTCCAAGACTTCAAAAAATGAACAGAATGAAAAGATGATATATCCGTCGAGGCACAAAAAGATTGATGCAGTGCAAGCAATATTACAAAGCCAATTCAAAGAAGAAGCCACCAAATACAAATATGACCACAATGGTCCAAGCTTCCACCAAAAAGCATGCACATCTTAGTGGATACTTAGCTACACTGGCTGGGCTTCACAAGGAAATGCGCCTACACTGGTCGCACTCCAGTTCTCTTCTCATTCTTCCACTTCTCTCTTTATTCGATTGTGGACACAACACGACCTGACCTTAGAAGGGAATACTCCCCTCCTCGAGGAAAGAGTAGCTGGATGAGGAACAATGGTAGTGCATCATTGGGATGGGCGGTTTCTTTGCTTCTTTAAGCAGAAAGAGCTAAAACAATTCTCACACAGTACCAATTGAATTCAAGGTTGATAGAGTTGGTGATATGAATAAGTGGATCTGAGCTAGCTGTTGAGGTAAACCTAAATAAGGATTTGTGGAACTTGAGAGATGTTGAGATTAAAATCCTAATCCTAGTTAAGGCTCCGACAAAATGCTTGTTTTAGGCCCGATCGAGCTCTGTCTTTTGTCTGTTCTCATGAATTGGTTTAGAAAACAAATTCATTCTAACTTTCTTTCTTTTTCCCTTATTTTTTAAATAAGTGTTTGCTAAGGGACTAGCAAAGTTTAAGTATAGGGGGTTGATGAATCCATGATTCATTAACATTCTTTCTGTATTTTATCTTAAAACCCTTCACAATTACATCTTTTAACAAAATCATACTCATGAATAAAATGCACTTTTATGCATCAAAATCATGTAAATAAATAAAAGAATAAAAATAAAGAAAACAAAAAAGGCAGATTGTAACTATGTATATATGTACAATATGACTTATAAAATAAATATAGCTGAAAGATATATTTATAACATAACTCAAGAGACCAAGTCAGCATGGATTGGTCGACAAACAAATAAGTAGGGGGAGATAAGGAAAGAAAGCAGTAAAAAATAATTAATTCTACACTTTATACATCTTCACTATTTTTCAAATATTTAACGAATCTTAATTGATTTTTAATTAATTCATAAGAACATGTTTTTCACCAAACTCTTTTCCTAATTATTTATAGAGATGTATAAAAATTATAAAAATAAGTTAAAAATATTATTTTGTACATATACTAAGAAATCCAACTTGTAAATTGTCAAATTCTCAACTTCCGAACATCATAACTTTCTTATATGAACTCCAATTTCACTTTACTCGCCTTTAAAGTTCATAAAATAATATTATCTAATTAATGTAGGTGATTTCACTAAAATCGGAAATCGTTTGCAAAAAGTTGGTTTTGGGACCTAATGACAATTGGGTTTCTGGGCTATTTATTTTATCTATTTTTTTTCCAAAACCTGGTTTTTGCAGCCCAGGTAGCTGCCTTTTATTTCATCAACCATGATAGAACAAGCGGAGCCCTTCATGGGGGATTTACAGATAAGAGTCATCTAGAACAGGGGATGATACAAAAAAGTAACTAAAATACAATCTGTTGTTCAGTCAGAATCTGGTCTTTACAGACCCAGCACAGAGTACATTTGCTTAGCCATCTTCTTCCCAGTAATTGGGTCTTCTTCCTGCTTGTATTTGCCTCCTTCATAATGACTTTCAGGCATCACCGTTAGATGCAAAGGGACCTCTTTTTCAAATTCATCAGCTTGTATCTTCACGTCCATACTCCATGACAGAGATAAAGGGGGATCTTCCAAATCTTTCCATATGTCACAAAAAGAAAATTCAAAGGAATTAAGAATTTCCAGACATGTTAGAAAATAACCATGTGTTGAAAAGGGGTTACTTAACTTCTGTGCACACATCCATATGATGCGTGCACTTCCTTAGAATATTGCCAAGGAATAATCCAGACTTCAAGTACCCAAAAAGGAATATCTCCATGTAATAATCAGCAGCAAAAATCCAGTCTTCATAATGCTCCCAAATGTATAATTCTCAGAGTCCACCCATAAGTGAAGAGTCATCAGAGCCTTTCAATTGATCCAAAATGAAACCAAAAGGATTAAGGCTTTCTTAGCAGAACAGAGTTTAGCTATTGTAAAACAAACAAAAAGAAAGGTACTTAACTTCTGTGCACACATCCAATGGATGTGTGCACTTCCTTAAGAGCTCGCCAAGGAGTTTTCCAGGCTTTAAGTACCCAAAATTATTAAAAAGTCCAGTCCACATATTTCCAGAAAATTGCACGGAAGAGTCTACGTCCATAAGAAACATAGGAGAAGGTCTTTGATTTCTTCTGATATATCAAAAAAGAACCATCAACAGATTAAGAAATTCTCAGAAAAAAACAATTTTTATTGAGCATAATGACGGGTACTTAACTTTTGTGCACGTATCCAATGGATACGTGCACTTCCTTAGTTCATCGCCAAGGAGTCATCCAGGCTTTAAGTACCCAATAATATCAGCTTCTTCTGTCCTTTTTCTTTTAGTGCCTCTTTCCAGTGCCCTCTTCCTTTTTTGCCAATCAGTAATCCAGTTATGAATTGGATATCCCATCCAATTAACATGTATGGCCCAAATTAGAGTATATTTCCTATTGATCACTCTTCCATCAGCATCCAGGAAATTTTTTGAAGGGATAATAAGGCATTAAACACTTCCATCAGAATCAATTTTGCATCTTCCAGCTTCCATTGTAACAAATCCCTCTCAGAGTTATTGTGGAAAAAAGATTCAATATTTTTCTGGCTTGGAGTATCTTTAAAAGAGAAATAGTAGTTCTCATAAATTTTTGATTTATATAAATCAGGTGAACCCTTTTCTTCCGTAATCGGAGCATAAATTGACTCCCTTAGTAGCGAGCACTTTAATAAGTCAACAAAATCTGGCGTTGAACAGTGCTGAATAGAACACATTATTTATAGTTTTAAAGATTTTATAATTTTTAATTATTTTTTGATCTTGTATTTTAACCATGATTTATTTCATAATTTTCTGACATTACTTATTATTTTAAATAAATAAAAAACTCTAATTTATAGATAAAATTGAGCCACACAACTTATTCCTGTATTTATTACTATAGTTAAATCAATTTATTAAAATCCATAAAAGTTCACAAATACTTTATTTAAAATTTTATTAATTAATAAAACATAAAAATGGTATACTATTTATTAATTCATTAAATTAAAAATCAAATACATATTTATTAAGTAGTATTTATATCTATTTATTAATATAATATTTATATTTCATAAATTATTTATTATTTATAAAACTAGTTATTCCATAATGTAGATAAATAAATTATTTACATTTTTACTTTTATACCTATTTAAAATAAGATTATTTATTGTTTAATATCTAATTATTAATGTATTTCCCATCTGGCCAACTAGGTGCTGAAACGTGTCGGCACCTGGTGCTTCTTCCCTAGCAAGAAGCTGTTAGCTTCTGTTCTACTGACCGATATTTGCCTAATTACCCCACGCTCATCCTATCCTCTTCACCTGATCTTAACCCTCCGTTCTAATCTCTTAACCACCACCTTAGACGCCCTCCATTAGATCTAACCTAACTCTTCACAATCTATCTATAAAAATCTCCAAAGTTGCCTCGTCGCAACTAACTATCCCTTATTCCAGAACAACCTGGCCCTCGACCCTACTTTTCCACCTCGCTCAGGTTGTGACAGGTCTAGAGGTTAGCCCCGCGTGGAAGATCGATCGACGGAGTAGTTCCAGGCCTCTCTTGGTCTTTAATCGAGCCACCACACGCATTGAGCTCCGGTTCACCAGCCGTCGAGCGAATATCAGGAGGATCTTATATCCTCTCCACGATCGATTTGATTTCGATCAAATCCACTGCCATTTTCATGTAAACACTAGTCTCTGGAACACAATATACCCTACAACTCTTCACATTTTTGGCAGATTCCATAGAGGATCAAGCATCACTTTTCTCAATTACAGGTCTATCCACACATCTGGAGCAACACCCAATCATCTGGAGCGCTTCAGTTCATCGCCTTCGCCAAATCAAAGGAGAGCAGGAGAGGACTGAGTTTGGACCCTAGTGACTTTCTCATATCTTCACCGACATTTCACAGCCATTTTCGCCATCTTCGAAGCCTTGTCCACCGCAGGTGAGCTCGAGGGGTGAAGGAGTCACCCATTTGGTCCTGCGGGAGGTCGATCCACTCACTCCTACGCCGAAGATAAACCGGAGAATTCACAATTGCCGCCACCTGCATTTAGAAGAGGGAAGAGCATCAAGAACAACCACATGCATAGGCTTGTGCCACATGGCTATATTCAACGACCCAGATCCGCGTTTGCCTTCTAATCTAGGTCGTTCGTGCGAAACGGTGGAGCATTTGCATCTTAGACCCATGAAGTTCCAAAATTTCATCACACACCAGAAAGATCTAGATATTACGTTTAGGTCCCCCCGTAGGGACCTAAACGTAATGCGTTTTATTTTATTTCCATTTTAGTCCCTGAACAAGGACCGGATTGCATAACTTTTAGTTTCTTTTCTTTCCATTAATACCGCTGAATTGTAGGTTACATTTGGACCTACTCTAGACCTTATTTTGAGTTGATTTTTCTAGGGTAGTTACACAACTACCTTAGCGATGTTTTGTTATCTTTATTGTGATTTTTCATCACATATTTTTCTTGTTTTGGTTTTTCTAAATTTGTATATATTTTGAGTTATTTTCTTGCCTCTGTCAAGAAGAAATAAAAATCATGAAATACCTCTTCTGCTAAAAAATTGTGGTATTGCTATTCTGCCTCCTCGAGTTTGACCCAGGCACACTTACCTGGATAAATATTAAAGTGTAAATAAAATAGGAGAGAGAAGTTGTATATTCACTTCATTCTCTCTCCATCTCTCCTATTGATTTTTGTTTGATTAATCGAATCTGTTTTCGCGGTTCTCTACACCGACGACCGTTTCTTAACCGCAAGTCAAATCCGATTATCACACCATCGGTTAAAACAATTGCTACAGATATGGACTATAGGCCATCCTCGTGAGTTGCCTTAAGACTCAACTCACCCTTTTGATCAACCCATCTTTGATCTTCATATTATAGTAAGTGGATTTTAGATGAGTTTAGGGAATAGTATGCTAAGCTTAAACACAACAATGTGGAAGGTACTTCTTTAACTTGTATTTCTATAGAAGATCTTGACTTTCAATCCTCAAGGTTTCCTCTCATTGAGAAAATCAAGCATGACTTAGATTCATCTATAGGAAGCGAGTTGTAAGAGAATGAAGTTGTACCCTTGCTTGAAGCTAAATATTTATATATTGCTCGAACTAAGTTTGAACATAGTCTTGCACCTCAATTTGTACATTTATGTCTCAACGCAATTCTATTCGCACCTTCTCAATGCTTGTCTCTCACTTTAACCATGAATGATCTATGACATTTTACTCCTTCAAAGTTTTCCTGTTTGGCCATGACCATATTTTTCCATGATGGGCACACGAAAACTAGATATTTAAAGGATATTGTAATTGAATGATCTATAGTTATCATTTCTAGGATTAAGATTCAAACTTCAAGAAGTTATCATTTCTAGGAAAAGAAATAATAATTGTCTCATTTTTCAATAAAATGAAACTTATTGTTATTTCTCTAGAAAACCTTTCCATTAAAAGTCTTATGGGGTGTGACCCTAGGCCGCAGTCTGCTCGTGTAAATGTTTTTGAATGTAGAACATGTTGTGAATTATTTAAGTGCAAATAATATTTTTTATTTTACAATAACAAAGTAATATATATATATATAATAAAGTTGGGTTCCTTTTCTTAGATGCTACACGTATCACCCTTCAATGTTTCCCGCCCACTTCCTTCTTTTAAATGGGTTTCTTTTCCCAACTGTTAACACGTATCACCCCCATTGATTCCCTCACTAACCACTTCCTTATTCTAAAACCCTATCTTCCTTGCTCCCTCACTATCTATATGTTATCTCTCCTTTCTCATCTCTCTGTAGGGTGCATGTGGACTAGATTTGAATAGATTTTAGCTTAATCCATAAAAATCCGACCTTAACAGATTTTAACCCTTTTCAGATCCAATCCAATCCATCACATATTAAATACAATCAAATCTGTTGGATTACGGTGTGGATTAGATTGGTTTGGATTTTTCACTGTTATATTTTCTCGCTCAATAGTCCACTCTCTCATGTTTCTACTTTATAGCTCACTAGCCCTCAACATTTGAACTATGGCTCAAAGATTAATAATACATATAAATGTAAAGAAAATAATATTTGAAATCACACAATTAAATTAAGTTGATGGACTCCATTGATCTGCTACAAAATTTGAAGACCAATTCAAGTTACCAAATAAGGATACAAAGACAAGTTAGTATGTGTTTTATAAATGATGTGTTAGTATATTTTTTGCAATTGATTTCCAACAAATGATTCAAATAAGAACAATACAAGTTACGGAATAAGAATAGCAAGTCAAGTTAGAGAAACAAAAAATACGATCTTTGTGGTCAGATATTTTATGAAGTACATGATTAATTTATATGGTTAGGCTATGGCAAAATCGAAACACCCTTAACAACACACTTCAAGGCCCTATAATATATTGTTAACAAATGAGAATCATAAAAAATCATACTTGATCGAGTATCTTAGACAAAACCAATTTAAATATAACCCACTAGTTTGATAGCATGCCTTTCATTTTTAAAAAATGACTTGAAATGGAATTTATTTGCAAGATTGTACCTATAATAAAAATATGCATATTTTTAAAAACATGAATCAAAATCACAAATCAAATTAAATGGGGTAGAATTTTAAGCAATTCTTATTTATTTTTTAGATGGCTGTGGTACATCTGATCATATAACTGATCTAGTTTCATTACGGGGATAAGTTTGCAAGCTGGAACAAGCTAAAGCTAAGAAGCACGAGAGTCACGAATAATAAACGAACTACTTGACAACTATCAAAAATCTATTTATTTAATAGAGTTCAGGCGAGTGGTAGTATGTTGAGGATAAATGGTATTGTGTGTGAGAGATGTTATGCGAGACCGACAATGGTAGAGCAGAGGAGGGTTGATGGCATTGTGCTGGAGGAGGTATAACGTGGTGCAAGAGGGGGGTGACATCGATATGGAGTGAGAGGGAGAGTTATATAGGAGGAATATTGGCGGTCAAGTATGAGAGGGAAGGAACCTACGACGGGAATAACATAATAGGGTTTACAACTTTACAAGTTACATACATATTTTATTATTTTAGGATTTAGCATTTGACTTTCAAGAGAGAAGAAAGAGTGGTAGCAAGAGGACTTATATCCAAGATTGATATTGAAAAATGAGATGAATGCCATTGATTTCCTTTCGGGAAATTCAGAATGGGTGCAAATAGATATTACATGTGTGTATGTGTATAGGTATGTATATATGTGTGTGTTGTGTTAATGGGTTAACGGTTTGGATCAGATTGAATTTAGATAATGATCCGATCCCAATCCATACTTTAGCGGATTTGAACAAATCCAATCCGATCCATTAGAATGATAAAACCAAATGAATCCTATAACATCAGATTGGATCAGATTACGGATTTTATCCGGTTACCCTTATCATCTCTATATGCACCCATATTTCTATTTAAAGTATGTGCCTTTGCAGCTAGGGCCGACTATCGAGCCCAATGAGCCGAGCTAGGCCTTGGCTCGGGCTCAATAAGCCTAGCTAGGCTCGGGCTCGTTCGAGCCCAACCGAGCTTGCTTGAGATCGAGCTCAGTGAGCTCGAGCCTCTTATCAAACCAGCTCGAGATCGATAAGGCACAAGTCGAGCCCATTATTGAGCTTGGTTTTGGCTCGAGCCAAGTCTGGCTCGTTAAGGAAAATGGGATTTTTTGGTATAAAAGTATAGTGCCTAGGCTTGAACCCGTGACCTCTTCTTTGAAATACTGTCTTCCTTTCTGGTAGGCAACTATCTGAGTTACATTTCAAAAGCTAAATTATATCATATATTGTAACATTCTATTTGCTAATAAAAAATACTAATTTGCTAATTATAACATACAAAAATATAAATATAGATGTAGCTATATGTTCCTTAGAAAATATAATATTGGTCGGCAAGTTAGTGTATAATATATATTATCAAATATGTTCCTATTTAAAGGCGTATATAAGATGCGATCGTAATTAGGTCTACAATATTATATATATGTAACATTGCCACGTTGGAATTCACATTCACATATATGGACATATATAGTTCTAAAGTGCCCACGAAATGAAATTATATCGATCTACAATTTGGTTGGGTATAATATACATATTTAATTACTACCTAAGCAGACAACTACAACTATAGATATAGATATCGATTATTGAATAGGCAACTCCTCTTGTATGTATGTTATATATAAATATATAAATATAAAAATTATATATCTATATATATTCCTTGTTGAGCCCCTTATCAAGTTATCGAGCTGAGTAGGGCTCTGCTTGGGCTCGGCTCATTAAGCTATCGAGCCCAAAATTCTAGCTCAGGCTTTGCTCAATAGCTTAATGAGCCAGGCTCATGAGCCCTTATCGAGCCGAACCCGAGCCTGGCTCCTCGATCATTGACTCAATTGTTGACATGCGAGCCCACGGAGAACCATCATGCAATAAATGTTATTGTGAATATCATTCCCTAATCTGAAATGAAAAATAATTAATATGCATAATAGGTCCCTTAGTATAATTAGGGTTATGTACTATGACCATCTTAATGATCATACAGTTATTGATTAGAGGCTGGTGCTTGGATGAATATCTAAAGAGTTAAATTAAGGATTCATCAAGCCCCGTTAAATGATTATTAAGAGATGATCTCCAGTATGAGTAGGAGATGGAAATCCTTTCTCTAAATGCTGATATCTAACCGACCTCTTGATGCAGGTCCTCTGCATAGGAATAGAGATTTGGTAGATAAGTTAGGTCAAATAGTTGACTTAACGAGATCGAGATAACGAAAGACCTATGTTGTATGCTGTCACGATATAGGCACACATCCTCAAACCAGAGACATATGTGTTATTATATGTCTGAGTATGTACATTTGGCAGACCGATAGGTTGATGACCTAATCAAGGTCTATATATCGGCACACTGGTGTGCATACAAGGGCATATGAGTAACATGATCTCTCAAAGGGAACATACTGGTTCATTTACCGAACAAGAAGACATGAGCTCACTCATGAGATATTGGGAATCAAATTCCGTACATGGTCGCCTCGCTTTGGAAAGCTTGACTGAATATGTATGATATATACTTTTGGAAAGTATATGATCAATACTAGGTATGGTATATTCTTTTGGAAAGTATATGATCGATACCGACCCTCAATGATCGAATGAGAAACTTAATGATAAAACCCTGAAGAAGAAAACCTAATAGATCTAAAACTTCGGGTTTATTCTAGGCCTTTAGTTATGCATGATGTATATGTACTAGGAATACCTGATGGTGATATGATCATAAACGATTGTATAACCATGACGCTTCCATTCCTAGGGAGTGATGAAACATGTTTGGATTTTAGTGACTCCTCTCAATAGAGAAGTAATATGATATTGGTCCAAATGATGTACATTGATATGAATGTGATTCAGATGCAATGAAAAGATTAGATTTACGATTTTGATTTAAATCAAAGGTCTTTGGGAGGTCCGTAAGATCTGGATTTGAGATGCGATCTCAATATCCAAGTCACTATAGGTAGAATGTACAATTGCCCTGTCCTTATCTCCAAGTATTCGCGAAGAAAATGCATTATTCTTAAAAGAGTTCAAGGATAATTTTACTATTGATATATGTATCCAAGCATTGAGAAATTGACAATTAAATGTGATTTAGTTATCATGAATAATATGAATTTGATTCATATTATAAGGAGAGTTATCTAAGATAATTAAATATGATGTAATTATCAAAGATGTGAATAATGTGAACATGGTTCATATTATTTGGGTACATGAGAATAGAGATCCAAGATAATTAAATATGATTTAATTATCACGGATATGAATAATGCAGATAGCACTATCCATATGATTCATATATATTATAAATGTGATTTATAATATATAAGAGAGAGCTATTTGTAAATAACATTTACAAGTTAAATGTTGATGTGATTTGGATTCACATTGGACAATTAATTGAAAATGTAATTTACATTTTATTTTGGGTTGTGAATGTGATTCACAAATTTCCAATTGCATGATTGTGATGCTCACAAAATAAATTGGATTTATTTTTGTGAAATAATTTGCAACAAGTATTGTTGCAAAGTTGGAGATTATCATGATATATTGGATTCCATTATAATAGGAGAAGGAGTCCACCCTTCCATATTGGGGGTGGGGGGGTGGACGGCCACAACTCCTAATAGGAGTTGGTGGCCGTCCACCCCCTTTATGGGAGGAAGTCTCCCTCTTTCCTAATTATCTCCATGAATAATTGATTTAATTGAAAATAAATTTTATTGATTATTATTCAATATATTTAATTTAAATTAATTATTGTTGTGTTTTAACAACAATATCATGGCCATTGAAAGAAACATAAATCAATATCATCCATTGATTTGTGTTGTCCATGGATTGGGATCCATAGACTCCCAAAATATCATTTAAGAAGAGACAACCCTAGCTCTTCTAGATACAATGGAAATTCGCTCTCTTCCCTTCTCTCTCTACACGCAAAGTCTCTCTCCTCCTCTCTTTTGTGGTCGTCCACCTTGATGCCCTAGAGAGAGATCACCATTGGTCGCATCGCCGTTATGCTGCCGGAATGACTCTCGTGGATCTCCGCCTCCTTCAGTGCGCCCCGCTCGTGAAGAAGGCGTCGGATCTCATGTGATGAGATCGAGAGATTCGTCGCTTGAATCATCAACATGGATTGCGAGAAGCACACATTTCATCAACCGCTTGCAAGCATCTCCTCCGTTGGATCAGATTTAAGACAGGAGGTCTTTTCGTTTAGAGACTCGATTACAACCACACTTCAAGAGGTAAACCTAGAACTTGTTTGTGGTTTAGATAAAATGATCCAAGAAGTATACTGGGATTATGTGGTTTCATCGTTCAAAATTTTTTAAATTCTGTTGCCCCGAGATACTAGTACGACTGGTCGCTCCCCATCACACACGATGCAATCCTCATGCTTCCGTGATGCGCTTAAGGATCTTCCCACATCCTTCATCATTAGCTAACCCTTTTTGCAGCCCCATATCCCCTCTTTTCCTCTCTCCTTATGCACCAATAATTTTATATTTTTTTGAAACGATTGAAGGATCATTCATCATTAAAATCCAGTGGCATGTCTTTCTCCTCCATCTCTCCTCTTTCCTCTCCCGCTATGCACCCATATTTCTATACTAAGCAGATACAAATCTCTCCTTCCAACAACTTTCCATGCATTTCTTATAAAAATATATTCACGTCCTTAATCATGTTTAGGTGATTAGTCATGCATAATCCATACATCGTACATCATAAAATTTTGTTATATCTATAAAAACGAATGTATGAAGAAAGTATCTTACATTGTAAAAAATATTTCATAATATTGGATTACAAAAATGGATCTTGAATTTTATTAACTCTGTAATTTATATAATTATTCATTAGCAACATCACGATCTATGCAAGAAATAATATAGTAAAAAAATGGTTATCTTGAATTATAAAAACTACACGGAATCAATCCATATGCTTATTTACAAAGTAAATTGACCAAGTAAAACGGTATCAAATAACGATTTACAAGAGAAGAGATGGATTATCTTTATTTGATATCGAGGAAAATTACAGTGTTGTTTGTAGTATATCAACAAGTAGGATCTTTTTTGTTACTGGGATGGGTGTATTGTGGTAATCTCATGTGAATAGTTGATGTTTGGATGGTTATGAGGGTTGGAGAGGATTGGAATACGGAATGCGATGTGATGTCACATATTTTTGTGATGGAATTCCAACCCAAGAGTGCAGGAAGGTAAAGCAGGTTATCCCGAGGTAACTTGGTAATCAAATAAAATAAAATTTTTATGTTGTAAAGAATCAAGTCATGAGGTTGGATTTTTACAAAATCCATCTAAAAAATCTAAGAACATTTATAATTTATGAACTAAGGAAGTAACTATCTTTATTTTGATTGCAAATGATATATATACACAATTCATATAGAAAAAAAATGAAAATCATGCAATTATATGTATTATATCTGGATTAGATAGACTTAGAACACACGTAACTCCACCGATAACTTCAGATTTTTCCAAAATAGTAGATATAAAAATCGTAATAATATTCATAGTTTACGAAGATTACAGTGAAATTAATTTATCATGCACGATATTGCGTAACTATGTAAATGCGAGGGTAAAGAAGAGAGAGAGAGAGAAAATAACCTTGATTAAATTGAACCGTTTCGTTTCTGGCCTCTTGTTGTAACATATTTCGCATTCGCTACTCGTCAACATAGGATAAGGAAGGTTAGGTGTGCTCTCGCGCGACAAACACACAGAGAGGGAGAGAGAGTGAGAGAGAGAGAGATGCCGACGCTCAGTCTGACAACCAATGTACCCGTGGACTCCATTGTGGCCTCTGACATCCTCCGGGATTCTACCAGAACCCTCGCCAAGATTATTGGCAAACCTGAGTCGGTGGGTGTTTGTTAAACCGTTCGTTTTCATGTCTACCAACTGTTTGAGGGAATTCCTCGCCCGGAAGAAAACTTACCCAAAAATCTCCCTTCTTCCTCTGTTCCTAGTATGCCCATTTTTGAAGTCTCCATGGATCTCGAGTACTTTATTTTGTGGTGACATGGATTGTTCGAGGGTTCTTGTCGAAAAAAAGTATCTTTTGTGTTCTAGAAGTTATTACCATGTTTAGGCACGTGGGTTGCTGGGAAGAAGGTTACGTTGCACTTCAAAAATATAAGAATGCAGAAAGATGGTTTCGAGATTATCCCTTTTGCAACCCAAGTACTAAGCACTACATGTGTTAAAAGCTACATTGAACTAAGCTATTTTTGTACGCGTCCTTAACTTGTCTGAGATTGATCAATCTAGTTAAGTTTGTTTTTCGTCCAAGTTTTTTGTAATTTCTGTTGGGGATTATTACATGCAGTATGTTATGGTCATCGTAAACGGAGGCGTGCCTATCGCATTTGCTGGAACTGAGGAGCCAGCTGTATATGCGGAGGTTATTTCCATTGGAGGTCTTGGTCCAAGCGTGAATGGAAAGCTCAGTTCTGCTTTGGCTGATATTCTTGAGAATAGGTTGTCACTGGATACCTCCAGGTTCTACATCAAATTTTCTGATGTTGAAGTAAGTGGGACGTTCAAGGTTTTTTTTTTAATTTATTCATTGATATGACCCCTATACACTGCTGCATACCCTTTTCCAGATTTCCTTTTCTTTTATGAGTTCAATTATATTGATTATTAAACAGGTCTACATGCACACGCGCACTGCCGGTACTTCAAAGAGCCATCTACTTGCAGAGAAACGCCAACGGATTTTGCCAATATGTCTCGCTATTTGCTATTCATACGCAGATGATACTCATACATGCATATTAAAATGCATAAAATATCAATGCCTGCCAATGGACCGTGTGTAGCTATTTCGGACACTGAAAATACATTTGTTTTTTATGGAAACTCCTTTTTTGTGGTATAGTAAGCGGCTTTTTTTACGTGTAAATACACGCATAACATTTTTCACTTTTAGACTCCTGGTAATAAGGGCAACTTATTAAGTTTTGCTCACAATGAACACGACTAAGAATTATCTAGAGGAGATATACTGTGTATCTATTACTGAAATAAAACTCTCATATCCATGTCAAAGGATGCTACATGAATAAATATCGATCATTGTAAGTATAGAATTTTAGAGATGACATCATCCTTCTTGTCATAGCATCCAGACTTATCGTTATAAAGAGCTTGAGGGTAAATACGATAACAGTTAGGAAGTTTGTGGCTCAGGGTGCACTTGTCTCTTGACGAGCCATTTTGTTCTCCTATCAACATTCTTGTAAAATGGTGCTCTTGATTGAAGCTTGCGATGGAGAAGATCTGTTATAGGAAATATTATTTATCTATTTCTTATTGCTTGTTTATACAATTTACTCGTTGGTTATTTGTCCTCCAGACTTTCTCCTCTATATATAAAGGAGCCCTATGGCCACAAAATAGACATGTCATTCATTTCTCGTTCGTATAGTATCAAAGCGATGATCCTAGACCACAACCTTGTTATTTTGGACCCCACCTGCCGGCCATCTCCCTTCCCTTCTCTCGGATTTTGTGCCTCCTTGGAGTTGGCTCGGAAGCTGCATACTCTTAGGTTGTACATCGCGTGCCACCGCCTCCGTGCACCACTGACCTCGAGAGGTCAACGTGCCGTGCACCATCGTCCAGCGGGTTGCTACACCTTCTCGACGATGTCCAACACCACGCAGTAGTGTCTCGCAACCTCGGATTGGGTCCAAACGGTCCCTTTGACCACCTTGTGAGGCGTGCCCATTGTACATAGGTGACCACCTCGCTTGACTCATCTTGCACGATGATTTTGGTGCATTCTGAGGTGATTTTTGGCAATGGGTGTTAAGACTTTGAATGCCCCAGATGTTGGAGATGAAGATGAATTCATCTCCAACATCTGGGGCATTCAAAGTTTCAACACCCATTGCCAAGATGTATAGGATAAAGAATTGTGGGCAATGCAGTTCATGAGCATTATAGAGAGCAATAATGAATATATCCTGATGCAACCTAAGCCGGCCGATAATATCAGAACAAATGCTTCATGGAAGCAAAATAACATGCATTCACGTATTTGGCTCTTCGACACTCTTACAATAGACCACAAACGATATTTTACATCAGCCCACCACCAAGGTGATGTGGGACATACTCGCCTCCATTCAGATCTATCTTCGGTCATTCTTGGGCTTAGATCCAAAAAACTAAGACCCCTTCGTATAGTCTCATTCCAACACTTTTTGGGCCTTCCTCGCCCTCGTTTAGCCATGCCAACATTCCAAAACTCGCATCTCCTTACCGGTGCAACAACTAACCTCCTTTGTAAATGGACAAATCACCTTAAACGATTTTCTCACATCTTATCCTTGATCGGAGCTACACCAACTTTTCTTATGATGGTATCATTCCTGTTAGAAAATAGGAATGCGGAAGTGTATCAGAGAAATAAAGATAGAAACATTCAAAAAGATGGGATTTAACGTGGAACCCTACTCCCTAAGGAGCGGGATGAAACCACAGGAAAATGCCTCAAAGGGCTGATGTATGCATTGCACTTTCTCACCGGATACATGGGGTGAGGGTCTTCTTATATAGCCCTCACCGAGTCTCCACATATCATGACTGGTAGATGTGGGACTAAAGACTTGGATGGGATAAATAGATCCTGGAGGTACCCATTTACTCATCTACAACATAAGAGGGCACAACACATATACTCCAACACCCCCTCAAGCTGGAGCATGCAATGCTCAGCTTGAACAAACATAAAGAAAATTTAACTCACAATACAAGACACTACAGACAATATCAACTCAACGCACACAACTGTCGACTGCTGTCGAGGACGTTGCTTCTCATGTCGTGCAAGTGAGGAGGACAAACGGGCTGGAGTGCGAGTGAAACTGGGTGTGCTATGAACTGCGCCTGTCAGAGCTACTGAAACTGAAGGAGCCCCCATTTGGAGAACTCTGGCCCGCCACATGTAGAAGACTGGATCATGTGGACAATTGCTCCATCTTTGAAGCGCCGAACTGAAAAGCCGTTGAGTGCAATCCTCGTCGGAGTCCACGGTCGTTGGAGAATGGAGTCTGAAAAAGTCTTATCGTCAGAGAACTGAGTCTCTCCTATACTGGCTCAAAGAATGGTACTCTACTCTGGAGTCCTATGAAACCACATGAAAACCCTAGCCCACATGACATAGGGATCTCTACGCTGGAGTCCCTATGGATCACATGAAAACCCTGATCGACAAAACAAGAATGATGGGGACCACAAACAATGACGTCATACATGTGCACATCTAAAAAGACCGCATACATTGCGTGTCTGAAACTGAAGACGCGGAACCAATCTATGTCGAGTATGAATATCTCGAGCAAAATTTGTAGAGTATGAGAAATCTGCCCGGTCTGGAGTCTGACATCTGGAATAGACCTGTGACTCTACACAATACTCCTCCTTTCTCCCACACTGGTCGGAAAACAATGACGTCGACAAAGTTGGGAGAAGACAAGAGAAATAGGGAGAAAACAATTATACAAATGAACCAAATAAGCCGACACACATTTTTTCCGGCTTTTCTCAATCAATGTTCTTTTTTTCTTTTTTTAAATCATTTTTTCACAACTATTTCATTCCTTTTTTAATAGCCTCACTTGTTCCCCTCATTTTTTTAAAATAAGACGTTCATTTTTTTCATCAAAATTTTTACGGCTCCCCCCGTTTTTGCAATTTTTCTTGGCTATTTTCCTTTTTTTAATAGCCAACTCTTCTCTACCTTTTTTTTTGTAATAAGCCGTTTCAATTTTTTTGTTTTTTTCTTTCCTCATTTTTTGAAACATTCCTCTCCTATACATACGACCCTTCTTTTTTTTTACATTTTTTAGCCCAAAATGGCCCTTACAAAAAAACGTCAATTTTTTTGGAACGCACTTCGGCCCAGCTGGTCCTATCTTCCTTATTTAGGGTTCCCCGTTGGGAACCCCTTTTCCATCGAAGACTTCTTCACCCGATGGGGTTGCTCATGTTGTTGCCATTTGTGATACTTCTTGGAGGAGGCGCACACCGGTACTTCTTCCTCGGAGCAGCGCCGCCGGGGATCTGCGTGCTCGAGGGCACCGCCTGCACGCTCCTGGATGTTGGAGGCTGCGCTTGGAGGGGGAGATGGAGGCCGGTGCCATCTCACCTGGTGTGGAGACACACGAGAGGGACATGCGAGAGGGTAGTGCCGCGAGGGGGAGTTGTGATGATGCTCGATTTGGAGTTACGACTAGAAAGGCGGTGGCGCCGCCTGGTGGTCCTGAAGGGGGAGTCGCCACTGCATGTTGGGAGGAGATCGCCACTGCTTTTTGGGAGGAGAGGTGCGAAGGCGGTGCGCTGTGCAAGGCACCGCTTGGGGGATGATGCTCGGCCAACGAGATGAGGCCGTCAGGAGGTGTTGGCGAGGGAGTTACGATGGGGATTCGTCTTTGAGGCAAAGGTTGCGCTTATGTAATTGTTGTTGCTCTAGAGATGTCGTAATAGGCATATAGCTATGAAGCTTGGGTAAAGGTTGCGCTTATGATCAATACTTGGGTATGATATATGATTTTGGAAAGTATATGATTGATACCAACTCCCAATGATCAAATGAGAAACTTAATGATAAAACCCTGAAGGACACAATCTAAAAATGATCTAAAATTCCATGTTTATTTTTAGGTCTTCCAGTATGCAGGATGTGCCGGTATTAGGAATACTTGAGGGTGATGTGATCATAAACAATTGTATCGTCATGAGGCATCCATTCCGAGGGAGTGATGAAACAAATCTGGATTTCAGTGACTCCTCTCAATAGAGAAGTAATTTGATCTTAGTCCAAATGTTGGACATTGATCTGAATACGATTAAGATGCAATGAGAAGATTAGATTTACAACGTTGATTTAATCAAACATCTTTGGAGGTCCCCTTGATCTGGATTTGAGATATGATTTCAATATCGAAGTCACTATACGTGGAACGTACAATCGCGGTGTCCTTATCTTCAAGTATCTGCGAAGAAATCGCATTATTCTTGAAAGAGTTCAAGAATAATTCTATTGATGAATTATGTATCTAAGCATCGAGAAATTGATAATTAAATGTAATTTAATTATCATGAATAATGTAAATGTGATTCGTATTTTTTAGATGCATGAGAATGATGATCCAAGATAAATCTCATCTCAAATGCAGAGGGAAGGACCCGATACGGGTAGGCAGCGAGCGAGAGAGTGCGTAGTAAAAACGATGCATTGATGAATATTATAAGCTTAGATGACAAATCCTCCTGATAAAAGATGTGGCCTGGAGTGCTTTATGTGAAAAGCCGGGATAGCATAGTACGAATCAGGCTTGTGTTCTAGAAGCGAGGTGGGGTCATTTAAATGTGATTATTATCGAGGATATGAATAATGTGGATAACACTATACACATTAATCAAATATATTATAAATGTGATTTACACTTGGTATTGTATACTAGACCTCGTGTGCATATACATCTCAACAGAAGGTGTTAACGAGCGCAAACGTCGTCATTTACTCCATGTAACTAGAACACTTCTGATTTAGAGTCGTGTTCCTCACTCTTATTGGGGTGATGCGATTCTCACTGTCTGCTACTTAGTGAACCATATGCCATCCTCTGTTTTGGGAGAAAAGGTTCATTTTTCGATTGCGTTTCCTGAGAAGGATTTGTTCTCCCTTACACCTTGTGTTTTTGGATCTGTAGCCTTTGTTCACAATTTTTCGCATGGTCGTGACAAGCTCTCCCCCAAAGTTTTCAAGTGTGTCTTTGTTGGCTACTCCCATACCCAGAAAGAGTACCGTTGCTTTGATCTACTTTGGCGAAAATTCTTTATCAGTGATGATGCTACATTCTTGAGTATGTTATGTATTTCTCTCCTACAGGTGACTGACTGGCCCCTTCTGACTCTGATGAGGAGGTCTACATGCCTCCACCTC
Source organism: Ottelia alismoides (assembly GCA_037367405.1). Lineage (NCBI taxonomy): Eukaryota > Viridiplantae > Streptophyta > Magnoliopsida > Alismatales > Hydrocharitaceae > Ottelia > Ottelia alismoides. The sequence goes on from JAZKJV010001103.1 coordinate 755,253, forward strand.
CTTCAGCTCTACCACCTTCTGCACCTGCTCTACTACTTCCATCACCTCCCTCACTACCACCTCCACCACCCCCTCTAGTTCCTACACTGCTTTTAAGGCTGCCCCTGGACCACCTACCTTAATTCGGTTTTTGCCACGTGTGTTTACTCATAGGTCTCGCTCTGTCCCCCCTACTCACAGGTCTTCTCCATCTTCCAACACGCCTTAGATATACGGAGAGCACATTGTTTCTACTGATGACACTACTGAGTTGTCTATGCAATAGGATTCCTTATAGGATGAGCAGGTACCCTCTCAAGAGGGACACTTACAGATTCAAGAGGTGGCAAATGATCTCAATGTGCCTATTACTCTGCGAAAGCAGAGACGTACTTGTGCTTCATATTCTCATGCAACCCAAGTTTCTTTGAGCAGACTTTTAGAGGATTTCAGGAGATTTACTGTGGCACTGTCAACCGTAGAAATACCACAGATGTATCACGAGACCATTCAGGACAGTCAGTGGCGTCTTGCCATGGAGGAGGAGATGGCCGCGCTGCAGTCGCATGGCACTTGGAGCCTTGTTTCAGCTCCAATTGGCACATTCGTTGTTGGGTACAAGTGGGTGTTCATGGTGAAGCATCGAGCAGATGGCAGTGTAGATCGTTGCAAGGTGAGCCTTGTGGCACGTGGATTCAACCAGACATATGGGGTGGACTCTCAAGATACATTCTCTCCAATGGCCAGGCATTCTACTCCACATATACTTCTATCTGTTGCAGTGACACGAGATTGGCCCCTCTATCAGCGTGATGTGAAGAATGCTTTTTTCTATGGTAACCTACAAGAGGAGGTTTACATGCAGTAGCCATCTAGGTTCACTATTGAGGGGAAGTGTCCAAAGGTTTGCAGGATTCACAAGGCTCTCTATGACCGCAAGTAAAGTCCAAGAGCATTGTTTCAGAAGCTCATAGACTTGATTTAGCACCATGGATTTGTTAGACATGCGAGCCCACGACGAGCCATTATGAAATAAATATTCTTACAAATATCATTCCTTGATCTAAAATGAAGAATAATTAATTTGCATAATAGGTCCCTTAGTACAATTAGGCAGTTGATTCAATTGTTGAATCATAGAGGCTGGTGTTTGGATGAATATCTAAAAAGTTAGATTGAGGAGTCATCAAGTACCGTCACATGATTATTAAGCGATCTCCAACCTGAGTAGGAGATGCAATCCTTTCTTCTTTGGCTGATATCTGATCGACCTCTTTATGCACGTCTTCTGCATAGGAATAGAGATTCGGAGGTGTTAGATAAGTTAGGTCATAAAGTTGACTTAACGAGATCGAGATAATAAAAGACCTTTGTCGTATACTGTCACGATATAGGCACACATCCTCTGACCAGAGACATATGCGTTACTATATGTTTGAGTATGTACATTTGGCAGATAATAGGTGATGATCTAGTCAAGGTCTATACATCGGCTAGCTGGTGTGCATATAAGGACTTATGAGTAATACGATCTCTCAAAGGGATCATACATGTTCATTACTGAACCGGAAGACATGAGCTCACTCATGAGATATTGGGAATCAAATTCCGTGCATGGTCGTCTTACTTTGGAAGCTTGACTGAATTTGCAGGTTTGATATATGCTTCTGGAAAGTATATGATCAATACCTGGGTATGATATATGCTTTTGGAAAGTATACGATCGATACCAACTCCTAATGATCAAATGAGAAACTTAGTGATAAAACCCTGATGGAGACAATCTGAATAAGATCTAAAATTTCAGGTTTATTATAGGTCTTCCAGTATGCAGGATGTGCCAGTATTAGGCATACCTGAGGGTGATGTGATCATAAACAATTGTATAGCCATGCTTCCATTTCGGCGGAGTGATGAAACAAGTATGGATTTTAGTAACTCCTCTCAATAGAGAAGTAATTTGATCTTAGTCCAAATGTTGGACATTGATCTGAAAACAATTCGTATGCAATGAGAAGATTAGATTTACAACTTTGATTTAATCAAACATCTTTGGATGTCCCCTTGATCTGGATTTGAGATATAATCTCAATATCCGAGTCACTATACGTGGAACGTATAATTGCCCTGTCCTTATCTCCAAGTATCCGCGGAGAAGGCACATTATTCCTGAAAGAATTCAAGAATAATTCCATTGATGAATAGTATATCTAAGCATTGAGAAATTGATAGTTAAATGTAATTTAATTATCATGAATAATGGAATGCGATTCATATTATTTAGATGCATGAGAATGATAATCCAAAATAATTAAATGCGATTTAAGTATCAAGGATATGAATAATGTGGATAGTATTATCCATATTATATATATTATAAATGTGATTTATAATATATTAGAGAGAGCTTATTGTAAATAGTATCTTCAAATTAATTGTTGATGTGAATTGGATTCAAATTGGAAATTTATTGGAAATACAATTTACATTTAGTTTTGGATTGTGAATTTGATTCACAATTATTTAATGACACGATTACAATATTTACAAAATTAATTTGAAATTATTTGTGAATTAATTTACTACAAAAGTTGTTGTAAATATATATAGAGGATTAGAGGAGCCAACGCCATCCATTTAATGGATGGTGGACGACCGCCCTTTGACTTGTTCTCAAGGGTGGTCGTCCCCCCTTTTTAAGAAGGTGGGTAGCCTCCTTCCTAATCCTTCTATGCTAATTGATTTAGTTTAAATTAAATTACGTTGATTATTCAGTATATACTTACTTTAATCTAAATTAATTGTTGTATTTTTACAACAAAATCATGGCCATTAAATAGAAACACAATTAAATCTCATCCATTGATTTTTTGTTTCACATGGATTGGAGTCCATGGATTCCTAAAATACTATATAAGAAGAGGCAACCTTAGCTCATCTTTTAGATTCACAATAATTGAATCCCCTCTCTCTTTCTCTCATTTTCATACTATACTTCCCATCTCTCTCTCTAATTGGCCATCTACTTTGTGCATTAGAGAAAATCGCCGTCATCGTCACGTCGTCGTGCCACTGCTTCAACTGCTCGTGGATCTCCGTCTCCTTCAGTGCGCCTCGCTCGTGAAGAAGACATCGGATCCCGCGTGACGAGATCAAGAGATTCATCGCTTAGATAATCATCTTGGATTGCGAGAAGCCTGCGTCTCATCGACGTGCTCGCAAGCGTCTCCTTCGTCGGGTCGGACTTGAGGTATGAGGTCTCTTCATTTAGAGACTTAGATCGCAACCACGTTTCAACATGTAACCCTAATACCCCTTTGTGGTTTAGACGAAACAATCCGAGAAGTGTTCATGGATCATGTGATTTCATCGCATTTACATTTTTTAAATTCCGCTGCCCCGAGTAACTAGTGCGACTAGTCGCTCCCGATCGCATATAATGCGATCATCACATTTCTGTGATGTATTTAAGGATCCTTCCCGTATCCCGCTATGAAAGTTATTTTGCATGAATTCATAGATCTATAAGAAAACTAATTTTACTTACTGTTTTCCCGTCGTGAAACATGAAATAAACACTTGGATTAAGTAGAGAATCAAACCAGCAAATCGCTCGAATTTTACTTACTATCATGACACCTTTTCACTTGTTGCGCGTCACTCTACATTACACATTCTTGTTGCCGTTGCTGTGGTACAGGACTTGCCCCTTTTCCAATTATATCAAGAATGCTTTCTTATATGGAGATTTGCATGAAGAAGTGTATATGCAGCAACCACTAGGGTTTACTGCTAAGGGTGAGTCCAGCATGGTGTGTAAACTTCATAAGGCCATATATGGTCTTAAGCAGAGTCCGATGGCTTGGTTTTAGAAGCTCTTATAGTTGATCGAATGATAGAGTTTTGTCAGATCTACTGCGGATCATTCTCTTTTTGTTAAGAGGACCCAGAAAGGTATGGTTACTATTTTGGTTTATGTAGATGATATTATTGTCACATGTAGTGATAATAAGGGATTCAGAAAACCAAGGATTTTCTTGGAAAACAGTTCGTGACCAAGGATCTTGGTAAGCTGAGGTATTTTCTTGGACTAGAATTCGCAAGAAACTAGGGGATGGTAATGACGCAAAGAAAATATGTTATTGATCTCTTATCTGAGACGGGTATGACAGGATGTAGGCCTGCTACTACTCCAATGGATCCTAATGCATGGCTTTATGATGATGACTCTACAGAGGTAGATAAGAGACAGTACAGAGAACTGGTAGGGAAGCTACTGTATATCACCACTACCAGACCTGATATATTGTTTACAGTCAACACGGTTAGCCAATTTATGGAGCAACCTACGCAGTCTCATATGGATGTAGTCAACATGATCTTGAGGTATCTCAAGTCTTCTCCAGGTGCAAGACTTCTATTCAGGAGAGATACTACCCTGACAATGTTAGGATGTGCAGATGCAGACTATGCTTGGTGTACTGAGGATAGAAAGTCAACTTCAGGTTTCACTGTGTTTGTAGGCAGCTCGCTGGTTTCATGGAAGAGCAAGAAACAGACAGTTGTGGCCCGCTCTAGCGCAGATTCAGAGTATAGGGCAATGGCCCAAGGGAGCACAGAAATGATGTGAGTTAAGTCCTTTCTGACCGACCTAACGATGGAGGTGCCTCTTCCTATGCATCTACAATGTGATAATCAAGCTGCGTTATTTATAGCATATAATCCTGCATTTCATGAAAGAACAAAGCATATTGAGGTTGACTGCCACTACACCCGTGAACTGATTCAAATGGGGTTTATACTTCTCATGTTGCTTCAGACGACCAGATTGCTAACATGTTCACCAAAGCACTTGCAAAGGGACCTTTCCACCGATGTTATTCCAAGATGAGCATGATAGATATCTTTGCTCCAGCTTGAGGGGGAGTGTTGAGATGTTTATATCTCTATATATGTTATTCGGTCGCTTATTTATTTTTGTTGGCTATCTATGTAATTTTCCCTAGAGTTTTTCTCCTATATAAGAGAGCTCTAGGGATACGATGAATGCAACTTTTCAGTCCGTTTCACTTCCACAATATCTATATGCAGATTGGTCTGCATCCAGGGAGAATCCACTCTTGTGGAATACTATCGCATTCTCTCTGGTCTCTATGAGGAGCATGCTATTTTCCAGCCTGCTTATTATCTTGAACATGTGACAGAGAAATTAGAATGTCATGTCTACAGATTTATTGTCAGATTACGTCCTCACTATCAAAATGCTGAGGATCAATTCCTCACATCTGACATATCATCATCTCTTAAGGTTATCTTTGGATGTCTAGAGGAGATTGAGACATCTACTGGTCGAGCAAAAAAAATCCTCTCTGTACCCTGCAGAGAACTCTGTCTTCTTAACCTCTTCAAGGCGAGGCGATCAGAATAGCTATTCCGATCACCACCCAGAGCGATGCTAGTAAAAATATTGCTATCCTCGTGCACATGTCGCGTCTGCCGACTACAATACAACAGGGACATAGTCCTCTTTTAATCAAGGCCCATCTGGGTAGACAGTCCAACTAACTGCCATTGATTACTCTCGCTTGATGCAACTACTTCAGAACTCCAATGCCTATTCTAGTGATAATACTCCAACTGCACATTTGGTTGCTACTTTAGGTACCATAGAGGACTCAGACACTACCACAATACCTGCTTGGATTATTGACTTTGGTACCTCTACTCACATTACTAGAGAAGGTAGATTGCTGACCTCCTCCCAACATTTTTCACTTTGAAGTCGGTCAGAGTCGCCAATGGTGCTCATTCTCATGTTACCATGGTTGGGACCATGAAGTTCTCTTTTAAACTCTTATTTAGTGGAGTTCAGTGTGCCCTAGACTTTCCTTTGAGCTTGTTATCTATTCATAGGTTTTGTTCTGAGCTAAATTACCGTGTGATTATTGTCGATGCAGATTTTTGGTGGGAGACATGAGAAGAATGGACTCTACTACCTCGATATCCCAACATATTCTACTTTTGTGGGTGATGCTTCCATTTCCTATAGTCTATTCATGTTGCATTTACGACCTGGTCATCCTTTAGCCAAAGCTCTCTCCATGACGTTCCCCGAACTTTTTACACTAAAGCCTTTTGGTTGCGAGGCTTGTCAGTTCGAAAACCATCATCATACTTCCTTTCCTCCTAGGGTTGAGCCTTGGTGACATTTACCTTTTTCTCTAGTTCATTGTGATACTTGGGGACCTTGTCCAATCCGCACTGTGGGTGGTAATAAATGTTGTGGTTTTTGTTGATGATTAGATGCTCTTGGGTCTACTTAATAAAGGAACAGTTAGAGACTAATAAGATTGTCAAATCCTTTTTCCATTTCATTAAGACTTCTTTATCTGCTTGTATTCAAATTATGAAGGTTGATAGCGCTCTTGAATTTACTCAACATGATTTGGTTTCGTTCTTTGCATCTAAGGGAACCATTCATCGGACTTCCTATCCATATACCTCTCAACAGAATGAGATAGATGAGAGGAAACTTCCTCATCTTCTTGACATCACCCGCTCAGCTTTTACTCACATGAAGGTTCCTAAAACCTGCTGGGGGATGCTATTCTTATTGCCACTTACCTTATAAACATTGTCCTTCTGTATTAATGAGAGGCCCTTGGGTTCTCTTATATCGGAGAGGAACCAATTGTGCAAATTACAAGAAGACAAAAAAGATAGATAATAAGATAACAATAAGAAAGATAGTAAATATCTCAACACTCCCCCTCAAACTGGAGGGTAGATGTCAATCAGACTCAACTTGGCAAAACATCTGTGATAAGGCCCTATGTCTGAGGCCTTAGTAAGGACATCTGCTGTCTGGTCTCCATAGATGACATGCATGGTGGCGATAAGACCCTTCTGTATCATGTCACGAGTGTAGTGGCAGTCCACCTCTATGTGCTTGGTCCTCTTATGAAATGCTGGGTTGTTGGCAATGAAAAGAGCAGACTGATTGTCACATTGGAGGTGCATGGGAAGAGCCACCTCTATAGTCAGGTCAGTAAGAACAGATCTGACCCACTTCATCTCAGTGCTATCCTATGCCATGCCCTCGTATTCTGACTCAACGCTGGATCTGGCAACCACGGTCTGCTTCTTGCTCTTCCATGAAACCGGGGAATTCCCTATGAACACAACGAAGCCTGAAATAGACTTCCTATCCTTTGGACACCCAGCATAATTTGCATCTGCACACGCTGTAACTGAAAGAGATATGCCTCCACTGAAAAGAGGTCTCATACCAGGTGTTGTGTTCAGATACTTCAGAATCATATGGACTACATCCATATATGCCTGTCTGGGATGCTCTATAAACTGACTCACTTTGTTCACGACAAAGGATATGTCGGGCCTGCTAATAGTCACATATAAAAGCTTGCCAACAAGCTCTTTGTTCATCCTCTTGTCGATCTCCTCAGTGTCATCATCATAGAGCTTCATGCTCGGTCAATAAGACTAGTGGCAGGTCTGCAATCTGCCATGCCTGTCTCTAAAAGAAAATCTGTAGCATACTTCCTCTAGGTTATCACAAAACCTTGCTGGTTCTTGGCAAACTCCAGTCCGAGGAAGTAACGTAAAGTACCAAGGTTGTTGGTCACAACCTGCTGACCTCGGAAGTCCTTGGCAACCTGAATGCTCTGCTCATCGTCCCCCCTGCAATAATAATGTCATCAACGTAAACAAAAATGACAATAGTACCTCTCTGGGTCTTATGCGCTAAGAGTGATCGGCAGTCGATCGCACAGACCCCTGCTGCTCTATCAAGTCCGAGAGTCTTCTGGAACCATGCTCTTGGACTCTGCTTAAGGCCATAAATAGCCTTGTGGAGCCTGCAAACCTTCTAACACCCCCCAGTAGCAAACCCATGTGGCTACTGCATGTAGACCTCCTCCTGTAAATCACCATAGAGGAAGGCATTCTTCACATCAAGCTGTTAAAGGGGCCAATCTCGTGTCACAACAACTGAAAGTAGAGTATGCATAGTAGAGTGTTTAACAACTGGATAGAAAGTATCCTGATAGTCCACCCCATATGTCTGGGTGAACCCTCATGCCACAAGTCTCGCTTTATAACAATCCACACTTCCATCTACACAGTGTTTCACAATAAACACCCACTTGCATCCCACAACGGATGCGCCAACTGGAGCAGACACAAGACTCCACGTACCACGTGACTGTAGGGCAGCCATCTCCTCCTCCATGGCCAATCTCCACCGACTATCCCGAAGAGCTTCCTGATATGTCTGTGGTATCTCCATGACTGATAGTGCCAAGGTAAACTTCCTGAAATCCTCTGACAGTCTGCTCAAGGAAACCTGGGTTGCAATAGGATAGGTAGCATGCGTACGTCTCTGCTTTCGCAGAGCAATCGACACATCAAGATCATCTGCCAAGTCCTGAGCCTGTAAGTTCCTTCTGGAGAGGGCACTTGCTCATCCTGTATAGAATCTTGCTGTACAGACAACTCAGTAGTGCTATTAGAAGAAACAATGTGCTCATTACATACCTGAGGCGTGCTGGATGTTGGGCAAGACTTGTAAGCAGGGGGAACTGAGCAAGAAATGCGAGTAAAAATACGTGGCAAAAACTGAGTCACTGCATGAGGAGGAACCATGGGAGCATGTGTAGACAGGCGGTAGTTGGTGGTCGTGATGGTGGCTGAGGAGGTGGCGGTAGAGTAGGAGTAGAGGGAGGTAGAGGAATTACAGGAGGAGGCATGTAGATCTCATCGTCAGAGTTAGATGGATCAAGTCTGTCACCTGTAGGAGAAAAATAAATAACAAACTCAAAGAAAGAAACACCAGCATTGACAAAGTATTTCCGCCTTAGCGGATCAAAGCAGCGGCACCCCTTTTGGGTACAAGAGTAGCTGACAAACACACACACTTGATAACTCTCTAGGAGATACTTTGTAACGACCAGGAGAGACATCATGAACAAAAGCAACAAATCCGAACAAGCGACTAATCTGAATATACGAGGTGTAAGGGAGAAAAGATCCTTCTCGGGAAACACAATCGAGAAAGGACTCTTCTCTCCCAAAACAGATGAGGACATGCAGTTCAGCAAATAGCAAGCAGTAAGCGTGAGGAGCACAACTCTGCAATCAACAAGGTTCTGGTCACATCAAGTAAGTGACGGTGTTTGCGCCCGGTAACACTGTTTTACTGGGAAGTATAAGCACATGAGGTCTGGTGAACAATGCCAAGAGATCTAAGGAACTCAGAAAGCTGTAAAGTGCAAAATTCCAAGGCATTATCAGAACATGGGTATTTGACATTAGCAGAAAAAATATTCTTTATCTCATTAATAAAATACTTTTCAATAAAAAGACCCAGGAAAGTCTAGAAAAATCATCGACATCAGCTAAATAAAAACGGTGTCCCTGGTGATCAGGAACATGACTCGGACCCCAGATGTCTAAATGATGGAGCTTAAATAACTGAGAATTGCTCCAGCTCTGATAGGATGGATAGGAGGAACGGTGATGCTTCCCAAGCTGGCATGCCTCACACTGAAAGGAGGATCTCGTAGAAATCTGAGGAAGAACATGACATAACTTATGCAGAGGAAGGTGACCAAAACGAAGATGCCATAGATTTGGAGAGACTGGTCCAATAGGTATAGTAGAAACACCAACATGAGGAGGTTGGACCAGTCTGTAGAGCCCCCGTTGCTCACGACCACATCCAATTTCCCTGCCCATGAGTATGTCCTGAAATGACAATGTAGGGTTAAAGATGACATGACAATGTAGATCCTTAGTGATCTTACTAATGGAAAGTAAATCATCTGAAAATCAGGAGCATATAAAACATTCTGAAGATGCATAGACGGCATCAAATGCACATCCCCCTTTCCTATAACGGGTAAGTGGTCGCCATTAGCAATGACAACCCATCTGCCAGGTGGTATAGTCCTGTAGGACCCCATCCACGCTCTGTCTCCACACAGGTGGTGAAAAGCATCGGAATCCATAATCCACTCTGTGTACTACCAGTAAAAGCATAGGCAATACATGAGGAGCTCGAAGAGGCTCTGGTTGTGGCTGCGGTATCTGTAGTGGTGGTGTCAGCAATAGAAGTCATGATCTCTCGATATGTAGTGGTGGTTCTCTTTTGTAGGAGAGGAACCTATTGGAAAAATTACAAGAAAAAGACAAAAGAAAAGAAAATAAGGAAAAAGTAATAAAGATAACAAATATCTTAACACTTCCCCTTAAGCTGGAGCGTAGATATCGATCAGACTCATCTTGGAACAACATCTCTGATAAGGCCCTCTGGCTAGGGCCTTAGTAAGAACATCTGTTATTTGGTTTATAGAGCTGACATGCGTAGTGGCGATAATACCCTTTTGTATCATGTCACGAGTGTAGTGACAGTCCACCTTTATGTGCTTCGTCCTCTCATGAAAGGCTGTTTGTTGGCAATAAAAAGAGTAGTCTGATTGTCACATTGGAGGTGCATGGGAAGAGGCACCTGTCTAGTCTGGTTAGTCAGAACAGACCCACATCATCTCTGTGTTAGCCTACGCCATGGCTCTGCATTCTGACTCATCACTTGATTTGGCAACCACAGTGTGCTTCTTGCTCTTCCATGAAACCAAGGAATTCCCTATGAACATAGCAAAGCATGATGTAGGATTCCTATCGTTTGGACACCCAACATAATCTGCATCTGCACAACTGTAACTAAAAGAGATGTGCCTCTGATGAAAAGTAGTCTCGTACCAGGTGAAGTCTTCTGATATCTCACAATCATATGGACTGCATCCATATGTATCTATCTGGTCTGCTTCATAAACGGACTCAATTTGCTCACGGCAAAGGATATGTCAGGCCTGGTAATAGTCACATGCAATAGCTTTCCAATACGCTTCATGTACCTCCTATTGTCGACCTCTTTAGTGTCATCATCATAGAGCTTCATGTTCGGGTCAATAGGAGTAGTGGCAGGTCTGCAATCTGCCATGCCTATCTCTGAAAGAAGATCTGTAACGTACTTCCTCTGGGTCATCACAATACCTCGCTAGTTCCTGGCAAACTCCAGTCCAAGGAAGCAATGTAAATGTCCAAGGTCCTTGGTCACAAACTGTTGACCTAGGAAGTCCTTGGCACGCTGAATTCCATGCTTGTCATCATCCTTTGTAACAATAGTCATCAACGTAAACAAGAATGATAATAGTACCTCTGGGTCCTTTGCACAAACAAGGAGTGATCGACAGTCGATTGTACAAAATCCTGCTGCTCTATCAAGTTCGAGAGCTTTTGAAACCATGCTCTTGGACTCTTCTTAAGGCCATAGATAGCCTTGTGTAGCCTGCAAACCTTCCGACACTCCCCTTAGCAGCAAACCCAGGTGGCTGTTGCATGTAGACCTCCTCTTGTAGATTACCATAGAGGAAGACATTCTTCACATCCAGCTGGTAAAGGGGCCAATCTCATGTCACATCAACATAAAGTAGAATATGCAGAGTAGAATGTCTGGTAATCCATCCCATATGTTTGGGTGAACCCATGTGCCACAAGTCTCGCCTTATAGCGATCCACACTATCATTCGCACGGTGTTTCACAGTGAACACACATTTGCATCCCACAACGGATGCACCAACTGGAGCAGAAACAAGACTCCACATACCACGTGACAGTAGCGTGTCCATCTCCTCCTCCATGGCTAACCTCGACTGACTGTCCTAAAGAGCCTCCCGATATGTCCGCGGTATCTCCACGGCTAATAGTGCCAAGGTAAATCTCCTGAAATCCTCTGACAGCCTGCTCAAGGAAACTTGAGAAGTAAGAGGATAAGTAGCACACTTACGTTTCGACTTATGTAAAGCAATCGAACATCAAGATCATTTGCCAAGTCTGTAACCTGTGAGTTCCCCTCTTGGGAGGGCACCTGCTCATCCTGTATGGAATCTTACTGCAGGGACAACTCAATAGTGTCATCAATAGAAACAATGTGCTAATTACATACCTGAGGCATGCTGGATGACGGGCAAGACCTGGAACCGAGCGAGACCTGCGAGTAAAAACATGTAAAAAAACTGGGTCACAATAGAAGGTGGAGCCACAGGAGCAGGTGTATGTGGTGGTAGTAGTAGTGGTGGTGGTATGACAGTAGGAGGTGGAGGCAAGTAGATCTCACCTGTAGGAGAAAAATACATGACAGACTCAAAGAAAGTGACATTAGCACTGACAAAGTACTTCCACCTGAGCGGATCAAAGCAGCGGTACCCCTTCTGGGTACGAGAGTAGCTGACAAAAATGCACTTGGCAGCTCTGGGAGAGAGCTTGTCACAACCATGAGAGACATCATGAACAAATGCAACAAAACCAAACACACGATGTGTAATAGAGAAAAGATCCGTCTTGAGAAACACAATCGAGAAAGGAATCTTCTCTCCTAATACAAGATTAGGGCATGCAGTTCACCAGATAGCATGTAGTGAGGACATCTCCCCAGCAAGCGTGAGGAGCACGACTTTGTATTAGCAAGGTTCTGGTCACATCAAGTAAGTGACGGGGTTTGTGCTCGGTAACACCGTTCTGCTGGGAAGTATAAGCACACGGGGTCTGGTCAACAATGCCAAGAGATCTAAGGAATCAGAAAGTTGTAAAGTGCAGAACTCTAAGGCATTATCAGAACGAAGGTGTTGGTGGAAAGGTGTAATCTATTATTCCAAAGAACCCTAGGTTCTCTTATATAGAGGAAAGCCTATGGGTAAATTACATAAGTAGCTACTACGGAAATCAACAATTGATAAACAGTACACCGACTACATAAATATCTCTACACTCCCCCTTAAGATGGAGCATAGATATCAATCATGCTTAGCTTGGAAGAACACTTCTGGAATGGTCCTTTGAGCAATGGCTTGGTGAAAATGTCGGCTGTCTGCTCCCCTGAACTCACATGTGAAGTAGAAATCAGACCTTTCTGGATCATATCTCTGGTGTAATGGCAATCTACTTCAATATTCTTAGTTCTTTCATGAAAGGCAGGATTATTGACAATGAACAATGCGGCTTGATTATCACATTGTAGCTACATGGGTAGAGGTACATTTATATGCAAGTCTTTTAGCACAGCTCGAACCCATATCATCTCCGTGCTTGCTTGTGCCATTGCCCTATATTCATATCCAACACTAGATCTAGCCACAAGTTTGTTTCTTGCTTTTTCAAGAAACCAGAGAGCTGTCCACAAAAACAACGAAGCCTGGAGTAGACTTTCGATCCTTGGGACATCCTGCATAGTCTGCATCCGCTCATGCCAAAATAGATAAATCTGTGTCCTTTCTAAACAACAATCCTGAGCCTGGAGAAGACTTTAGATACCTTAGTATCAGATATATGGCATCCATATGTATCTGTCTTGGCTTTTCCATGAACTGGCTCACTCGACTCACTGCAAAGGCAATATCAGGTCGAGTTATAGTGATGTAAAGAAGCTTACCCACCATTTCTCTATATCTTCTCCTGTCAACCTCCTCAGTGTCGTCATATAATTTCATGGTTGGATTCATAGGAGTACTCGAGGGTCTACATCCAACCATGCCCGTTTCAACCAGCAGATCTGTAATATATATCCTTTGGGTCATCACAAGACCCTCTGCATTCCTGGCAAACTCCAACCCCAGAAAGTATCGTAGGGTACCAAGATCCTTCGTGAAAAACTGACGTCCCAAAAATGCTTTTGCCATCTCTATCCCCTGAGCATCATCTCCTGTCACCAAAATATCATCAACATATACCATGATGACAACCGTACCTCTAGAAGTCTTCTGAATGAACAACGAGTGATCAGCATTTGATCTTTTGAATCCCTGTCGTTCAATTAGATGGGACAACTTCTGGAACTACACCCTTGGGCTCTGTTTAAGGCCATATATTGCCTTGTGAACTCTACATACCTTATGACTCTCCCCCTCAGCAGCAAACCCCGGAGGCTGCTGCATGTAGACTTCTTCCTGCAGATCACCATTAATCACGTACCACAACAACTGATAGAAGAATACGCAGAGTGGAATGACGAGCAACTAGAGAGAAGGTATCCATATAATCCACGCCATAGGTCTGAGTAAAAGATCGCGCCACTAGCCTTGCCTTGTAACGATCAAGACTACCATCTGCGTGATACTTGACAGTGAATACCCATTTGCAGCTAACGACAGATGCTCCTGAGGGTGCGGGAACCAAGCTCCATGTTCCCCCGTGACCGTTGAGCAACCATTTCCTCCTTCATGGCAGAACACCAACAATCAATCTTCAAGGCATCCTGATAATTCCATGGTATTTCCACAGAAAAAGCCACTGCAAATCTCTGAAAGTCCCCCGTGAGGAGATGAAAAGACACCTGGGAGGCAAGCGGATACGAAGCACAATTGCGTTTCTGCTTCCGTATAGCAATAGGAACATCCAGATCATCAACCACTGTATTCGCTGGTTCACATTCCTCCTGTAATGATGAATCCTGCACATGCACACCATTTGACCCATCATTAGTAATAACATTAGGATATACCTTAGGTGTGCTGGATGATTGATGCGTAGCAGGAGCAGGACCCGTCCGACGTGTATAATACTTTGGTAGTTGCGAGACTAGTAGTTTTGGTGGTGGTGGCGTGACGATAGGGATAAGAGTGGACTCCGGTGAACTCAAAAATGGAGTAACATAGACCTCACCATTAGATGTGGATGAGGCTAACCTGTCACCTGCAGCAGAGAAGTACATAACAAACTCAAAGAATGTAACATCAGCATTGACGTAGTATTTCTCGTTTACAGGATCATAGCAACGGTATACCTTCTGAGTCCGGGAGTAACCCACAAAGACACATTTGACATCCCTAGGTGAGAGCTTGTCAAGACGAGGAGACAACTGATGAACAAAAGCAACAACACGAAAAACACGAGGAGTAAGTGAGAATAAATCCTTGTCTGGAAACACAATAGAAAGAGGAATTTTCTCACCAAGTACTGAGGACGGCATACGATTGACAAGGTAACAAGCTGTAAGGACGGCATCTCCCCAAAAAGAAATAGGAGCACAACTCTGGATAAGTAGGGTACGAGTAATATCAAGAAGATGGCGATGCTTTCTCTCAGCAACTCCATTTTGTTGAGAGGTGTATGCATATGTAGTTTGATGAATAATTCCCCTTGACGAAAAAAATTGTGAGAACGAGTGCAAAATTCCAAAGCATTGTCAGTACGAACATATTTCACATGAGAGGAAAAAACATTTTGCACTTCATTGATAAGATTTCTGATAACATCCCCTGCTTCAGATTTATTCTTTAAGAAAAAGACCCACGATACACGAGAGAAATCATCCACGACAACAAGATAAAACCTGTCCCTGGTGATCAGGGACACAACTTGGACCCCAAATATTGACATGAAGTAGTTCAAAAGGGGAGCCACTGCTCCGATACTGATGACTAGGGAAGCTAGCTCTATGGTGCTTTCCCAACTGACATGCTTCACACCGGAAAGAAGAACTCAGAGAAATCTGAGGCAATAGATGACACATCTTCTGAAGAGGAAGGTGACCAAATCACAGATGCCATGTATACGGAGAGACAGATCCAGATGCATGAGAGGAGACACCAACATATGAACTTCTGGAGCCTAAAAAAAACATATGAACTTCTGGTTGACGATAGAGACCATCCTGCTCAGAGCCACAACCAATCACCCTGCCCGTTAGGATGTCCTGAAATATAAGAGAAGATGAGTCAAATATAGCGCGACAGTGCAAATCCTTTGTAATCTGACTAATGGAAAGTAGGTTCATCGAGAAATCGGGGGCATGTAAGACATTCTGTAAATGCATGGAAGGCGACAAGGTAATCTTCCCCTGTCCAATGAATCAATGATGGGTGAATGAGTCCCATCAGCTATTACCACTGACCTCTCTGGTGGAGTCTCCCTGTATGACATAAGTTTGTCTCTGTCGCGATAAAGATGGTGTGTGGCACTGGAGTCCATGATCCAATCTGAGACATCAGAACTGAAACATGATGTGAAAGTAAAAATACTACCTGAGGTGCTAGCAGTGGCAGAAGTAGTGGCTGAAGCTGAAATAACAATATCTGAAGGACCTCCTGGAGAATCTGTAGAAACAGGAGGCATAATGTCTCGCAATCTCGCAACAAGCTCCTCAAACCTCTGATCCGAAGCAGGCACGAACAGAGATGCAACATGTTCGGCTATTTGTGCTGAGGTTGGAAATCCATGCTTAGAATAACATGTATCCTCAACATGGCTTGTCCGATGACAAAAGGTGCATGGCTGACGAAAACGACCACCTCTCCCACGAGGTCCACGGCCACAAAATGAAGAACCACCTCTCCCTCTGGAGGCAACCATCGCCGAGGATGGTGGAGTAGAAGCACTGGATGAGACAGAGATGCGACTAAGCCTCCGATAGACGTCCTCTATAGGAGGAATGGTAGCATCGGCAAGTATCTGATATCGGGCAACCTCATATTCTGGATCAAGAGCCGCAAGCAGATATCCCACCATAGTCGCATTCCTAAGTATCTTCTGCTGCTAGGGGTGGTCGTGGGAGGAATAGTACTATAGAGTTTCTCAAACATTCCCCTCTGGGATGTATACAAAGAGTGAAGCGGTCGCCCATTCTGCTTCATCGTGAAAATGTCATGCTGGAGCTGTAACATCTTGGTTTCATTTCGCACCTGTGAATATGTGACAGCCAGCATATCCCACGTCACCTCAGTGGTGGGCTGATGGAGGACATCATTGGCAATCTCCATCGACAACGTGCCTGGCAGCCAAACCTTGGCATATGAATCATCAGCCTCCCAGAAGGCATAGATCCCAGTCTTCTCTGCCGGCTCTTCCTCGGTAAGAATATGCTTCTTACCGTTCGACTTCACGAGACTCATGAACTGCATCGCCCATAGCTCATAGTTCGTCCCATTCATCTTGACTATTGGCGCTGGACCTTTGAATGCGCTTATGGAGGGTATATCGACTTTGTTTTCTGATATGTTGACGGAGACGAAGAACTATGGTTTGTAGACGAGAAACATGTGTCTACATAAACTTGATAGGATTTGAGTGCATATGTAGACTTTACGCACTCAAATCCATGGAGAGAGAGAGGCCAACGAAAGAAGAAGCGTCGACGTTGAAGGGGAGGGGACCCAGTGGTGGAGGTCCCCTTTGTTGGAGAGATGGTCGGTGGTGGAGAAGGAGAAGAAGAGGGGAGGGGGGGAAGGGTTAGGGTTTTAGGGTTAGGGTTTTGGCTCTGATACCTTGTTGGTGGAAAGGTGTAATATATTATTCTAAAGAACCCTAGGCTCTCTTATATAGAGGAAAGCCTATGGGTAAATTACATAAGTAGCTACTACGGTAATAAACAATTGATAATCAGTACACCCACTACATAAATATCTCTACAGGAGGTATTTAAATTTTGCAGAAAAATATTCTTTATCTCAGTAATAAAATATTTGATCACAGATCCAACCTCAGAAATATTTATCGATAAAAAGATCGGGGAAAGTCTAGAGAAATCATCGACAAATAGATAAAAATGGTGTCCCTGGTGATCAAGAACATGACTCGGACCCCAATTGTTTATGTTGGTGGAAAAAGAGCAATCTATTATTCCAAAGAACCCTAGGCTCTCTTATATAGAGGAAAGCCTATGGGTAAATTACATAAGTAGCAACTACGTAAATACAAATTAATCAACAGTACACAGACTACATAAATATCTCTACACTCCCCCTCAAGATGGAGCATAGATATCAATCATGCTCAGCTTGGAAGAACATCTCTGGAATGGTCCTCTGAGCAATGGCTTGGTGAAGATGTCGGCAGTCTGCTCCCCTGAACTAACATGTGAAGTAGAAATCAAGCCCTTCTGGATCATATCTCTAGTGTAGTGAAAGTCTACCTCAATATGTTTTGTTCTTTCATGAAAGGCTGGATTATTGACAATGAGCAAAGCAGCTTGATTGTCACACTGTAGCTGCATGGGTAGAGGTACATGTATATGCAAGTCTTCTAGTACAGCCTGAACCCCCATCATCTCCGTGCTTGCTTGTGCCATTGCCCTATATTCAGATTCAGCACTAGATCTAGCCACAACAGTTTGTTTCTTGCTTTTCCAAGAAACCAGAGAGCTACCCAAAAAAACTGCAAAGCCTGAAGTAGACTTGCGATCCTTAGGACATCCTGCATAGTCTGCATCTGCACATGTCGAATAGGTAAATTTGTGTTCTTTCTAAACAACAATCCTGAGCCTAGAAAAGACTTTAGATACCTTAGTATCACATATATGGCATCCATATGTATCTGTCTTGGGTGTTTTATGAATTGGCTTACTCGAATTACTGCAAAGGCAATATCAGGTCGAGTTATAGTGATGTAAAGAAGCTTACCCACCATTTCTCTATATCTTCTCTTGTCAACCTCTTCAGTATCGTTGTCATATAATTTCATACTTGGATCTATAGGAGTGCTCGATGATCTACATTCAACCATGCCCGTTTCAACCAGCAAATATGTAATATATTTCCTTTGGGTCATCACAAGACCCTGTGCATTCCTGGCAAACTCCAACCCCAGAAAGTATTGTAGAGTACCAAGATCCTTCGTGACAAACTAACGGCCCAAAAATGCTTTTGCCATCTCTATCCCCTGAGCATCATCTCTTGTAACCAGAATATCATCAACATATACCATGATGACAATCGTACCTCTAGAAGTCTTCTGAATGAACAATGAGTGATCCGCATTTGATCTTTTGAATCACTATCGTTCAATTAGATGGGAAAGCTTATGGAACCACGCCCTTGGACTCTATTTAAGACCATATATCACCTTGTGAAGTCTACACACCATAATAGCATCTGAAGATACCTGAGGCGTGATGGATGATTGACATGCAGCCTGAGCAGGACCTGATCGACATGTACAGTATTTAGGTAATGGCATGATAGGTGGTTGTGGTGGTGGTAGTGGTGATGAGGATGACGTTGGCGTGACGACCGGGACAGGAATGGACAAAGGTGGACTCAGACTAGGAGGAGGAACATAGACGTCATCATTAGATGTGGAGGAGGCCAACCTGTCACCTGCAGGGGAGAAGTACATAACTGACTAAAAAAATGTAACATCAACACTGACGAAATATTTCCTGTTGACAAAATCATAACAACGGTACCCCTTCTAAGTCCGAGAGTAACCCACAAAGACACACTTGACAGCTCTAGGTGAGAGTTTGTCAAGTCCAGGAGACAACTGGTGAACAAAAGCAACATCACCAAAGACACAAGGGGTAAGAGAAAATAATTCCTTCTCTGGAAAAATAACAGAAAGAGCAATTTTCTCATCGAGTACTGATGACGACATACGATTCACAAGGTAGCAGGCCATAAGAACAACATCCCCCAAAAAGAGATAGACGCACAACTCTGGATAAGCATGGTTCGAGTAATATCAAGGAGATGATGATGTTTCCACTTTGCCACTCCATTCTGTTGAGATGTGTAAGCACAGGTGATTTGATGAATAATACCTTTGGACGAGAAGAAATGGGAGAGAGAGCGAGTGTAAAATTCCAACACATTGTCTTTACGAACATATTTGACATGAGAGGAAAAACATTTTGCACTTCAATTATAAGATTTATAATCAGATTTATTCTTTAATAGAAATAACCACGACACACAGGAGAAGTCATCAACCACTACAAGATAGAACCTGTGTCCCTGATGATCATGAACACAACATGGACCCCAAATATCAACATGAAATAATTCAAACGAAGAGCTACTGCTCCGACACTGACGACTAGGGAAGCTAGCTCGATGGTGCTTTCCCAACTGACATGCTTCACACCGAAAAGAATAACTTGGAGAAATCTGAGGCAAGTGGTGACACATCTTCTGAAGCGGGAGGTGACCAAAGCGTAGGTGCCAGGTATACGGAGAGACTGATCCGGCTGAGTAGGAAGAGACGCCAACATAGGAATTCCAGACCAGACGATAGAGACCATCTTGCTCACAACCAATCACCCTCACCGTTAGTATGTCCTGAAAAATAAGAGAAGATGGGTCAAATATAGCGTGACAGTGCAAATCCTTCGTAATCTGACTAATAGACAGTAGATCACGGAAAAATCAGGGGCATGTAGAACATTCTGTAAATGCATGGACGGTGACAAGGTAATCTCCCCCTGTCCAATGATGGGGGAATGAGTCCCATCAGCTATGATCACTGACCGTCCAGGTGGAATGTCTCTGTATGACTCAAGTCTATCTCTGTCGTGGCAGAGATAATGGGTTGCGCTGGATTCCATGATCCAATCTAAGATATTATGAGAGGATGTAAAATCAGAAGCACTACCTGATGTGCTAGCAGAGGCAGAAATACTGGCAGATGCTGAAGCAACAATATCTGAAGAACCTCCTGGAGAATCTGTAGATGTTTGAGGCATAATATCGCGCAATCGCGCCATAAGCTCCTCAAACCTGTGATCTGAAATGGATGCCGACGGAGATGTAACATGCTTAGCTACATGCGCCGATGCTGGAAACCCATGCTTAGAATAGCATGTATCATCAGAGTGACCTGTGCGATGGCAGAAAGTACATGGTTGGCGAAAACAACCTCCTCGACCACGAGGTCCACGTCCATGGAATGAAGGCTGACCACCTCTCCCTCGCGACACAACCATCGCCGAAGGTGGTGGAGTAGAAGTACTGGAAGGAACAGAGATGTGGCTAAGCCTCCGGTAAACTTCATCCATAGGAGGAATGGTAGCATCGGCAAGTATCTGAGATCGTGCTGCATCATACTCAGGAATCAAGTGCCGCGAGCAGTACCCCCACCATGGTAGGATTCCGGAACGTCTTCTGCTGCTCAGGGGTAGCCGTGAGAGGTATAGTAGTGTAAAGTTTCTCAGACATCCCCCGTAGGGATGTATACAAGGAATGTAGTGGCCGGCCATTCCGTTTCATGGTGAATATGTCATGCTGGAGCTGTAACACATCGCCTTTGCGGTGGGTTGATGGAGAACATCCTTTGCAATCTCCATCGTCAACGTGCCTGAGAGCCAGACATTGGCATATGAATCATCAGCCTCCCAGGAGGCATAGATCCCAGTCTTCGCTGCCGGTTCTTCCTCGGTAAGAATGTGCTTCTTACCGTTCGACTTCATGAGGCTCATGAACTGCATCGCCAAGAGCTCGTAATTCGTCCCATCCATCTTGCTATTGGCGCGGGACCTTTGAACGCGCCTATGGAGGGCATATCTACTTTGGTGTCTGACACGATGCCGGAGACAAAGAACTAGGATCTGTAGACCAAAAGAGAATTATCTACATAAACTGGACAGGATTTGAGTGCATATGTAGATGTTACACACTCAAATCCATGGAGAGAGAGGCTGACGGAGGAGGGCCGACGGTGGAGGGCCCCTACTGTGGAGAGGCTGATGGTGGAGAGAGAGGCCGACGGTGGAGGGCTCGGCGGCGGGAGAAGGGGGGGGGGCGGCGGCGCCCTGGGAAAAGAAGAGAAAGGGGAGGGGTGGGTCGGCGGCAGTGCCGAGAGAGAGAGAGAAGGAGGGGGCGGCGGTGAAAGGGTTAGGGTTTTAGGATTTTGGCGCTGATACCATGTTGGTGGAAAAGAGCAATCTATTATTCAAAAGAACCCTAGGCTCTCTTATATAGAGGAAAGCCTATGGGTAAATTACATAAGTAGCAACTACGGAAATAAAAATTAATAAACAATACACCGACTACATTAATATCTCTACAGTCTAAATGTCAGAGCTCAAATAACTGAAAACTGCTCCGACTCTGACGGGATGGAAAGGAGAAATGATGATGCTTACCAAGCTGGCATGGCTCACATTGGAAAGAGGATCTCGTAGAGATCTGAGGGAGAACATGACAACTTCTGCAGAGGAATGTGGCCAAAACGAAGATGGCACAAATGTGGTGAGACTGGTCCAGTAGGTATAGTAGAAATGCCAGCATGAGGAGGTTGGACTAGTCTGTAAAGACCCTGCTGCTCACGGCCACATCCAATCACCCTACTCGTGAGTTTATCCTGAAACACAAGAGATGAATGGTAAAAAATGACACCACAATACATATCCTTAGTAATATGACTAATGGAAAGTAAATTCATCTGAAAGTCAGGAGCATATAAAACATTCTGAAGGCACATGGACGACGTCAAATGCACCTCCCCCTATCCTGTAATGGGTAAATGGTTATCATTAGCAATGACAACTCATTTGCCAGGTGGTATGGTCCTGTAGGACCTCAGCTGCGCTCTGTGTTCAAGTACCAGAGTCCATAATCCACTATGTCATGTCTGCACCAGTACTACCAGTAAAAGCATATGCGATACTTGAGGAGCTTGAAGATGCTCTAGTTGCGGCCGCGGTATCTATAGAGTTGGTGCCAACAGTAGGAGTCATGATCTATCGAATACGAGAGACTATATCATCCAGACGAGGATCGGCCTGGGAAGCTGGAGTCTCTGAAGCAGTATATCTATGCTTCTGGTAGCATGTATTATCTGCTTGTCCAAATCGACGACAGTAAGTGCAAGGGCCACGCTGGCGTTCACCGCCTCTGCCATGAGGCATGCGTCCTCTGGACTGGATCGTCCCTCCTCGACCACGAGAAGCAACCATCACTGAAGAGGACAGAGAAGTTGTTGTAGAAGGCATGATAATCCGTCTGAGACCGCTATAGGCCTCCTCTATGAGAGGTATGGTAGCTCCAGTAAGAAGCCGAGTACGCGCATTATCATACTCTTTATCAAGTCTAGCCATAAAGACTCCAACCATCATAGAGTACCTATACATCTTTTGCTGCTCAGTAGATGTCGTAATAGGCATGTAGCTATGAAGATTCTCGAACATGCCACGAAATAAAGAGTAGTACACGTGTAGAGGACGACCATTCTGCTTGGTATTGTAGATATCGAACTGGAGCTGAAGAATCTTGGTCTCATTCTTCGCTCATAGGTGGATGCCAAAGTATTCCACATCGCGTTGGCGGTGGGCTGATTTGAAATATCATTGAGGGTCCACAAAGGCAAACACGCGCATATGCATCATCTTGCTTCCAAGAATCATTTGCCCCAATTTTATCTGCTGGCTCTGGATATGTCAGGATGTTCTCTTAGTTGTTGCATTGCATGTGGGTGAGAAATTGCATGGACCACAAGTTATAATTGGTCCCATTCATCATAACTATGGGAGCCGGGCCCTTGAAGGCTCCGGACGAAAAATTATCACCCTTGTTCTCTGACATGACAGAAAATCAGCTGAACAAGATACTTAACCGGGGAATAGACTGACATGAACAAGTCTACATGATCATACGAAGGATTGATTGTCTATATAGACTCATACAACCATCCTCATCAATCTTCGTTGCTCTCTAGGACCGGAAAACGCGATTTATAGGTCTGAAATCACATTCTCTGGTCAAAATCAGATCGAATTAAACTACAGATCAAGCCATAGGGGTGCGTGGTGGCGTATGGGTGAGTCGGCGGGGGCCCAATAAGGCGGCGGGGGGGGGGTGCTAGGCGGCGGTCGGGGATGGGGGGGAGGGGGCATCGGCCAAGGGGAGGGGGCAGCGACCGGGGGGTCGAAGGTGACGACCTAGGTGGTCGGGGCCTGGTCGGCCGAAGGAGACACGCTGGAGAGCCGATGACGGGGCAGGAAGGAGAGGGGCGGGTTGGGTTAGGATGGGATACGAGAACTCCGGTCTAGGACCGTCGCTCCGATACCATTATGAGGAAAAGAATAAATTGATTAATGAGAGGCCCTAGGGTTCTCTTACATAGGGAGAGGAACCTATTGGGCAAATTACAAGAAGACAAAAGAAATAGAAACTAAGAAAACAATAATAAAGATAACAAATATCTCAACAAAAATCATCATATAGGCAACAAAATTAGCAGTATATGTGCAATAATAGTAGTAGCAGCAAATATGCATTGATGTAGCGCATAACAATAGTACTGTAGAGGTAAAGTAGTGCGCTGAGTGACACGTGGTAATGTGCGTATGGGTGGCACACATGAATGAGATGAGGTTGAATGGTGGCGGCTATGGTTTGGGTCTAGAGAGACCCACACTTACGTCTAGAATCGTCACTTAGATATCGTGTGGAAAATCAATGAGATGGAAGGAGATTATTTTTATTAAAGGTACATTGTTTCTTATATAGAGTAAAATTTTAAAACCTAATCACGCAAAATAGGAAAAATACAACAGAGTACTTAGCATGATTACTCGAATTAGAAAGCATAAAAAATATCAAAAATACTACTCTCTATATATAGAGAACATCAATAGTTTCACTTTTCAAAAAAGGAGTGCAAGTGTACTTTAAATAAAAAGGATAAGTGAAAAAGATAGAAGGGAACTGAGATTGAGATAGAAATAAAAGCATGATGATGGACGGGGAGAAGAAAAAGAGAGAGCAATTGTGAAAAAAGGAAGAGAGTAGTTAAAAAACGAAAGAAATTATCTTTACCCTACTAGTTTTGCCAAGTTGTTCGATTAACCTCGTATTCTGAGAAGTATAGGATAAAGGAGGAGTAAAAAAGAAGAGCATGATTTGTTTTTCTACTTGAGAATACCTAACAAAATTTTTTATCTATTGTACAGTTGTACTGCTTATCGAGGTTCCAATGTGAGGACCCACTTCTTAAAGTCCCTATATGAGAGAAACACTCTCTTCGAGGTCTGTATACGAGAAAAGTAATGATGCCTTCCATGTGGGAGAGACCTCTTCTTCTAATTTTCGTGGAGGAGAGGCCCACTCTCGAGATCTTCGTATGGGAGAGGCTCACTCTACTTTTGATACTTTTCATCAACTACTACTTTAGATCTACACTTTAGAGGACTTCTACCACAATTAGCGATTATCTCAGACCTTGGTTGCCCATCAATTGATTTCATGAATATCAACACTCCAGCCTTATACCTCCTATTGACCATTGTTAGAGTCAACTTTATTTTATTCTCTTGAGTTGTAACCCTTTGAGGTCCTTTTATGTAATTTCCCTTTTATGAGTGCTCTAGGGTTTTGGCCTATGTAAGAACCCCTAGACTTCTTGAATAATGTATCTCATTCCGTTCTCTTCTTTTTCTCCACATGGCATCAGGGCAACAATCCTGGTCCGATGTTCTGACGTAAATCTCGCCACCATCACTAGCCTCTTGCCTCTTTGCTTCGGCAAGGCCCCTTGTGTGTGCCTTCTCTTCCCTCAGACGCCTCTTTTAGATTGGCAAGGCCATGTTGTTTCTGCCAGTGCAACGCCATCGACCACACAAGGTGCAGTCAGCATCGCCATCGTTGTCGCCTCGGCTTAGATCTCACTGTCGAGACAAAAGGGTGACTTTAACACCATCTTTTACCACCCACGTCGCTGCCGACACCTCTTGTGGCCATTGTGTACCGCTCATCAGCATCATGTGTGCCGATCTACATCTCATGTAGCTTTAAAGCCATTGTGTGTAACCCAAGAAGCCCATGTTGTGGGTTAGATCTGCATCTCGCAGCAACCGATCAGCCCCTGCTATGGCTTCAAAGCCATCATGTGTCACCCAAAATGCCTAACATGGTGTAGACACAGTGATGCTTGATTAATACAAATTCTTCTTCTTGATTACTTCTTGGCCAAGATGGCATCTCTATCTGTTGAGACCAAGCCCATGTACCCTACTTCTTATGTGATGGTGCATGGCACAACTATCAAACTCAAGGGCACATAAAACTACGTGCTATGGCCTCGTTTATTCAAGGTGTTCATCGGTGGTCAGAGAAAGAATCATATCCTGACTAAATATCTGCTAAAGGAGGTGTACAAAGATTATGACAGGGGTATGCGAACAATTGCGAGGTCATCATTTGGATGGCCAATATCATCGAGACAAACATTGCTGCGAATTTCCTCTACAAAGATTATGCAAAGGAGATGTGGGAGAACTTGGAACAAACTTACTCCCAGAATATGACCAAGTCTCGCCTCGCAGACCTTTATATGCAGATCTGGTCTGCAACTCAGGGGGATTCTAGTCTCGTTGAGTACCACATGCATCCAACCAGTCTATTCGAGGAGCTTCTGATTTTTCGACCAGCCTATTGTGATAAACATGTGGAGAGCGATATGAGTGGCAGGTTTATCCCTTCCTTTCCAGACTACACCCACGATACCAAGCTGTGAAGGAGCGGTTTCTAATGGATGATACCTTGGCGCTGATCTAGAGTATATTTGGTCATCTTCAGGAGCTCGAGACATCAGTTGGACGTACTTCTACTATGACTCATGCTAAGAATTCTGCGCACTTGCCTAAAAAAAAGGGGTGAACACCGTCGAGTGCTTCCCCCTCTTTTGAGCTTCAAAAAAAAAAAAGAATTCTGTGCACTTTTCATCATTGGGGAACACATGACGATAGAGTTTTTGTGGAGATCGAGGTCGTGACTTTGGTCGTGGTCGTGGATGTGACTCAAGATGTGGACGAGATTTGGGGCATGGTCATTGTCGTGATGTACCTTTCCTCCATATTCACAGTACATTCATTGTGTGCGCCGAAACCATCCGTCAGAGCGATGCTTGGTGAAGTTTGGCATACATCCCAATGTCAACAGCGCCAATGAGACAACCTCCTATGAGATAGCTTATGATGTTGTAGAGGACCTGCCTGATTAGCATTCTGGTGGAACGCTAGCACCATTCAGTGCTTCAGAATACTCCCGACCGAGGCAGCTTCTACAAGACTCCAGTTTCTCCACCTGTGACAGTACTATCACTGATACTACTGCTAGTTGGCTACAACTTCAGGTACAATAGCCAACTTCGCCTTTGTTTTTGGTCCTGTTGGAATTATTTACTTTGGGCATCTACACATTTGACATTAGAAGGTAGCCTCCTTACCTTTTCTCAACCCTCTTCCATTGTGAAGACTGTTCGGGTTGCTATCAGGGCCCGTCACTACTGTCGGAATTGTGGAGTTTTTCTCGAAGCTCCGACTGACTGGTGTCTATTGTGCCCATTTTCCCTCTTAGCTTATATTGAAGGATATGGTTAGATCCTTAAGCGCATCACGGAAGCGTGAGCGTCGTATCGAATACGACGAGGAGCGACTAGTCGCACTAGTTGCTCGATGCAGCGGAATTTAAAAAATTTTATACGACGAAACCACATGATCCAAGAACACTTCTCGGATCGATTCGTCTAAACCACAAACAAGTAACTAGGATTACCTCTTGAAGCGTGGTTGCGATCAAGTCTCTAAACGAAGAGACCTCCTGTCTCAAGTCCGATCCGACGGAGGAGACGCTTGCGAGCGCGGGGATGAACCGCGTGCTTCTCGCAATCCATGTTGATGATCCAAGCGGCGGATCTCCTGATCTCGACACACGAGATCCAACGTCTTCTTCGCGAGCGAGGCGCACCGAAGGAGACGGAGATCCACGAGCAGAAGAACGGGCAGCATAACGACGATGCCGCGGCGATGGAGAACCTCTCCATGGCATCCATGGTGGACGGCCATGAGAGGGAGAGAGAGGGCTGTCCTCTAGAGAGAAAGAGAGAGGGAGAGAGAGATGCTTCTCAAGCATTATGTGTAAAAAGAGAGCATGGGTATGCCTCTCTATTTATAGGGTTTTGGGATCCATGGATCTCAATCCATGGGACAACACAAATCCAATGATTCTCATTGATTGTGTTTCTTTCAATGGCTAAGATTTATGTTGGTAAAAACCAACAACAATTAATTTAATAAAAATCAAATATATGTAGAATATAATTTGATTTATATTAAATCAATCTCAATTAGAGAAATAGGAAAGGAGACAAGCCTCCTTCCATAAGAGGGGTGGACGGCCACCACATTCCTTGTGGGAATTGTGGCCGTCCACTCTTCCTATATGGAAGGTGGATGCCTCTCCTATTATATGAGATTGTATTATCTCATAATTCTCTCTAATATCTCTCAACAACTTTTGTTGAATATTATTTCACAAAAATAAATCCAATTTATTTTGTGAACATTGCAATCATGCCATTGGAAATTTGTGAATCACATTCACAACCCAAAACAAAATGTAATTTATATTTTCAATTAATTAGACAATGTGTATCCAATACACATTAATAATTAATCTACTAATATAAATTATATTTAACTCTCTCCAATACATTATAAATCACATTTATAATATATTATGAATAATTGGATATTACTATCCACATTATTCTTATCCATAATAATTAAATCACATTTAATTATATTGGATAACGTATTCTCATGTGCTCAAATAATATGAATCACATTCATATTATTTACATCTTTGATAATCAAATCACATTTAATTATCTAAGATAACTCTCCTTATAATATGAATCAAATTCATATTATTCATGATAATTAAATCACATTTAATTATCCATTTTCTCAATGCTCGGATACATATATCAACAATAGAATTATCCATGAACTCTTTCAAGGATAATGCGCTTTCTCCGCGAATACTTGGAGATAAGGACAGGGTGATTGTATTGTTCCACGTATAGTGACATGGATATTGAGATCATATCTCAAATCCAGATCTCGGGCCTCCCATAGATGCTTGATTAAATCAAGACCATAAATCTAATCTTCTCATTGAATCTGAATCACATTCAGATCAATGTCCAACATTTGGACTAAGATGAGATTTCTTCTCTACTGAGAGGAGTCACTAAAATCCAGACCCGTTTCATCACTCCCTAGGAATGGAAGCGTCATGGTTATACAATCGTTTATGATCACATCACCCTCAGGTATTCCTAATACCTGTACATCCTGCATACTGGAAGACTCAGATTAAACCCGAAGTATTAGATCAACTTTATACTGTCTACTTCAGGGTTTTATCAGTAAGTTTCTCATTCGATCATTGGGAGTCGGTATCGATCATATACTTTCCAAAAGCATATATCATACCTAGGTCTTGATCATATACTTTCCAAAAGTATATATCAAACCTACAAATTCAGTCAAGCTTCCAAAGCGAGACGACCGTGCGCACGGAGTTTGATTCTTCCCAATATCTCATGAGTGAGCTCATGTCTTCCGGTTCAGTAGTGAACCTGTATGATCCCTTTGAGAGATTGTATTACTCATATGCCCTTATATGCACACCAGCGCGCCGGTGTATAGACCTTGATTAGGTCTTCAACCTATTGGTCTGCCAAATGTACATACTCAGACATATAGTAACACATCTGTCTCCGGTCAGAGGATGTGTGCCTATACCATGACATCATATGATATAGGACTTTGGTTATCTCGATCTCGTTAAGTCAACTCTTTGACCTAACTAATCTGACACCTCCGAATCTCTATTCCTATGCAGAGGACCTGCATCAAGAAGTCGGTCAGATATCAGCCTAACTGAGAAAGGATTGCCATCTCCTACTCAGGCTGGAGATCATCTCTTAAT
The DNA here is from genome assembly GCA_037367405.1 of Ottelia alismoides. Classification (NCBI taxonomy): domain Eukaryota; kingdom Viridiplantae; phylum Streptophyta; class Magnoliopsida; order Alismatales; family Hydrocharitaceae; genus Ottelia; species Ottelia alismoides. The sequence goes on from JAZKJV010001103.1 coordinate 784,794, forward strand.
AATCATTTGACGGTGCTTGATGAGTCCTCAATCTAACTCATTAGATATTCATCTAAGCACCAGCCTCTATGATTCAATAATTGAATCAACAGCTGTATGATCATTAAGATGGCCATGGTACATAACCCTAATTGTACTAAGGGACCTATTGTGCAAACTATGTATTCTTTATTTCAGATTAAGGAGTGAATTGCAATAACATTTATTGCATAATGGCTCGCCGTGGGCTCGCATGTCCAACATATATCCTGTTCAGAAGCTATGTACCGAGCTTAGTTTTGGGGTGATTTTTGATGAGTTTTGTTTTTTATTTTCAGGACATCCGAACGAAGCATATTTTTGGTGGGGGACATGAGAAGAATGTCCTCTTCTATCTTGATATTCCCTCTAATTCGAGCTTTGTTGGTGATGCGTCTATCCTTGACGAACCTTTGCTTTGGCACGTTCTCTTTGGATATTCTTCTGCCAAGGCTATCTCCATGTATTCCTTGAATTTTCTACGCTGAAGCCCTTTGAGTGCAAGGCGTGTCAGTTCGGGAAACATCATCGAGCATCTTTTCCTTCATGTGTTGAGCCACATCGTGATGTTCCTTTTGCTCATGTACATTGTGATATATGGGGATCCTGTTCGGTCCGAACTCTGAGTGGACATAAATATTTTGTTGTTTTTTGTTCATGATAGTCGATTCTCTTGTGTCCATCTGATAAAGGAACGATTGTAGATCATTAAAATTGTTAAGAATTTCTTGAGTACATCAAAACATTCTCCTTTACTTATGTTCAATTTTTTATTAACAATGATTTGAAATTCAACCAACAGGACTTGATGGCTTTCTTTGCATCCTATGGAACCATTCACCAAACTTCCCGATGTGTACCTCCCATCAAAACAGGGTAGCGGAAATGAAGATTAAACATCTTATTGACATTGATCGGTCTCTTCTCACTTAGATGAAGATTCCGAAGACCTACTAGGTAATGCCATTCTTACAACCGTCTATCTTATCAACAGGGTCCTGTCTTCAGTCCTAAAGGGGGCCACTTCTTTCATGTTACCATATCCCAATGAGTCGTCCTTCTCGTTACCTTTGAGAATTTTTGGTGTATTGTGTTTCTCCACAATTTTCATGCAGCTGATAGGTTGTCACCTAGGGTAGTCAAGTGTGTTTTTGTTGGTTATTCGTGCACTCAGAAGCGCTACTGGTGCTATGACCCTGCAGGGCACTGATACTATATTTCTGCTGATGTTACTATCTTTGAACAAACTAGTTTGTCACAGATATTCCGTTGGATCTGCCTCCACCACCATTTGTTTATAAACAAGCATACAACTGTTCCTACCCTTGTGTCCTTTCTTATTCCTCTTCTGTAGGATGAGATGCCATCTCCAAGTGCTCCAACCACTACCGCCCTGGATGTGCCTCATGAGCTTCCAATAGCACTCTGTAGAATAAAAAGGCAATGTACTTTCGACCCAATGTCTCATTTCACTTCCTTGGCATAGAAGTGATATACTACAGAGGGACTTCAACTCTCATAAAAGGAAGTATTGCTTGGACATCCTAACTGAGGCTGGACTACTTGGATGCAAGCCTCCTGGTATCCCTGCCGACCTAAGGAAGCACTCTACTTCAGTTATCCTGCACTTGAAGACATTATACGATACCAAAGCCTAGTTGGCAAAATGCTTTACCTTACTGTCACTTCGCTGGATATATCTTATGCTGTGAGCAGAGGCAACCAACACTTGAAAAGATCACTTTACAATCATTAGTAGGATGCTCTTTTGATCCTTCGCTACTTGAAGGAATCCCCAGGCCGAGGCCTCTTCTATGGTATCAATGGCCACACTGATGTCTCCGCTTATGATGATGGAGACTATGATAGTTCACCTTAGGATCGTAAATCCACTATAGGATATACTATGATAGTTGGTGGAAACCTTGTCACTTGGCAGAGCAAAACGCAGACCGTAGTCTCCAGATCAAGTGCAGAGGTACTCAGGTAGAATACAAGGTGATGGCTCATGCCACCTGCGAGATTACTTGGTTGATCTCTTTTCTACAGGAATTTGGTTGTTGTCACTTCTTTTGTTCCTCTGTACTGTGACAACAAGTCCGCTAGATACATTGCCACTAAGTTTGTTTTCCATTAGCGGATCAAGCACATTGAGATTGACTGTCATTTTGTTTGCGATGTTATACCGGGAGGAAAGATCGCTACTCCACACATCTCCATTGATTTTCAGCTTGCAGATGTATTCACGAAGGCACTACCAAAGAAACTCTTCTCATGGATAATCTCCAAGTTAGGTACGATCGATAAATATGCTCCAACTTGAGGGGGAGTGTTAGTCTGCTTTATTTTATTCGTTTGAGTAGTAACCCTTCATGGTCCTTTTATGTTATTTCCCTTTATGAGTGCTCTAGGGTTTTGGCCTATATGAGAACCTTGGACCGAACTACGGGGGTCCTGCTAAGGAGGATGGTAGAGGGGTGAGGGAGAGAAAAGAGGAGAGGAGGCGAAGATGGCAAAGAGGAGAAGGGATTCCGTGGTGGGTTTGTGAGAGGAATCAAGGAGGTGTGTTCATGTCGAGTAGGAGAAGGTCTAAAGAGAGAGGGAGAGAGGGAGGAGGAGGTCGTGGAGGGGGTTTTGGTGTTGTCTCCAAGGAGGAGAGAGGCTAAAAGGTTGCTTCCCATCATAAGTCGGGGCTGAGATTTTTCCGCTGCAACAAGCACGATCACGTGTTTCGCTCTGTACCATGGTGCCGAGATGTTTTGGTTGCAGAAGGGAAGGTCACCGGTTGGCCTTCTGTCAGTTCTCGCATAAAAATAGGCGATCAGCTTCAGCATTAGGGAGTCTCGACCAAAAATTAGAGGAGTTGTCGAAGTCATCTACTAATGTGAAACCAAACACCCCCATCATGGTTAGAGAGGGTTTGACCTTTGCTGATGTGTTGACGAAGACTTTGGTTGGTACGCCAGCTACGAAGATGCTTGTAGGGGTAATCCAAGGTTCTGAAGATTTAAGCTATCGTCGGTGAAGACGCGTAAATCAGTGAGCTAAGATGTAGATTTTAGGTGTCGTTACGAACACACACAATTCTCGACATTTTTTGATAAATAAACAATGCCATGAAAAATAACTTCTAAGGAGTTTAGCGACAAGTTCAGAGATCGAACACAGGGACATGACGGTTGTAACACAATTTCGAGCTGAAATAATATTAGATATTAACAATTATGGGAGACATAATCTCCTAATTTTCTCTTAATTTTTGATAGGTCAAAACATAACGAAATATCACCAATTGATTATAGACATTTCTAGGAACTTTCAATGTTTTTTTGGAATTTTCTGTTATTTTAAACAAAAGTTCAAAGGTTCAAGGGCATAAGTGTAAAAGAACATAAAATTTGGGGATTGAAATGCAGTTTTCAAAACTACAAATCTTGATTGCAATTGATCTAGAATTTTTCATAATCTAATTTAAAAAAAAGATTTGTAAAAATTGTAAAGAAAGTAAACAGAGTTTGATGGGGCGGGCACCACCGAGTGCTTCCCCCTACCTTGCAGACTTCAAAAAATAAAGAAATGTATTATATATAAGGAACGTAATTTTCACGAAATATAAAAATTGACAATGGAAATTTGCATAAAATAAACTAAGGTTTTGCAATATAGCAATTTGATTAAAACAAATACTGAAACTAAAGAAATTTGCGATAAGGCCCTTGGTCTTCGACCAAGGGCTAGGATCGAGGGCAGTGGCACGTGGACTTCAATGGCGAGGGGTTGGAGGCGCGAGGTGAGATGCATAGAGGACGGCTTGCAGTCACGAGCGAGTACAACGAGCGGCTTTGGAGCAACAACTCCATGTTTTGGAGCTTGGAATAGTGTTTAGGCGCATGGATCGACAACGAGAAGAGGTGGTGAAAATGCAAAAAAGAGGAGTTATCCCCCCGCCCCCTTCTTGTTCAGATGGGGGTGACTTTTATAATCGCGAGCAGCTGTAATGGTCGTGTCCCGGCAAAGGCATGCATGTGTTTTCCTCGAATAAAAAACGGGTGAAGGTGGCAGTGAAGTGGTGGGGTCAACGAGAGTATGTACCTGCACGATTAAGAATAATAAAAACGTACGACTAAAATTCATCGTATTGTAAGGAATGGTACCATGCATTAGAGAGAGAGAGAATAATGGTCGAATCCGATTTGCCATCTAGAGCGTTTAGTAATCAATTAAAAAGTAGCCTCTTTATTTAAGTATCGCTGAGCTCATATGAAATGAAAGGTTTGTTGACCCTATTTGCATATTCATATGTACATGATTTGTGTGTGTATATATATATATATTTGTAATATTCGTAACAAGTGTATAAAAGTAGATATTATATACATAAGAATTTATTCTTTATCATGGGTATATGTATTCAATGTATTTAACTCATTTAATGGAAAATGTATTTATGTATTAGATTTTTGTAATATAATAATAGCACATGAATTGCGTATTTTAAGGTGTACTTGTGACATGTGTCCTTGTGTAAATAAGAAAAGAGATAGACTCGAAGTCCAATTATAAAACTCTGTTTGTGTGGATGAACCCAATTCAAGTTAAACATAAAAGTTCTCTCTATAAATGTGTAGGGCAAGTATATCGATGATCAGAACAATGTGTTGGATATTATAGATGGTTATATAATATAATATGGGTGATTACAACCGATGGATTTTTTTGGTTATATAAATCATGTCAAAGTCGATAATGCTCTGTTGTGTTATTCCATAGAGCCCTAGGGTCTCTTATATAAAGAAAACCCTTGGGTAAATTACATAGATGTACATGAGATAAATAGGAAATACGTAATGGTACATCATAACATAACGTGATCCTCTACATAAACCTCTACACTCCCCCTCAAGATGGAGCATAGATATCCATCATGCTCAGCTTGGAAGAACATCTCTGGAAGGGTCCTCTGAGTAATGGCTTGGTAAATATATCAGCAGTCTGATCTTCTGAATTGACGTGTGAAGTGGAGATCAAGCCCTTCTGGATCATGTCTCTAGTGTAGTGACAATTTACTTCGATGTGCTTTGTTCTTTCATGAAAAGCTGGATTATTGGCAATGAACAATGCTGCCTGGTTGTCACACTGAAGCTGCATGGGTAAAGAGACATTTATATTCAAGTTTTCAAGACCACGCGAACCCACATCATTTCTGTGCTTGCTTGTGCCATGGCTCTATATTCGGATTCAGCACTGGATCTCGCCACAACAGTTTGTTTCTTGCTTTTCCAAGAAACCAAAGAGCTTCCTATAAAGATAACAAATCCTGAAGTAGACTTGCGATCCTTTGGGCACCCTGCATAGTCTGCGTCTGCACAAGCGGAAATGGATAGATCTGCGTCCTTTCTAAATAACAAACCTGCGCCTGGGGAAGACTTTAGGTATCTCAATATCATATACAAGGCTTCCATATGAACTTGCCTAGGCTGCTCCATAAATTGACTCACCCGGTTTACTGCAAAGTGCAAAGGCAATATCCGGTCGAGTTATGGTGATGTATAGAAGCTTTCCCACCATCTCTCTGCATCTTCTTTTGTCCACCTCTTCAGTATCATTGTCATAAAGTCTCATACTTGGGTCCATAGGAGTGCTCGACGGTCTGCATCCAACCATTCCCATTTCAACTAGCAAGTTCGTGACATATTTTCCTTGGGTCATTACCATTCCTTGTGCATTTCTTGCAAACTCTATCCCAGAAAATATCGTATTGTACATAGATCCTTCGTAATAAACTGACTTCCCAAGAGGGATTTAGTCATCTCGATTCCCTGAGCATCATCTCCTGTAACCAGAATATCATCAACATATATCATGACGACAACAATACCTCTGGGAGTCTTCTGGATAAACAACGAGTGGTCCACATTTGATCTTTTGAACCCCTGTCGTTCAATTATCTAGGAAAGCTTCTGGAACCATGCCCTTGGACTTTGTTTAAGGCCATAGATTGCCTTATGAAGTCTACACACCATCTGAGTCTCCCCCTCAGCAGCAAAACCTGGTGGCTGCTGCATGCAGACTTCCTCCTGTAGATCACCATACAAGAATGCATTCTTGACATCAAGTTGGAAAATGGGCCAATCACGTACCATAGCAACAGATAGTAGAATGCGAAGAGTCGAGTGTCGAGCCACTGGTGAAAATGTATCCAAATAATCCACCCCATAGGTTTGAGTGAAGCCTCGTGCAACAAGTCTGGTCTTGTACCTATCAAGACGGCCATCTGCGTGATATTTAACTGTAAAGACCCACTTGCAACTCACCACAGAAGCACCAGGAGGAATAGGAACTAGGGACTAAGTCCCTCGAGACTGTAAGGCACACATCTCCTCCTCCATGGCTAAACGCCAGCTATCAATCTTCATGGCCTCTTGATATGTTCGTGGAATCTCAACTGTCGAGACAGCTGCTGCAAACCTTTGAAAATCACCAGTAAGACGATGAAAGGACACATGAGACGCAAGAGGATAGGATGCACATTGCCTCTTCTGCTTCCTATGAGCAATAGGACGATCAAGATCATCAGCCACTGTACTGACTGGTGGATCCTCCCCCTGTATCAAAGACTCCTGCACCGGTGCATTAATTAACCCATCATTAGTGATAGCATCGGAGCATACCTGAGGCGTGCTGGATGGTTGACGTGTAGCATGAGTAGGCCCTGACCGTCTTGTGTAGAACTTAGGGAATGGTGGAATGGAGGATATAGAGACGGTGGTGGTGGTGGTAGTGGTTATGGTGTAGTGGACTCAGATCGACCCAGACTTGGAGGTAGGGGAACATAGACATTATCATCTGTAGATGTGGAGGAAACCAATCTGTCACCTGCAGGGGAGAAGTACATAACTGGCTAAAAAAATGTAACATCAGCACTAACATAGTACTTGTTATTAATGGGGTCATAGCAACGATATCATTTTTGTATCCGCGAGTAGCCCACAAATACGCACTTAACAACTCTAGGAGAGAGTATATCAAGTCCCGGAGACAAGCGGTGAACAAATGCGGCAGTTCCAAAGACACGAGGGGTAAGTGAGAACAAGTCATTTTCAGGAAAGAGAACAGAGATTGGAGCCTTTTCCCCAAGAACAGTAGAAGGCATGCGATTGACCAGATAGCATGCTGTAAGTATAGCATTTCCCAAAAGGCTAATGGTGCACAACTTTGAATAAGTAAAGTGCGAGCAATATCAAGAAAGTGACGATGTTTCCTCTCCGCAACACCATTTTGTTGAGATGTGTAAGCACATGTAGTTTGGTGGATAATGCCCTTAGAGGAAAGAAACTGAGCAAGAGAACGAGTGCAGAATTCCAATGCATTATCGGTGCCGACATATTTAACAGTAGACGAAAAAACATTCTGCACTTCATTGATAAGATTTGTGATAACACTTCCTGCTTCAGATTTATTTTTAAGAAGAAAAGTCCAAGAAACACGAGAGAAATCGTCAACCACAACAAGATAAAACCTGTGACCCTGATGATCCGGGACACGACTAGGACCCCAAATATCAATATGAAATAACTCAAACGGGGAACGACTGCTCCGACTCTGACAACTAGGGAAGCTCGAACAATGGTGGTTCCCTAACTGACACGCTTCACAACGAAATGACGAATTCGGAGAGATCTGTGGCAGGAGGTGACGCATCTTCTGGAGCGGAAGGTGACCAAATCGAAGATGCCATGTATACGGAGAAACGAATCCCTGAGAGTGTAGTGAGATGCCAGCAAAGGAGTTCCGTACTAGACGATAAAGGCCATTGTTCTCAGAACCACAACCAATCACCCTGCCCGTTAGTATGTCCTGAAAAATGACAGAAGATGGGTCAAATATAGCACGACAGTGCAAATCTTTTGTAAGCTAGCTAATCGATAATAAATTCATGGAGAACTCTGGTGCATGTAAAACATTGTGTAAGTGCATGGAGGGCAACAAGGAAGCCTCCCCCTGACCCACAATAGGGGACTGAGTGCCATCAGCTATGAGCACGGAATGGCCAGACTGAATATCCCTGTAGGACTGTAGCATATCTTTATCACGGCAGAGATGATGGGTGGCTCCAGAGTCAACAATCCAACCTGAGAGATCATGACTATGACGAAAGACAGAAGTGCTACCTGAGGTACTGGCAGTAGCCGATGTACTAGCTGACGCAGAAGCCGCAACGTCAGATGTATCAGCAGCCTCTGATGATGACTGTGGCATAATGTCACGAAGCGGTGCCACAAGCTCCTCGAACCTGTGATCTGAAGTAGATGCGGACGGTGTCTGAACATGGTCAGCTACTCGTGCTGAAGGGGGAAATCCATGCTTGGAATAGCATGTATCCTCGGAATGACCAGTGCGACGACAGAATGAGCACGTTAAACGTGTACGACCTCCTCGGCCACGTCCGCCACTGGCGCGACCACGAAATGAAGACGAACTACCTCGTCCCCTGGAGACTGCCATTGCCGAAGGAGGTGGAGTCGCTGCGCTGGAAGGGACAGAGATATGGCTGAGTCTCTTGTAGACTTCCTCCATTGGAGGAATAGTGGCATCAGCGAGGATCTGAGAGCGGGCTGCCTCGTACTCCGGATCAAGGGCAGCAAGTAACACGCCCACCATAGTGGCATTGCGAAACGTCTTCTGCTGCTCGGGGGTGGCTGTGAGCGGGATGGTGCTATATAACTTCTCGAACATCCCATGTAGGGACGTGTACAGAGAGTGAAGAGGCCGACCATTTTGCTTCATGGTAAAAATGTCATGCTGCAACTGCAGCATCTTTGTGTCGTTCCGCACTTGAGAATACGCAGTAGCCAGAATATCCCACATCGCCTTGGCGGTGGGTTGATGAAGGACGTCATTGGCGATCTCCATCGTGAGCGTCCCTGACAGCCAGACCTTGGCATACGCATCATCAGCCTCCCATGAGGCATATATCCCCGTCTTCTCTGCCGGCTCATCCTCGGTAAGAATGTGCTTCTTACCACATGACTTCATAAGGCTCAGGAACTGCATAGCCCAGAGTTCGTAGTTCGTCCCGTCCATTTTGACTATTGGTGCCGACCCTTTAAAGGCACCTATGGAGGGCATATCAACCTTTTGGTCTGTCATGTTGCCGGAGAAGAAGATGCTGGGATGATAGACAAATGAACGTTTGTCTACAAAGACTGGATTGGATTCAAGTGCATATGTAGACTTTATGCACTTGAACCCATAGATGAAGGGGTGCCGACCGACGAGTGAGAGAGGCCCGAGAGAGGGCTACGGCAGCCCCCGGCGGGAGAGGAAGGCCTCGGTGAGAGAGGGAGGCCTCAACGATGTGAGGAGGCCTCGGCGGGAGGAGGCCTCGGTGGGAGGGGGCCTCGGCGTGAGAGGGGGGGGGGCCCGGCGGGAGGAAGGGAGGGGTGGGCGGCGGTGGCCTGGGGTGGGCGACGGCGACCGAGAGAGGGGGGGGCGACGGTGGAGAAAACCCTAGATTAGGGTTTTGACTCTGATACCATGCCAGAGTCGATAATGCTCTGTTGTGTTATTCCATAGAGCCCTAGGGTCTCTTATATAGAGAGAAAACCCTTGGGTAAATTACATAGACGTACATGAGATAAATAGGAAACACGTAACGGTACATCATAACATAACGTGATCCTCTACATAAACCTCTACAAATCATATTATAAACAGAGTTATTCCATAAGTATTAAAAATAAAAGTGTTTTTATAGCAAAGTTCGTTATGGTTATTTTACACAATATTATGCACAATATAAATGAGGTGAATGTAGTCTGTGTTATGCAAACAAACAAGATAATATGCAAGGTTTTGATTTGAAAATTCGCTCAATATAAGCACCATAGTGTAATTAATCCATGTTTTATCATACCCCCAAACTTAAATTTTGCTAGTCCCTAGAAAAACAATGACATACATAGAGAAACATGGAATGATCTAGAGAAGGTGCACAGAGGGTTTACAGCAGACACACCCACAAAGTCCTTGTATTTTAAACCAAGTTTGAACAAATAACAAACAAAGACCAAGTTGACCTTTGGATTAATAATGTGTTCGGATTCCTTTTAGATTTGAATACTGAATTCGACAGCCCTCGTGTTCCATCGACTTTAGGCAGTTTCATCCTTAGGTCAAAGTCAGATCATCCCGATCAACAGATATTCTCTTTAACCTTTAGTTGAATTTGAATTGCTTGTGAAAATTATAGCTCTTCCCAACTTGTGAGACAAGTACACCGTACAACCTTAAGCATGGTACCTGGAGATTCACAAAATCTAAACCTCTATTCTCTCTAAGTCGAGGCTTATTCTCATTTCACTTGAATCTGAACAAAAGAAAATGGGTGCAAGTTATAGATAATTTAGATTTTCAGGGGTTTTCCGTAGACTGCTTTGGTCCGTTGTTCTCCTTTTTTCTTCTTTTTGCAGAGCATAACCCTGAGCCTCTTTGTCCTCTTTTAAACTAGTAGCAACATTGGTCTTCTACTAGGCTTATTTGGTAGAGCTGGGTTATTTGAGTACATTTTCTTTAGTAGATCTTTGCTTTGCAGTTGTATTTTTGGAACAAACATCCATTATTGTGCCTTCTTTTTTTACAGGATTTGGTGGCATTGAGTATCGAGAGTGTACATGTATAAAATATGACTTTCAGATATATTTACAAGACAAGTTTGCTGACAGATCCAAACTTATAGAAAATAAGTGGTTCCTGAACTTAGATCATTGAATTTTACTTTCTCGAGATTCAAAGTCATTCCCCTCCCTTTCTAGACATCAAAACAATCCCTCGTACATGCACACCAAGTTGAGCTAAGGTGTAATGTGCAATTTGTTCAAAAACCAATCATGAGTAAGAGTGCTAAAACTGTCAAGATGATCTATTTAGACACATATTTTGGTCACCGCATAAAATCCGTAGAACTTAAGGAATTACGTCTAAAATAGTCCTTCAGCATAATACTCAAGCCTAAAGAAATCCTCTGAAATTAAGTTGATTAAGGTCTTCTTGATCTAAGTCAGAAACTTGTAAAAACCAGACTAAAAATCCCAAAAAGTTAGGAGAAAAAAGGATTTTTTTGGATTTTGAAAAGGAAAAAATTGTAAACAAATTAGAAAGATTTTTTTTTGAAATTTTGCCATTTTTGTGGGATTTTGGGTTTATGAAAATATTTTTGGTATTTTGGTAAAATGTGTAAAAATGATGAGAGTTTTTTTTGAAAATATGAAAAAGAAACGAAAAATATTATTGGGTTTTTTTTAAATCAATGTAAAACAAAATGGAATGTATGGAAAAAATGGAAAAATGGGAAAAAATGCAAGAAATGCGATGCATCCCCATGCTTAGACAGAGAGCCATGTCCCCATGGTGATAATGGAGTGGAAAAAGGTATCATGATTGAAGGGAATGCATATGCAGGTGATGAAAGACGCTCTCTTTTTTTATTACTTTTTTAATTGATGTTTTGCGGGGGTCCCCCATACTTACAACAGTAAGAGAAAATACCTTAAGCAGCTGTACAAACAGACACGAGACAACTGATTTTATGCCTTGCCAAGGCATGCGGTACTTAGACTTCCTGCAAGAGTAGAGGTTCGGCCACTAGCATCGGGCCATCGAGTTCAATTATTTGTTTTAATCTCTGATCATTCACTCGAAATGTAGCATTGGTGCTTGGATCTTTAATTCCCACATAGCCATTATTAAAAACTTCAGTTAAAACATAAGGTCCTTTCCATTTTGATCTCAGTTTTTCAGGGAATAACTTGAGTTTAGCATTGAACAACCATACCTTTTGATCAACCCTGAAAATTTTTCTCGAAATATGTGTATCATGCCACTTCTTAATTTTGTATTTGTAGATCAAATTATTCTCATATGCTTGAGATCTCAATTCTTCTAACTCAGCAAGATCCAATAATCTTTTCTTCCCAGCATCATAAAAATCAAGGTGGCATTTCTGAATAGCACAAAGGGATTTGTGATGGACCTCTACAGGAAGGTGGCATGCTTTGCCATAAACAATATTGTATGGGCTCATTCTTAGAGGGCTACAAAAGGCAGTTCGATATGCCCAAAGAGCAGAAGTCAGGTGTTGTGACCAATCCTTGTGATCTGATCTCATAATTTTCTGAAGGATGATTTTAAGCTCACGATTGGAGAGCTCAGTTAGACCATTGGTTTATGGATGGTATGCAGTCACGACTCGATATTGGACTCCATTCTTGTTCAGTTACCACAACATTTAAGAAATATCTCCCTCCATCACTTATGATCACTTTTGGGAGGCCAAAGCGAACGAACAAATCATTCAAAAATTTGATTACAGTTTTGCTATCGACAACACGAGTAGGGATTGCTTCTACCCAATGGGAGACATAATCAACCGTTAATAGTATGTATTGATATCCATGTGAGTTCGTGAATGGTCCCATAAAGTCGATGCCCCAAGTATCATAAATTTCTACAACATGAACTGGTGAAAGAGGCATCATGTCTCTACGGGTCATGGTTCTAGCCATTTGGCATTCAGGACAAGCTCGAACGAATTTATCAGCATCTTGTGTAGTATTGGCCAATAAAATCCACATTGTAAAACCTTGGTTGCAGTTCGTCTACTGAGTGATGCCCTCTACATCTAACAGTGTGACAATGAGTTAGGACACTAAGAGTTTCAGAGTTAGGTATGCATCATCTCCATATCAAATCAACGTCCTCTTTGAAGAGTAGAGGGTCGTCCCAGTGATAGTGTCAGGCTTGAGCATTAGTTTTTTCTTTCTCGTGTCTCGGGCAATCGTCAGGTAGTCAATGTGTGACCAGGTAGTTGACTATGTCAGCATTCCAGAGTAATTGTGATATGACCATTTATGATTCATCTGGGAAAGTCTCGGAAATGGGCAATTTCAAGTTGGTTGATTCTTGTGAAGGATGTGGTGATGGTAGCCTGGATAGGTGGCCAGCTGCTACATTCTTTGCTCCTGCTTTATCGTTGATTTCAACATCAAATTCTTGGAGCAAAAGTATCCATCGAATTAGTCTCGGTTTCACATCCTTTTTTGCAAATAAGTGTTTGATCGCAGAGTGATCAGTGTAGATGATTGCATAACTCCGCAATAGATATGATCTAAATTTCTCAGGGGCAAAGACCACAACTAGAAACTCTTTCTCTGCGACTGTATAATTCTTTTGTGCATCATCTAAAGTCTTGCTAGTATAATGAATGGTACAATGTTTTCCATCATTCCTTTGACCAAGAACTGCACTGACAGCAAAATCGGATGCATCACACATGATCTCAAAATTCAAACTCAAGTCAGGCGGTTGCAAAATTGGTGCCTCAGTCACCATTGCTTTTTTTCGAAAGACCTTAATGCTTCCTCATGTAATATGAAATCTTGGTCTTTTTCCAGTAGTTTGGTGAGTGGTCAGGCTAATTTTGAAAAATCCTTAATAAATCAACGATAAAATCCCCCTAAAAGTGATCGTACGCCTTTCACATTCTTCAGGGGATCCAAATGTGTGGCGGGATCTGCATTCTACCCTTTGACACAATATGTCTCAAAACGATATGTGACTTCTCCCAAGACAAAACCAAATTGACCTCAATGCATTTTTGTAAGACACGATCTAAGAAAATGAGGGTTTCCTCAAAAGAATCACCAAATATGGAGAAATCATCCATAAAAATTTTCATGTAGTCTCCAATCATTTCAGCAAAAATTGCCCTTATACATCTCTGAAATGTGGCTGGTGCATTTGCATAGTCTAAATGACATTCTCCGAAATGCATACGTACCGAATGGGCATGTGAATGTTGTTTTTTCTTGGTCTTTTGGAGCTATGGCGACTTGATTATAACCAGAATATCCATCAAGGAAGAAGAAAAATTCTTTCCCAACTAGTCGTTCAACTATTTGATCAATGAAAGGTGGGGGAAAGTGATCCTTTCTTGCTGCTTTGTTTAATTTCCGGTAATCTACACAAACTCTCCATGATATCGCCACACGTGTTGGAACGTCCTCTCCTTTCTCATTCTTCACGATTGTGAGTCCCACTTTCTTTGGAACTACTTGCAAGGGGGCTCACCCATCTACTATCAGATATGCGGTATATAATCCCAACACTAGATCATTTGCAAATCTCTTTCTTAACCACATCTCGCAGATTAGGTTTTAGTCTCTGTTGCATTTCTCGAGTTTATTTTGAGTCATCTTCCTTATAGATATGATGTGCATAGTATGTAGGACTAATGCTTTTCAGATTAGTGATTGTCCAATCAATAACTCTTGAATTTCTCCTTAGCACTTCCATTAATTGGTCTTCTTGTGTTTGTGTCAAGTGAGCATTGATGATGACGGGAAGGGTTTGTTCATCATTTAGGAAGACATACTTCAAATCATGTGGAAGAGGTTTAAGCTCGACTTGCACGTTGGTTGGTGTTTCCATTTTTGATGCTTCAAATGCATCTAGAGAAGATATTAGGGGGTTAGGGAATGTAAATGAGGTTGAGACGTATATGGTCCCTCAGATGGATAGATTGTCTCAAAGGGTGGTTCAAGCATGGCATTATTAGAGATGAGAACAAATCAAGTTCTGAATCTAATGTATCCCATGCCTCATCTAACTCCATAAGATCATTCTTAGAAATTCGGCACCATGGTTCCTTGAGAGCGGAATCCAAAAATCTGCATTGGTATGATGCCTTAGATCCTTGAGAGATGTATCAGAGGTAATCAGACTAACCTCTAGTGGGTCTTTGGACAATAGGGTGCGAGTGGAATCTTCTTTTATTTCTAGAGCTTTGCAATCCTCAATATACCCACAATCTTCTGATTCAGAGGCAACATATTTGGGGACGACGATGTCAACAGGAATGATCTTGCCATTAATATTAAACTTCACCTTACCATCCTCGTAATCAAATATTGCTTTGGATGTGGCCAAGAATGGTTTACCTAAAATTATTGGAGTTTGGGTCAGGGTCTTGGCCGGATCCATATCCATTACCACATAATCAACAAGGAATTGATGCCTCTATCATAACTAAGATGTCCTTCAGTGCCCCTCTCGGTCGCTTCACAGAGCGATCAACCATTTGAAGTATTATTGGGATGTGTTTGAGTTTTCCAAGATCATACTGCTTGAGAATAGCAGTAGGGAGGAGATTTATTGAGGCACCATTATCTAGTAAAGTGTGTTCGAAGGTTAACTCACCAATTGTGCATCGCACTAGTGGTTCCCCTTGATCCTTCTTCTTTCCGGGCAACATGTGAGAAATAGCATTTGAAACTGCCCTAGATAGAATGTGTTTCTCTTGTTTGGTGTCATTGTGATCTCCTTTTGATTTTCCCTTAGATTTTCGTTTTGTGGTACATTTGTCCTTCAAGAAACGAGAATATGCAGGTATATGTTCAATGGCCTACATGAGTGGTATTTGAATCACTACATTGGAGAAAAGTTTCTCCAAGTCAACATCGGTTGTTGATGGTTTGTTCGCTTTCCTTTGTAGTGCCTCGGGAAAGGAGACAGATTTAGGAATAGAAGAAAAGAGGAAATGTGTGGATCAATCTCAATCTCATCTTCAGAGACACTTTCAATTTGCACTTCGGTATTCTTTGAAGTGTGTGGCCTGGGATCAGTCGTGGTCTTTTCATTGCAAAGGGTAACAACATTTGCAGATGGATTGGTATTGCTAGAGCCTGCTTGGTTGTTCTTAATATTCACATACCCTTTCTATAGTTGTGTTTGTTTTTGAGTTTTGAAAACCAGAATTTCTTGCTCCAAATCCAGGTGGAGGCTTGTATACATGATATGCTATGTTTGGGTTAGGCAACGGTTGTGGAGAGAGAGCTGGAATGTATGATCTAATCTCAAGAAATTGCTTGGTTTTTTCAGCTTGTATTCGAGCGGTTTCCGCAGCAATGCGTGCAAAAGTCTCTTTCATGGTTCTTAGGAGGATCCCCATGTCAACTTTTAAATTGTTTTGGGAGGCTTGTTGTTGCATTTGTATTGGTTGTTGATAGTGAGGGTTACTCGGACCCTGTGTATTCCAACTAGAGTTGGATAGATTCGGTTGATTTCTCTGAAGCCATAAAACAACTTCAGGTTTTTGGTCTTGGAGTGTAATGACCCGAGGCTCAGGTTCTGGAGTGCTTGTAAGTGCACTAATATTGCTCTTGATTTTCTCCAAAAATGTGTTAGCGATTTCATCACTCATCATCTTTTTTCTATCACCTCAAGCTTATCTAATTTTTAAGCAATTACTTGAAGGTCTTGTGAAGAAGAAGACTCAATATTGGTTTTTATGTGCTCGACTGCTTCGATTGGCTTCTTATGTCGAGTGTACTGATTAATAGAGAAGTTGTTCACTAAATTTAAGCCATATCCTCAAACAATGTCCAAACATAATCTTCATCCTTGTTGATATAATTTCCTCCACATGAACCATCTACAAACCTTTTAAAAGATTCATTCATTCCCTCATAAAAAAATTGGACAAGTTCCCATTTATCAATTCAACGGTGAGGATATTTCCATTGTAAATCTTTAAATCTCTCCCAAGCATCATGTATTGGTTCACTGTGTTTTTGGGAGAAGTAAGAGATTTGTTGCCTCACAGAATTTGTTGAGATTCTTATGTCGCGTAGTCTTTATTTATATTTATTTATCTTTCAGTCTATCTTATGTAATTTTCTCATAGAGCTTTTCTCCTATATAAGAGAGCTCTAGGATTTCGTGAAATACTTCATTTTTTCTTTTTACATCGTATCAAAGTGACAGTCCTAGTCCGGAGCATGCACCCTAGAGCCCTACCCCCACCAAAACCCTATTGCGCCGCCATTCCGCCCGCCTGCGCCGCACGCCTGCGCATTGCCGCATGCTTGCGCCTTCGCATCGCCGTTCCGCGTGCCTGCACATCGCCGCACGCTCACACCTGCGCTCGTGTATTGCTGCGCATAGCCATGCGCCTCGAGCGTGCCCTTGTCACTGCCGCACCACGTGTCGCTGCTTGTAAGGACCGTGTGGTCCCTGCTCGTGCACCGCCAGTAGAGAATCGATACCGCGTTCTTGGGTACTTAGGGTGTGACGTGAATATCTAAAACACCCTAGTTACCCAAAAGAACCTCCAGAAGAATGGAAGAGGTTGTGGTATGAGTCTACACCTACAACCATCTTCCTGTATGTCGGTGTAGACGCAGGTCTTTCTTATTGCAGACCCAATCTTGGAGATAGTTGTCATCATTTCTGAGAACAAAGCAGAAGTCCCATCCCTGGGTGTCTTTTAAGGTCCAGCGCCCATCGTCAAAACGGATGGAACCAATTATGAACTGTGGGCCATGCAGTTCATGAGTTTAATGCAATGTAATGGGAAGAAGCACATCCTCACGACAAAGGAGCCACGTGACAAGACAGGGACAAATGCCTCATGGGAGACAGATGATGCGTATGCACGCGCATGGCTATCCGGGAGATAGTTAATGATATCCCGAGTCTGCCTACTGCGAAGGCTATGTGGGACATTCTCGCCACTACATACTCTCCGGTGAAGAATGAGTCGAAGATACTGCAACTCCAGCATGATATCTTCACATCGAAGCAGAATGGTCGCCCCCTTCATGCCCTCTATACTTCTTTGAGGGGTATGTTTGAGAAGTTACATGGATACATTCCCTTGACTACTACACCAGAGCAGCTTAAGGCATATAGGGACTCTGTGATGACTGGGGTCTCTCTAGCAACCCTTGATCCTGAGTATGACACAACTCGTGCCTAGATCCTTTCTGATGCTACCATGCCTCCGATGGAGGAGACATATCACAGATTGAGTAGATTATCTATATCCGTTGGTAGTACTTTACAGTCTCAAACATGTTCAGCTATGGCAGTATCACGTGGTAGAGGAAGCCCTATACCATATCGTGGTAGGGAAGGCCCTTGCCGGGGCAGAGGAGGGGGTGGTCGATCCCGTCAGCAGTGCACCTACTTTCTCAGGCCAAGCCACTCAGAGGAAACCTGCTATTCTATGGGTTTCCTGCTTCAGCTCGAGTTGCAGAGCAGACACAACATGGTGGGAGTCCATCACCTGCATCTGACCAAAGATTTGACGAGCTTGTGGCTCGACTAGGGGAGATTATGCCTGTTACCTCTGGATCAACCAATTCTCCTTCAGGGCAAGGCCTTAAATGTCGGTTTCGGTCACCATTTCGGTATCGACCAAAACAGAATTTCGATGGAATTTCGGTGGAATTTCGACCGAAATTTCGGTCATCTCGGTCATTTTTTGTACTAGGACCCCCATATTTCGGTCATTTCGGTCATTTCGGTCGAATTTCGATTTCGACTGGATATCGATATTCGACAGAAATTCGACCGAATTTCGCTGAAATTTGAGACCATGCTTCAGGGTCCTCAGAGGTAGCTACCTCAGCATCCACATCTACGTCAGGTATAGAATATGCCTTTGTAGTTGTTACAGGGCAGACTTGTCAGAATGGATCTTGGATTCAGGAGCTTCTCATCATCTCTGTGGTGACAGAGGCCAGTTTAGTGTTTTTCGACTGACTCAGTCTGGATGATCTGTTGTTATAGCAGATGGGACACACTCCCCCATTACTGGCCAGGGGGAGGTGCAGTTGACTTCTACACTGAGGCTTCAGAATGTTCTTTATGCTCCTTAATTTTCTATGAATTTACTATCAATTAGTCAAATAACCAAAGATATACATTGTCGTGCCATATTTGATCCATCTACTCTTGTGTTTCAGGATATACTCACGGGCAGGGTGATTGGAACTGGCCGTGAGCAGAGGGGTCTCTACAAATTAGTGCAGTCTCCATATGCTGGTGCCTCCTCTCTTCGCACTGTATCTGTTTCTCCAAATATTTGGCATCTTCGATTTAGTCATCTTCCTCTGCAAAAGCTGAGTCACCTTCTTCCTCAGATTTCTCCTCGTTCTACTTTTTAGTGCGAGGCCTTCCAGCTTTGGAAGCATCATCGGTCCACGTTCCAGAGAGTCGTCAGGGTTGAAGTAGTCACAGTTTGTTTGAGTTGCTCCATTTTTGATATTTGGGGTCCCAGTCGTGTCCCATATCATCAGGGATAGGTTTTATCTTGTTGCTGTTGATGAGTTTTCGAGATTATCTTAGTCTTTCTTCTTAAGAACAAGTCTGATGCAGGTCATGTTGTCCAGTCCTTTATTAATGAAATAAGGAATATTTTTTCTGCAAAAGTCAAGTTTATTCGTTCTGATATTGCACTAGGATTTTGCAATACTTAGCTTTCTCAATTCCTTAAGTCTCATGGCATTGTGCATCAGACTTCTTGTGCATATACTTCCCAACAGAATAGGGCGGCTGAACGAAAACACCGCCATCTGTTCGACATTACCAGAACTGTTTTGATTCAGAGTCGTGGTTTTCATTCATACTGGGGAGATACGGTTCTAACTGCTTGCTATCTTGTAAATCGTATGCCCTCTTCGGTGCTGGGAGAAAAGATTCCGTTCTTGATTGTGTTTCCCGAGATGGATCTTTTCTTGCTAACACCTCGTGTTTTCGGTTCTGTAGCTTTTGTTCATCAAATGTCTCTTGGTATTGACAAGCTCTCTCCCAAAGCTGTCAAATTTGTGTTTGTTGGGTATTCCAAGACCCAAAAGGGATATCATTACTTTGACCCTATTCGACGAAGATACTACATCAGTGCAGATATCACCTTTTTTGAGTCCATTATGTATTTTTCTCCACAGGTGACATGCTTACTCCTTCAGAGGATGGAGAAGAGGTCTATATGCCTCTTCCTCCATCATTACCACCTATGCCACCACCTCCACCGCCACCTCCTCCACCGCCACCTCCACCACTACCTCCACCGCCACCTCCACCATCCCCTACTTTCTTTCCACAGGTTTATCAACGACGACCCCATGATCATGTGCCTCCTCCATCATCCATCACGCCAAGGTATGTACTGAACATTTGAGTTCCTCTAATGGCACTGGTAGTTTGCATGTACAGACTGAAGTGCAGGATGTCGTGGATACTATATCTTTTACACATACTGAGGATCTGGATATACCTATTGCTCTACGAAGGCAGAGGCGGGCTTGTACTATGCATCATCTTGCTTCTCATGTTTCCTTGGATCATCTTTCTAAGGATTTTCAGAGGTTTATTGTGGGACTATCTTCTATGGAGATACCACGGACCTATCAGGAGGCGTTGCAGAATAGCTGTTGACGTCTCGCTATGGAGATGTTGGCTTTACTATCTCATGGCACATGGATGTTGTACAGGTTCCATCAGATGCATCTGTGGTTGGCAACAAATGGGTGTTTACTGTGAAACGACGCGCATATGGCACTGTGGATAGATATAAGGCTAGGTTGGTTGCTCGAGGGTTCACCCAAACCTATGTGGTGGAGTACCAGGACATCTTTTCTCCTGTTGCACGTCACTCTACACTACGAGTTCTTGTTGTTGTTGCCGTGGTATGCGACTGGCCGCTTTTCGAATTAGATGTAGAGAATGCGTTCTTGTATGGTGACCTACAAGAGGAGGTTTACATGCAACAACCACCAGGGTTTGATGCTGAGGGGGAATCCAGTATGGTGTGTCGTCTTCGTAAGGCCATATATGGTCTTAAGTAGAGTCTGAGGGCTTGGTTTCAGAAGCTCTCAGAGTTGATTGAACAGAAGGGGTTCGTCCGATCCACTGCAGATCATTTTCTTTTAGTTAAGAGAACTCAGAGAGGTACATTTGTTGTTCTAGTTTATGTTGATGATATCATTGTTACTGGTAGTGATGAACATGGAATTCATGCAGCTAAGGATTTCCTTGGACAACAGTTTGTGACCAAGGACCTTGGTATATTACGTTACTTTCTTGGTTTGGAGTTTGCACGGAATCAACATGGTATGGTGATGACACAAAGGAAATACGTCACTGACCTTCTATCTGATACATGCATGACAAGATGCAGACCTGCTACTACACCGATGGATTCTAATGCTAGGCTCTATGATGATGACTCTGAAGAGGTGGATAATAGGCGTTATAGAGAGCTGGCAGGAAAGTTGTTATATGTTACTATTACGAGACCTGATATATCTTTTGCTGTGAGCAGAGACAACCAGTTTATGGAGCAACCCGGACAAGCTCACGTGGATGCAGTGTGTATGATTTTGAGATATCTGAAATCTTCTCTATGGGCATGCCTTCTTTTCAGAAGAGATACATCTCTCAAAGTTACTAGATGCGCAGATGCGGATTATGCTGGGTGTCCCAAGGATAGGAAGTCTACCTCAAGCTTCAATGTGTCTGTTGGTAGCTCACTAGTCTCATGGCGAAGTAAGAAACAAATAGTTGTTGCTCAATCCAGTGCAGAATCAGAATACAGGGGTATTGCCCAAGGGAGTACAGAAATGATGTGGGTTAAATCAGTTCTGACTGACATAACTATTGAGGTGACCCTCCCTATGCACCCCAAATGTAATAATCAAGCATCACTGTTCATTGCTAACTGTTATAAAATAAACATGCGGAAGCGAATATCAGAGAAAAGATAAAACAAGAATAAATATCGGGATTTTACGTGGAACCCTACTCCGTGAGGAGCGGAATGAAAACACGGGAGAAGCCCTCAAAGGGGCATGCTATGCATTGCTTTTTCTCAATGGATACAGGAGGTCTGGGGCTCCTTATATAGCCTCTCCAGAGCCTCCAAGTCCCACCACTGGACGATGTGGGACTAAACACTAGATGGGGTAGATCTCCTCTAGGATCCATTTACCCTGCTACAACATAATAGGCGCATACAACTTATACTCCAACACTCCCCCTCAAGCCGGAGCATGCAATGCTCAGCTTGGACAAACAGAAAGAAACTCAACTCAACGCTACAGGACACTACGAACAATATCAATCCAACGCGCACATTGCTGCAGTCGAGGACGTTGCTTCTCATGTCATGCAGGTGAGGAGGACGGATGGGTTGGAGTGTGAGTCTTCTGAATCTCCTCGTCGGAGAGCATGTGCTCTGAACTGCGCCTGTCAGAGTCATTGCAACTGAAATGAGTCTCCTCGTAGGAGTACTCTGGCCCGCCACAATAGTGTGGACAATTGCTCCATCTCTGAAAAGGGCTGAACTGAAAAAGGGCCGTGGCTGTGCAATCCTCTTCGGAGTCCACGGTCGCTGGAGAATGGAGTCTGAAATAAGTCTCCTCTTCGGAGAACTGTGTCTCTCCCAACTGGCACAGAGAATGGTGCACTACTCTGGTGTACCTATGATACCACATGAATGGTCCTCTACTCTGGAGTCCCTATGGCTCACATGAAAACTCTGACCGAACAACAACAAGAATGATGGGGACCTCGAACTGATGATGGCAACATATGCTCATCTGAAAATGACCGCACACTCGTGCGTGTCTGAAACTGGAGACTCGAAAACAATGATCGTCGAGTCTGAACAACTGTAGAGTATGGAATCTGAATGGTCTCTGCATGTGAATCTGGAACATCTGAAGATGGCTGGAAGAAGACCTGTGACTCTACATATACTCCCCCTTTCTCCCATACTTGTCGAAAAACATGAACATCGACAAAGTTGGGAGAAGACACTATAATGGGGTTACAAAATACCAATAAGCTGTTTACAAATTGTTCGGCTTCTCAAATCATGAATAACCTTTGGCCGTTTCATTTTTTTTACGACTCTTCATCATCATTTTTTTAAGCTGCGCAATTTTTTTAACGGCTTTGTCTCTTCTTTTTTTTAACTTACGTATGGCTTTTCTTTTCCTTGTTTTTGTACGCACTCCCCTTTTTTTTCTTTTTTTTTTCTTTTTTTTTTGAACAAACATCTTTCTCTCTTTTATAAGGCATGCCCAATTGGGCATGAGTACTCGCCCTCTCTTTCCCCTCTCTTTTTTTAGCAAATAACGGCCCACTTGGGCCTTTTAAAAAAAACTCAATTTTTTTTCAAAGACAGGCCCACTACCTCTTGTTTAGTGTTCCCAAAGTGGCACCCCTTTTTTTCGTATCGCAAACGCACGCCCGTTGGAGGATAGGCGGGAGGGGCGGCGTCGTCAAAGGGTTCTTGGAGAGTCTGGCATCGCCTGGAGTTCCCAGGGCCCGCCGCCTGGGCTTGCTAGACGGGAGAGTTGGGATAGGAGGGGCGGCGACCTGGATATGCGTGCATGGCTACATCGAACGGGCACGGGAGCTCTGCCTTGGAGCTATGATGTGCTTCTGTCTGGTCTTATGTTGGAGAACTGGAGATCGTGGAGCGCCGCCTGGCTGGGCTTCCGCCTGCGCTGGAGGCTGCGATGGAGGCGCAATGCCGCGCCACCAGGGGTGCCGCTAGGGCACTACGCGCGCCTGGAGCATCTCGCGTGCGCACCTCTATGGAGAATAAGGCGAGGTGTGCCGCCTGGGAGGGATTTGCGGCTTCAGCGCCGCCTGGAGGATTCGTATCTTCAACGATGGGCATACGAGGGAGGGCTGGTGGCCTTCGCGCCACTGGACTCTGAAGAAGAAGAGGGCTGCTTGGAGGCATGCGCGTTGGGAGCCCACAGGCAGGTGGTCTCGCCGCCGATGAGTGATGGGAGGCTGCTGTGCGGCACGCACCTCCTGGAAGAGCCGCGCCGCCTGGATCGTACGCAGCCCGAAGGCTGGAGGTTGCCTGGGTGCAGCCTGAGCAACGATGCTGGAGCATGGAGATGCCGCTCCTGGGCGCGTCCTGAATTCGTCTGCTTGATGAGAGATGCCGTGCCTATAGCATCGGCCTGCGAGCGGAAGCTAGGGCACCTTGAAGTGCAGACAACTGCGAAGCCAGGATAATCGCGGCTGCTTGATTAGGGTTTCGTAACCCTAGAACCCGACACTTTTCATTGACGCGGAATGAATGAAAAATAAAATCTCCAGCAATAAACACGAATCAAATCTTCTCTCAAATTGATTCTCTAATCATGAACAAAGAATATAATGAAAAACCCCGAGAATCGAACCCGCTCTGATACCATGTTATAAAATAAACATGCGGAAGCGAATATCAGAGAAAAGATAAAACAAGAATAAATATCGGGATTTTACGTGGAACCCTACTCCGTGATGAGCGGGATGAAACCACGGGAGAAGCCCTCAAAAGGGCATGCTATGCATTGCTTTTTCTCAATGGATACAGGAGGTCTGGGGCTCCTTATATAGCCTCTCTAGAGCCTCCAAGTCCCACCACTGGACGATGTGGGACTGAACACTGGATGGGGTAAATGGATCTCCTCCAGGATCCATTTACCCGCTACAACATAATAGGCGCATACAACTTGTACTCCAACACTAACAATCCAGCCTTTCATGAGAGAACAAAGCAAATTTAGGTATACTGTCACTACACTCATGACTTGATTCGGAAGGGGCTGATATCCACTACTCACGTTGCTTCAGGTGATCAGATTGCAGACATGTTTACCAAAGCTCTAGCGAGGGGTCCTTTTCACCGTTGTTGTTCCAAGCTGAGCATGGTAGACATATATGCTCCAACTTGAGGGGGAGTATTGAGATTCTTATGTCATGTAGTCTTTATTTATATTTGTTTATCTTTCAGTCTATCTTATGTAATTTTCTCATAGATCTTTTCTCCTATATAAGAGAGCTCTAGGGTTTCGTGAAATACAACTTCATTTTTTCCTTTCACAGAGTTTGTTCGACCAATTGGGAAGTATTTCTTTAAAAAGGCTTCTCTAAAGTCATTCTGTGTGGTGATGGGTATCCCATAATTTCGAAGCCATTGGCTCGCTTTTTCTTTTAGTGAAAAAGGGAATGCTTTCATATAGATATATTCTTGTTCTATCCCTACAATGTTAATAGTACCATGCACAACAAGAAAGTCTTGCACATATTGGAAGGGGTCCTTGGCATCTAATCCATAGAATTTTGACAGTAGAGAGATGGTGCCATGTTTGATTTGGAAATTTCTCACATTCGGTGGGATCTGAACCCATGGAAGAGGGTTTTCGGTTGCATGGTTGTAACAGTCACGAATTGGGATGACAACAAGATTCATCCTTTGGAAAAGAGCTTCAAATCAGGCTAGAGTTTTACCCATTACTCTGACTCATGGCCTCAAATTTCAGTGAAATTCGGTCGAATTTCTGTTGAATATCGATATCCTGTCGAAATCGAAATTCGATCGAAATAGCTGAAATGACCGAAATATGGGGGCCCTAGTACAAAAAATGATCGAAATGACCGAAATTCAACCGAAATTTCGTTTCGGTTTGTCAATGTATTGGTGATCGAAACTAACATTTAGGGTCTGACTTGCTCAGCCATGTCAGAATTGTCTCCCATGATTCGTAGTTTGATCTTAGTCTTGATTTCGATTTTGGTTTCAAGAGAAGATGATCGAGATTGAGAACTTCGAGGATTATAGAAAGGATCATACTTAAGTGGATTTTCAATTAGGTTCTTTAATGATCTTCTATTAAACATGCACAATCAAACCCAAGATAAAATTTCACCAATGCACACGTGATCATCGGAACGGTTATCTTTTCATATTTGTAATTTATTGTTCACAAAAAAACAAGCATACAAAAAGATTGACGTAAAATCTATTTGTAGATTTAAAGACTATCACGAATTCGTTTGTTTAGTTGCGTCTACTTTCAACCAATATGGGTGCAAGTATACGGACTGTAGAACGGCTACTCATATTCCTTGAGGATGGTGCCAAATGCGGTGTCCGTTAATCACCCACTCTGCCAAGGTTTCATTCACTGTGAAGTGACTAAACGTTTTTTTAATTCAGTAGTTAAGAAATCTACGTAGGATTTTTGGCTTTGACCTAGGTTTGATTGTTTATGCGTGTGAAATTATGTACAGAGTGCAACACTTCAATCACTTCAGACCGCTTAATATCCGAGCCACGGGTGACTTTCCGAAGCTTACTATTTATGTGATCAAGCACGGTTGACGGTCTTTAATTTTCTTTAATCAATGAAAGAAAAACCACAGCTAGAGAAGTGGATTTTAACCAATTTCGGAAATTTCTTTCTTAGCAAACATAATGCAAACAACCTATATGCCTAAGATTAGAACGAACTCACAGAACGGAGAATGGCTAGAACCAGAAATATATTTGGGAATTCAGTTGTGCTTGAATCAGGAGCCGAAGAGAGAGAGAGAGAAAGACTTGAGATGATTTTTTTTACGGTTGAGTGTACCTGAAAATGAAAGAGATAGTAATTAGAAAAGAAAATATTAATTCAAAAGAAAAAATTGTGCGATGTTGCCTGTCCCCGGTGTGAAAGTATGAAAAATGAAATCGTTCTTTTCTCAAAGCCCTAGAGCTCTCTTATATAGGAGAAAAGCTCTATGGGAAAACTACATAAGATAGACTGGAGAAATAGCAAATATAAATACAAACCAAAAGATACAAGAATCTCAACACTCCCCCTCAAGCTACACCTGGAGAGGACTCCAGATATCTCAAAATCATATAAACAACATCCATGTGAACCTGTCTGGGCTGCTCCATAAACTGGCTGACTCTACTCACAACAAATGATATATCAAGCCTGGTAATAGTAACTCATAAGAACTTCCCTACCAGCTCTTTGTATCTTCTTTTCTCCACCTCTTCAGAGTCATCATCATAAAGACTAGCATTAGGATCCATTGGTGTAGTGGCAGGTATGCATCCTGCCATGCCTATCTCAGATAGCAGATCAGTAACATACTTCCTTCGCGTCATAACCATACCCATCTGATTTCGTGCAAACTCCAAGCCAAGAAAGTAACATAGTGTGCCAAGATCCTTGGTTACAAACTGTTGTCCAAGAAAATCTTTAGCTGCATGAATGCCATTTTCATCGCTGCCAGTAACGATGATATCATCAACATAAACTAGAATAACAACAATACCTTTCTAGGTTCTCTTAATAAAAAGAGAATGATCTGCAGTAGATCTGACAAAACCCTTATGTTCAATCACCTCTGAGAGCTTCTGAAACCCAGCCCTTGCACTCTGCTTAAAGCCATATATAGCCTTGTGAAGACGGCACACCATACTAGACTCCCCCTCAACAGCAAACTCCGGTGGTTTCTGCATGTAGACCTCCTCCTGCAGATCACCATATAAGAATGCATTCTTCACATCTAATCGAAACAACGACCAGTCACGTACCACAACAACAACAATAAGAATCCTGAGTGTAGAGTGACGTGTAACTGGAAAGAAGGTGTTTTGGTAATCCATCCCGTAGGTTTGGGTGAACCCACGAGCAACTAACCTGGCCTTATATCTATCCACAGTGCCATCAACACAATGTTTCACAGTAAAAACCCACTTGTGTGCGACAACAAACGCATCTGGTGGAGCCTGTACAACACTCCGTGTGCCATGAGACTTTAAAGCTGCCATTTCCTCCTCCATGGCCAGACGCCACTGGCTACTCTACAACGCATCCTGATAGGTCCGGGGTATTTCCACAGCAGACAATCCCGCAACAAACCGCTGAAAATCCTTGGAAAGACGTTCCAAGGAAACATGTGAAGCAAGGGGATGCATAGTACATGCTCGCTTCTGCCTCTTAAGAGCAATAGGAACATCCAAATCATCATTACACGCAGAAAGTGTATCATCCAAGCCGTCCTGTACCTCAGTCTGTTCATGCAAATCACCAATGCCATTAGAAGAACTCAAACGTTCAGAATATACCTTGGGCATGCTGGATGATGGAGGAGGCACATGAGCATGGGGCTGGTGCTGGTAAACCTGCGGATAGAAAATGGGTGATGGTGGAGGTGGCGGTGGAGGTGGTGGAGAAGGTGGCGGTGGTGGAGGTGGTGGAGGAGACGATGTACTGGAGATCTGAGGTAGAGGCATATAGATCTCTTCTCCATCCTTTGAAGGAATGAGCTTGTCACCTGTGTGAGAAAAGTACATAATGGACTCAAAGAATGTGACATCTGCACTGACGTAGTACCTTCGTCGAACGGGGTCGAAACAACGATATCCCTATTGGGTCTTGGATTACCCAACAAACATACATTTGACAGCTCTGGGAAAGAGCTTGTCAAGACCAAGAGACATCTGATGAACAAAAGCTACTGAACCGAAAACATGAGGCATAAGTGAGAAAAGATCCGTCTTGGGAAACACAATCAAGAACGGGATCTTCTCCCCCAAAATTGAAGAAGGCATTCGATTTACCAGGTAGCAAGCAGTTAGAACCGCATCCCCCCAGTATGAATGAGGGGCACGACTCTGAATCAAAAGAGTCCTGGTAACGTCCAGAAGATGGCGGTGTTTTCATTCAGCCACCCCATTCTGTTGAGAAGTATACGTACAGGATGTCTGATGAACAATACCATGAGATCTAAGGAATTGAGAAAGCTGATCAAAACTCTAGTGCGTTATCTGAACGTATAAACTTGACTTTTGCTGAAAAAATGTTCCTTATTTCATTAATGAAAGACTGAATAACAAGACTAACATCGGACTTGTTCTTAAGAAGAATAACCCAAGACAAACTTGAAAACTCATCAACTACAACAAGATAAAACATGTGTCTCTGATGATTTGGGACATGACTAGGACACCAAATATCAAAATGAAATAACTCAAACAGACGATGACTACTCCGACCCTGACGACTCTAAAAGGTAGAGCGATGATGCTTCCCAAGCTGGCAGGCCTCACACTGAAAGGTAGAGCGAGGAGAAATCTGTGGAAGAACGTGACACAACTTTTGCAGAGGAAGATAACCAAATCGAAGACGCCACATATAGGGAGAAACAGACCCAATGCGAAGAGAAGAGGCACCAACATAAGGTGATTACACTAGTCTGTAGAGACCCCCTTGCTCACGGCTAGTTCAAATCACCCTGCCCGTTAGTATATCCTGAAACACAAGAGTAGATGGATCAAATATGGCACAACAATGTAAATCCCTAGTGATTTGACTAATTAAAAGTCGATTCATAGAAATTTTAGGAGCGTAAAGGACATTCTGAAGCCTCATTGTGAGGGTCAACTGCACCTCCCCACGACCAGTGATCGGAGAGTGTGTCCCATCTGTTATCACAACAGATCGTCCAGGCTGAATCGGACGAAAAACACTAAACTGGCCTCTGTCACCACAGAGGTGATGGGATGCTCCTGAATCCATGATCCATTCTGACAAGTCTGCCCTGTAACAAGTAGTAAAGACATATGCTATACCTGATGTAGATGATGATGCTGAGGCAACGACCTCTGAGGATCCTGAAGGAGAGATGGTTAACCCAGTAGTAGGCATAGTCTCTCTGAGTCGCGTCACACGGTCATCAAATCTCTGATCAATGACATGTGAAGAACTGCTAGCCTGCTCTATCACTCGTGCTGAAGCTGGGAACCCATGCTTGGAATAGCATGTCTCCTCAGAATGTCCTGGTCTGTGATAGTAAGTACATGGATGACGAGGGGGTTGACTACCCCCGCCCCTGCCACGGCCACCTCTACTACGAAACTGAGTAGAGCTTCCCCTACCACAGGATACTGCCATGGCTGAGGATGTCTGAGATGGTTGAGTACCACCAGAAGATATGGAGAGCCTACTCAACCTGCGATAGGCCTCTTCCATTGGGGGTATAATGGCTTCGGTAAGAAGTTGTGCTCTAGTCGCATCATACTCTGAATCCAGTGCAACTAGAAACTAGACCTGGCCAACGGGCTGGGGGCCCGCCCGCCCAGCCCGCCCAGCCCGCTCATGGGCCGGGCTTGGGCTTCGAAATTTAACCATGGGCCGGCCCGGCCCGGCCCGCAAAAAATAAAAAATATATAAATATATGTCAAATTATACATATATTAATATGATATGCTTTAAGTTTTTCATTTATGACACTAGTTTTAAATAAAAATTCAATGAATTACATGTCAAGTAACATGTAAAGTACGTATATTAGTTATATGAAGTATAGATGTTATTAATAAAATCATTTATACGTATGAAATACCATTAAAAAATCAACGAAAAATGGCCAAAATGGGCCATGGGGGCCCATGGGCGGGCTTTGGACAGAGGTTTTTTAACCTCGGCCCGTTCGGCCCGGCCCATGGGCCGGCCCGGCCCGCAATTTGGCCAGGTCTACTAGAAACACTCCCGTCATCACGGAATCCCTGTATGCCTTGAGTTGCTCTAGTGTGGCAGTCAAGGGAATATAACCATGTAACTTTTGAAACATACCCCTTAGGGTGCGTTTGGTTGGTGGGTTATCCAGGGGTGGATAACCCGGTTTTGTGTTAGTGTGTTTGGTTGGTGGGTTAAGGGTTGGGAGGGTTTGGGTGATGTGATTGTATTGGAATTTGAAAAATTTGGTAGTTATTATGATATGATTGTATTGGAATTTGAAAAAGTGGGTAGTTATTGTGATGTGATTGTATTGAAATTTGAAATAATGAGTAGAAGTAGAGTATTTTATGATTTTTAGATGATATGATGGTATAATATATATTTTTTTGATGAAAAGATGGTGGACCCCACAAGTGGGTTGGGAATATGGGTTTTGGAGGGTAACCCACCCAAAGTGGGGGGTAACCCCCCAAACGAACACACCCTTAGAGAAGTATAAAGGGTATGGAAGGGACGACCATTCTGCTTCGAAGTGAAGATGTCGCGCTGAAGTTGTAGAATCTTTGACTCATTCTTCGCCGGAGAATATGTAGCGGCGAGAATGTCCCACAGCCTTTGCCGTGGGCTGACTCAAAATGTCATTGTCTATCTCCATGGATACTGTTCCAGAAAGCCATACTCGTGCATAAGCATCATCTGCCTCCCATTAGGCGTTAACCCCAGTTTTGTCGACCGGCTCCCCCTGTATGAGGATATGCTTCTTGCCATTACATTGCATTAGACTCATGAACTGCATGGCCCACAGTTCATAATTTGTACCATCCATCTTCACAATAGGTGCTGGACCTTTGAAGGTACCTAGGGATGGAATATCTGCTTTGTTGTCTGACATGATGACAACGATCTCTCAAAACTGGGGTTAAAAACTGGACAAGGAATGTCTACACGGACATATAGGGAGGTGGTTGTGCGTGTAGACTCATACCACAACCACTTCCATTCTTTGAAAGCTCCTTTGGAAGGCTAGGGTGTTTTAGATAATCGAGTTATAGCCTATGGGACCAAACACAGAGCCAAACTGCAAGCTTGCAGCGTTGCACATGAGCGCGGTGGGAGCACGGGCACCGTTGGGACTACATGTAGAGGCACGAGCAACGCTAGGGCTGCGCGCAGGGGCGTGAGCAGCGTTGGGATGACGCGCGGGCGGCACGCGCGAGCCGCGAAAGTGCGCGGATGGGGCGCTATGACGGTGCGTGGAGCGAAGGGATGAAGCGTGTGGCAGCGGCGGCGCATGGGGTTTTGGTGAGGACGAGACTTAGGGCACAGGCTTCGGTCTAGGACCGTCGCTCTGTTACCATGTGAAAGTATGAAAAATGAAATTGTTCTTTTCTCAAAGCCCTAGAGCTCTCTTATATAAGAGAAAAGCTCTATGGGAAAATTACATAAGATAGACTGGAGAAATAACAAATATAAATAAAGACCAAAAGATACAAGAATTTCAACACCCGGCAACGACGCCAAAATGAAGACGCGTAAATCGGTGTGCTAAGATGTGGATTTTAGGTGTCGTTGCGAACACACAATTCTCGACATTTTCAGATAAATAAACAATGAACATGCAAAATAACTTCTAAGTATTTTAGCGACAAGTTCAGAGATTGAACACGGGGACACGATACTGTAACACAATTTTCGAGATGAAATAAGATTAGATATTAACAATTATGCAAGGTATAATCTCCTAACTTTCTCTTTATTTTTGATAGGTCAAAACATAACGAAATATCACCAATTGATTATAGATGTTTCTAGGATCTTTCGATGATTTTTCCTATTCTAATTAAAAAAAAGATTTGCGAAACTTGTAAAGAAAGTAAACGGAGTTTGAGTAACTGCAAAAAAGTCCCTAAAAGACTAAAATGTGATTAGAAATGCCTTATATATAAGGAACATAATTTTCACGAAATATAAAAAATGACAATGGAAATTTGCATAAAATAAACTAAGGTTTTACATCATAGCAATTTGTTCAAAACAAATACTGAAACTAAAGAAATTTGTGAAAAGGCCCTTGGTCTTCAACCAAGGGTTAGGATCGAGGGCAGTGGCACGTGGACGTCAACGGCGAGGGGCTGGAGGCACAAGGTGAGATGTAGAGAGGGCGGCTTGCAGTCATGAGCGAGCATAACGAGCGGCTTTGGAGCAACAACTCCAGGTTTTGGAGCTTGGAATAGTGTTGAGGCACAGGGATCAGCAACGAGAAGAGGTGTCGGAACTGGAGGTGGTGAAACACAGAAAGGAGGAGCTGTTATCCCCCGTCCCTTCTTGTTTAGATGGGGTGACTTTCATAACTGCGAGCAACTGTAACGACCGTATCTCGGCGAAGGTATGCAAGCGTTTTCCTCGAAGAAGAAGAAACGGGTGAAGGTAGCAGTGAAGTGGTTGGGTCCACGAGAGGTATGTGCGTGCACGATTAAGAATAATAAAAACATACGATTAAAATTCATCATACGGTACCGTGCATTAGAGAGAGAGAACAATGGTTGAATCCGATTTGCCATCTGGAGCATTTAGTGGGGAGTTCCCTTGTTGGAAGAAAGGGAAGATATATAGGAAGAGAAAGAAGAAATCAGAGATGGAGAATTTCCTCTAGGGCTTCACATGGAGAAGAGATTGCTGTTGAGCAACTAGTTGAAGATTCAACAGGGTCAAAAGAGGGTACTACAGAATCAGATCACAGTTTTGGTAGGGGTGGTTGCTATCTCTCAATGAAAGTGCTTTCTTGGAACGTTAGAGGATTGTGGGATCCAAAGAGGAGAAGGTCAGTGGGTTCCCTGTTAAATGGATGGTGTATTAATATCTTCATGTTACAAGAGATAAAATTGAGTGAATGGTCTACCATTCTATGGGGTTCTCTATGCCTCACTAGTAGTATGGAGTACAAAGTAGTGGAAGCCGTAGGCAGTTCTGGAGGCAAGATCATTGCTTGGAAAAATGTTTTTTAACTTTCCTGGTTGAAGTTAAAAATTCGTATAACATTCCAATTTTTCTTCGAGACATTCGTATTGGGACATGTCTTTTGTTTTCTTGCGTTTATGAGCCAACTGACACTTTGAGCAGAGAGTTTCTTTGGTATAACATCCGGATCCGAATAAATCTGAACTCGACTTGATTAGGGTCCGTTTGATTCAATAAAATTATCAATCATAAGTAAATAACCTAAATCGACCAACTGATCGTAAATCAAAAGTCATCTGGTCTCAATCGATCAAAAGCCGAGAGCATCGTAATGCGTGCCACGGAATAGCCACGACACAAATCGGAAATCGAAAAACAAATCGAGACCACCCAAAAATCCGATTCAACGAATAAGACCAAGGGAATCGGCCTTTCGTCAATTGGAGATCGATTGTTATTTTAAAATCACAAAAAATTAGTCACAAATAAAAAATGTATCTCAAAAATTTCGGGAATTCATACCCGATCCAAAGTATATGGATATTATACTCATGTTGATCGTCATTTTGAGACGGTCAAAACGAGCTATTATTCGTCAAAATCAGAGACTCGAGGTGTGAATACACGAGACTTTTGTATCTGCAATAAAAGAAGTAAAAAATATAAAAATAATAAAAATAAAAATTAATAATGACAATCAACAAGCTGACATCACCTAGCTGATGTCATTGTTGATGTTCATTGCATTATGTCATTGCTGATGTCAAAAGCCTCATATCCTTTCCAACGAGAAGAGCCCCTCCCCTCTCTTATTTCTTTTCTCCTTTCAACCCCCACCCCCCCCCCCCCCCCCCCCCCCCAAATCCCCAAAATTTCCTCCAGTTATCACCATTGAAGAAACCCCAAATCCAGCCGTGCCTGCTGTTCAATCCAAAGAGGTGAAGTTCCTGGCCAATTTCCATTTCTGCCACTACTGCAGGTAGTAGAGCAACAACCAAGGTTGTTGCTTCTCTTCTCCATAGACCCATTGCATGCATGTTCTTCTCCATTTGGAGCTAGAGCTGCTGCTCTTTTGAAGTACAAGAAGATGTTGGATTCTTTGCTGCATTCTCTCCTGCATGCTTGAATCTCAAATTTTAGGAGATCTAATGAGGTACAATCCCATTCATTTTCCTCTGCCGCCCTGCATGCACCATCTTCGACCCTTTGTACTGCCATCCTATGTACATATACCCATTCGATTTAGACATCAAATCTCTAATCTCCATTAATTGAATTACAGAAATTAAATTTTCAAGCTACTGTTTACTACTTGAAATAGCCTGTTACTGTGATTTCTGCTACAAATCAATTTGCTTATGATTTCAATTCAGAAATTTGAAATAAAAAGGATTATTACCTGTTTACACAGCTTGAAATTAAATTATTTTTTTAAAAATAATATTTTTACTGTTGTCTACTGTAATGCTCAGATTTGAAAGAATGCCATTCCCGTAATCTCCGGTTGTTATGATTATTTTTTTCTTAAGAAATTTCTTGTGTCAAGTATTCATATCATTTGTTTTACTATAAAAGATAGTTTTCTAGTTTGTTTTTTTAAAGTTTATCATTGTGCTTCTTACATGAAAAGCCAAGGGATGATTTATGATCATACATATTTATAAAGGGAAAAATGGGGCTGCCCTCTAGGGGAGCTAACTTAGCTCTTCCGCCCCATTTTTCCTAGTTTTTTTTATTTTTTTTAAAAGTTCTTCCATGAATATCCATCACTATATCCCTATATTATGTCATTCAAATTTCGTGCGAAACAGAGACTCCTACGGCCTCCATCTAAACCGTCATTTTTAACGGTCGCAGGATTTTTTAAATCGACTCTGTCTGGATGGAGGTCGTAGGAGCCTCTGTTTCTCACGAATTTTGAATGACATAATATAAGGATATAATAATGAATTTACACGATTTTATTTTTCAAAAAAAAAATAAAAAATATGGGGAAAATAGGGCGGGGGAACTACGTTAGCTACCCCCTGGGGGCAGCCCCATTTTACCCATTTTTAAATCACATAAAAACTGTTGAGATAATTATATCTCTTTGTCTTCATTTATATTTTCTTATTTCTCCAATCTTCTTTATGTAATTTCTCCCTAGAGCTTTTCTCCTATATAAGAGAGCTCTAGGGCTCCGAGGAATAGTACTTTTCATTTTTATAACTTTCCACATGGTATCAGAGCGATGGTCCTAGACTGGAGCCTGTGCCCTAGAGCCCCGCCCCCACCAAAAGCCTTAGCTTGCGCCCGCGCAGGCGTGCCTCCTGTGTCGTGCGGCCACCTGCGCACTCACGCAGCCGAGCCTTACGGTTAGTCCCGTCGCCCAGCCGCACTTCTTGCTCCGTACGACCTAGCCGCGGCATGTAGCCCCGCCGCCAGACGCGCCTCCCACGCCGTGCGGCCTTGCTACCTAGCCGTCCAACCATGCTTCTCATGTTGTGCGACCCTCTGTGCCGTCCCGTGTGTACTGCCTATCCCACGCAGGGCCACTGTCGTCTCGTTCTTGGATTTCTAGGGTGTGACGTGATTATCAAAAACACCCTAGTTACCCAAAGGCGTTTCCAAAGAATGGGAGAGGTTGTGGAATGAGTCTATACCCACAAACATCTTCCCATATGTCAGTGTAGGCGCAAGTTCTTCTTGTTGATAACCAATTCTTGGAGATAGTTGTCATTATGTCCGATAACAAGGCTGAGGATCCATCCATGGGTGCCTTCAAAGGTCCAACACCCATAATCAAGATGGATGGGACAAACTATGAGATATGGGCTATGTAGACCCCCGAGGATCCGGGTACCCGTTAATCACACATTTTGCATTACAACATTCATTTCTATCGCATTAAGTAACTGAAAGTACGGGGAAATTTTTCGCGAATGAACAATTTCATCTGACATTCACAATCAACATTTATAACCATAAACACATAGAACAATGGTCACCAAAATCTGATTTCATTTCATTAACTTCCATATATTTTACATGTACAAAGTCTGACAGTACATACATTATATC
The DNA here is from genome assembly GCA_037367405.1 of Ottelia alismoides. Lineage (NCBI taxonomy): Eukaryota > Viridiplantae > Streptophyta > Magnoliopsida > Alismatales > Hydrocharitaceae > Ottelia > Ottelia alismoides. The sequence continues at coordinate 820,988 of JAZKJV010001103.1, forward strand.
CCAAAATCTGACTGAAGAGAAAGAAACATAATACATTATAAATTGAACAAACTATCACAAAATAAATCATACCGTTGGGTATAAAATTTATCTTCTGAATCCATGTATAGCTACAGAACTGCAGGCTGTTTTCCTGCCAAGCGTGCAGGAAAGAAAAGGCGTCAGCGGTTGCTGGTACCTCCCAAAAACTTATATAAAAATAACAGGCATTTATTATTTACAAAAGAAAGCAAGTAGAGAGGCATGAGCAACTCAAATTTAAAAATTCTTTCTACTTGCAAATGTAAAAGGTTTCCAAATTTTTAGTAAGCACCTCTTATGATCATCCATTATCCCAACATTTCCCACATGAGTATATTTCTCTTGTAACTGAGTGTATAATTTATTCCCATAGTACCCAGAGATCATATTTATGAGTGATGATGGAAAGTTTGGGATGAGAAGATATATTTATATTTTTAAATTCCTAAGTCTAGTAACTCCTGTAATTATTAACTTCAATTATTTCAAATATAACTCCAGATGATGTAGATAAAGGTCATGATTCTAGGTCTTGGAGATCATGTCTTGGAACTTAATGGCACATGAAATTACTAATTTCTTGTCATTGATATTATATCATGGTTTTCGATATAGGACGGATATGACGATGATGGATTTGATCCTTAGTGTTATTTACTCCTTTTAAGTTAGTGGATAGTCTGTGGTCTTGGTCTGTATGTCACCTCACACTATGACTCTAAGGTATTTAAAGGTACCTTAGGGTTGGGGTGCCTCCGTAGGCATGCGGTGTTGTATAATGCATCCTAACTAAGTTCCCAACACGTCCACTAACTTATAGGGATTTCACATTAGATTAAAGTCACCTCCAATCAACTTAATTATTATTTCCTCCAAACTTTAACTGTAATCTTTCGGATGTAACTCTCGATGTTTTAGATGTAGATATAGATGATCTGGATGTAACATCAATCCCTTCAAACCTCTGTGCGACAACCTAAATGTAACTCTAGATGATATAGACATGGATGATCTAGATGTAACATCGCCAAGTCTGTTGGCGAGGAAAAACTCAAGCGGTGAAGAAGCCAACAAAAGGCTCTTCCGTCTCGCCCTCTAATTGGAAGGACGGTCCAATAGAGGGATAGGTCTACACTCCCAAACTACGCCACTGAGACGGGTGAGAGGGACTTCCCGGAAAAGTCACTCTAGAAAAACAGCCCGACCGGTAACGGGCAACCGAGCTCGCACGTAAAACTGAAAAACCCAGGATCCCCCGTCTGGGCATCCTAAAACAGGGTCAACGGAATGGTCTAAAGTCGGGATCCCAACGAGGTGTAAAAACACTGTGAGCTCACGTTAAAAACCGAAGGGGGACTGGGATCCTAGACCCGCGCACTTGGCGGCCGCTGCCCAAACTGGGCTTCCTTTCCTCCGCCCAGGTGAGGGTCACCGCGCCCTCGCACGGTCAGGTGTAAAGTTCACCATAGCCGGCATGATTATCATTGAAGCTCATTAAGCCACATCAAAAACCAATTCGGTATACTAAGCAAATGATTTGCTAACAGAATACTTGATCCAATGATTCATTAAGTTCAACTTAATTTAACAATGGTAATTAGCCAAAAATTTCGGGAAAACTAATGATTTTTAGCATATGAGAAATCTTTACTGTATGCAAATAGAATACTGTATCTTTGGTGTGGCTTATCAATCGCTTTATTGTGATACTAATATCATTATTAACAAGATCAAAATGCTTGTCCAGGAAAAGACGAGATCATGTTAACTATGATTAACCCAACCTATGTTGAAAAGTAAAGGACAACCATGAAATAATTTCAAATAAAAGTGACGATGAGCATTGATGGGATGTTTAATATTGTAGAATATTTAGAATCAACCGTGTGATAACCTTCAGTCCCTGTCTAACGTATCCTTGAATATCTTAGTTCCCAGTAGTTCCATCAGTTTGCTAATCTGCTACAAAGTTTATTGTCAAATATCTCAACCAACCATGAAATATAATGCATCAATGTCCTATCCCCTATCCGGTTTTATTTACATATATTAATTTAGACCTATTTATTTTTGTCAATAACAATACCTGAAGATTTGTTAGAAGTTACATTCTCAAGCTCTTATAAATATCTATGGTTTGATGCTATAACAGTTACTAAACCATAACAGTTACTAAACCAATTAAGTTAATCATTACAATCAAACTTCCAGTTGATGAGAGAATGGATATTAAATTATTTTTAATAATATTCTATACCAATATCTTATAATGTAGATGTTGTTGAAGTACTTTTGATGGCCAAAATGATTATAAAACCTTATCTGCGGCGCTAAAGTGTTAGGTGTTCTTTGCAATTTCTTTTCAAGAATTTAACTACGACAGGGACATGTACATTTAATATAGAGACCTGTACCTACCCAGTATATCTTGGATCTCCCAATTCTACCTAATGTATCTTCTTGTAATGGAAACAAAAGTTCTTATAATAAAGTACAATAATATTCACATGTATATCCAAAATATAACATGTAAAAATCTTATAATCATATTTCACTTTATATTTATATTTCTCCATACTCTTCAAGAAGGGTCAGTGGGTGTGTGTTCCCTGGGAGTTCCCTGGAATGACCATAGGAAATCCCTGAATTCATTTATCAGTTTTAACCATAGAAGAACACTAATTTACCCAATTTCATATCCTATCAATATTTTATTTCTCAAAAATCTGATATGTTTGAACATAATTGCAGATTTTTGGTATTTGAATTATGACTTAATTCTAGTCCCATATGAGGATGTTTTATTGAGTCCATGCACGACATAAATTCTCTGGATTTGGCATACTACCACCTAAATTGGTATTTACTCTGATCTGGATGCACCTCATTCAAAAATCAAGTATTTAATTAACCCTAACATATATTTCCCTAAAAGTTTCCAATATCATTCCAGCTCATGATTTGATAACACTTCTATAAAGAACTTCATAAGATATAGAAATTTCAGCTTAACAGAAAAATTTTGGTTAGACCAAAATCTTAAAATTTCGGTTGTTCATTTCATGCCATAAGATCCCAAACTCTTAAGGAAGAGAGCAATATGAGGAAACATGGTTTGCAGCAAAAGAGGCTAAGGAATGTACAGAAAAACAAGTATAATAGGCATGCATGGCAGCAAAGTGGGGAAGGAGGTACCTTTTGATTGGTTCCAAAAGGAAAAGATCGTGCATGCAGTAGGAGGGCTAATCTGGAGCAAGGAGCAGCAACTTGGAACTTCAATGGAGGTTGCAGTCCCAGCACTTGTTGATCTTGAAGCAGCACAACCACATGAAGGGGCTGTAGCAGTAGACCTAAGGAAAAAGGCTGGAGCTATTTCTGGAATTTGGAGATGAAATTTCTGGAATTTGACCACTGTTGTAGTGATTGCAAATGGTGAAGTTCTACGAATTTTGGTTATGGCTGGTGGAATCTTGGAAAAAAAAAAGAAAGTTGGAAGGCTTTTTGTTGGGTTTGGATTTTATAAAACCGAGGGAAGAGGGTGGTAGCGTTTCCACGGGGAGAAGATGGGGAAATGCTGGGATGTTGGTCTTATATAACAAGGTTGGATTTTGGAAACATTGCCAAGTGTAAACAAGCATATCCAAGTGGAGAGGGGAGACATGCTTAGGTGGCCATTGCCCAAAAAAAAAACAAAAACAGCCATTCTGCTACTGCCGTATATAAGAAAATAAATAAATAAATTTTGAGTTTTATAGTATTATTATTATTTTCTTTTATTTGACAAACTTATAATGAACTGTACGCGCACCTCGGGTCTCGAAATTCGACGCGCAATATCTTGTTTTGATCGTCTCAAAATGACGGTCAATATGAGTATAATATTGATATAGTTTCGGTCGAGTTTTGAATACCCGAAATTTCCGGATATGGATTTTGTTTAAGGCTAAATTTTTGTAATTTAAAATATCATATGACCTCCGATTGACGAACGGTCGATTTCGTTGGTCTCGTGTCATCGAATCGGATCTAATGACGGTCTCGGTTCGTTTCGCGGTTTCCGAATTTGCGTCGCGGCTTTTCACGGCGCGCGCTACGAAGGGACCGATTTTTGGTCAATTTCGTCCGAACGACTTTTGATTTACTACTAATTGGTCGTTTTAGGTTGTTTAGTATTGACCGACAATGTTTTTGGGTTTATTAGACCCAAAATCGGACGACTTCGGGTTTGATTGGAAACCGGATGTTACAGGCTATGCAGTTCATGAGTTTGATGCAATGCAATAGCAAGAAACACATCCTTACATTGGAGGAGCCAGGTGATAAGACTGGGATAAATGCCTCATGGGAGGCATGTGATGCTTATGCGCGTATGTGGCTATCTGGGACTGTGTCACCAGAGATAGCCAATGGTATTCTGAGTTAGCCTACTGCAAAGGCTATGTGGGACATTCTCGCCGCTACATACTTTCTGGCGAAGAATGAGTCGAAGATACTGCAGCTCTAACACGATATCTTCACGTCGAAGCAGAACGGTCGCCCCCTTCATTCCCTCTACACATCTTTGAGGGGTATGTTTGAGAAGTTACATAGTTACATTCCCACTGCTATACCAGAGCAACTCAAGGCATACATAGACTCTGTGATGACTGGGTCTTTCTAGCAGCTCTTAATCTTGAGTACGATGCTGCTCGAGCCCAGATTCTTACTGATGCTACCATACCATCAATGGAGGAGGCATATCGCAGAATGAGTAGGCTATCTATATCCTCCAGTAGTATCTTGCAATCCCAGACATCTTCAGTTATGGCTGCATCTCGTGGTAGGAGGGTGCCCTAGTCATGGTTGAGGTGGAGGTGGTCGAACCCGTTAGCCGTGCACCTACTGCCATAGGTCAGGCTACTCTGGGGAAACCTGCTATTCTAAGCATGGGTTTCCTACTTCAGCTCGGGTTGTAGAACATGCACAACAGGTCGGGAGTCCATTACCTGCTTCTGATCAAAGATTTGACGAACTTGTGGTGCCACTCAGGGAGAGCACGCCTACTCCTGGGTCAACCAACTCTCATTTAGGATCCTTAGAGGCAGCTGCCTCAGCATCAACATCCATACCAGGTACATTATATGCCTTTACTAGTTGTTACAGGGCAGATTTGTCAAAATGAATCATGGATTCAGGGGCATCTCATCATTTCTGTGGTGACAGAGGTCAGTTTAGTGAATTTCGTCCGCCTCATCCTGGACGATCTGTTGTGATAGCAGATGGGATACACTCTCCCATCACTGGTTAGGGGGAGGTGCAATTGACTCCTTCAACGCGACTTCAGAATGTTCTTTACACTCCTGAATTTTATATGAATTTACTATCAATTAGTCAAATCACCAAGGATTTACATTGTCGTGCCATATTTGATCCATCTGCTTTTGTGTTTCAGGCATGGAAGGCCATATCGCGATATATCGGCAATATATCGATGATGTAACGGTATCGACATGTGACTGATATATCGTCGATATGGCCGATATTTGGTCTTGAAAGGCTATTTTCTTTACAAAATCGGTTTGATATCGGCGATATGGCATCGATATATCATCGAGCATCGATATATCATCGATATATCGACGATATATCGTATCGACACAGTATCGATATCGATAACGATATGGCCTTCTATGGTTTAAGGACATTCTCACGGGCATGGTAATTGGTTCTAGCCGTGAGCAAGGGGGTCTCTACAGATTGGTGCAATTTCCGTAATGCTGGTGTCTCCTCTCTTCGCACTCGGTCTGTTTCTCCCTACATATGGCATCTTCGATTTGGTCATCTTCCTCCACATAAGTTGTGTCACGTCTTCCACAGATTTCTCCGTGCTCTACCTTTCAGTGCGAGACCTACCAGCTTGGAAAGCATCATCGGTCCACTTACCAGAGTTGTCAGGGTCAGAGTATTTATAGTTTGTTTGAGTTAATTCATTTTGATATTTAGTGTCCAACTCGTGTCCCAGATTATCAGGGACACATGTTTTATCTTGTTGCAGTTGATGAGTATTCAAGATTGTCTTGGGTTTTTCTTCTTAAGAACAAGTCTGATGGTGGTCCTGTTATTCAATCTTTTATTAATGAAATAAGGAGCATTTTTTTTGCAAAAGTCAAGTTTATATGTTTAGATAATGCTCTTGAATTTGGCAGTATTCAGCTTTCCTAATTCCTTAAGTCTCTTGGTATTGTACATCAGATATCTTGTGCGTATACTTCCCAACAGAATGGGGTGGCTGAACGAAAACACCGCCATCTTTTGGATGTTACCAGGAGCCTTTGGTTCAGAGTCGTGCTCCTTATTTGTACTAGGGGGATGCAGTTCTAACTACTTGTTACCTGATAAATCGTATGCCCTCCTGTTCTGGGGGAGAAGATCCCGTTCTTGATTGCGTTTGCCTAGACGAATCTTTTCTCTCTTACGCCTCATTTTTTCGTTTCTATGGCTTTTTGTTCATCAGATGTCTCCTGGTCTTGACAAGCTCTCTCCCAGAGCTGTCAAATGTGTGTTTGTTGGGTATTCCAAGACCCCAAATGAATACCGTTGCTTTGACCTTGTTCGACGAAGGTACTATGTTAGTGTTGATGTCTCATTCTTTGAGTCCATTATATATTTTTTCTCCTACAGGTGACAAGCTCATTTCTTCAGAAGATGGAGAGGAGGTCTATATGCTTCTACCTCCGTTCTCCACTACACCATCATCGTCACCACCACCACCACCACCACCACCTCTACCACCACCACCTCCACCGCCTCCGCAACAACCTACTTTTCTTTGCCAAGGTTTACCAGCATCGACCCCGTGCTCATGTGCCTCCTCCATCATCCAGCACACCCCAGGTATGTTCTGAGCAAATGAGTTCTTCTAATGGCACTGGTGATTTGCATGTGCAGCTTGAGGTGCAGGATGTCTTGGATGATACACTTTCTGCGAGTACTAGGATCTAGATATACCTATTGCTCTACGAAGGCAGAGGAAGGCTTGTACTATGCATCCTCTAGATTCTCATGTTTCCTTGGCATGTCTGTCCGAGTATTTTCAGAGGTTTGTTGTGGGACTGTGTGCCGTGGAGATTCCATGGTCCTATCGGGAGGCACTGGAGAGTAGTTTGTGGTGAAGAGGAGATGGTGGCTTTACAGTCTCGTGGTATGTTTAGTGTTGTACATGCTCCTCCGGGTGCGTCTGTAGTTGGCAGCAAGTGGGTGTTTACTGTAAAATACTGAGCTAATGGCACTTTTGACATATATAAGGCTAGACTGGTTGTCCGTGGCTTCACCCAAACCTATGCGCTAGATTATCATGATACATTTTCTCTCTTGCACGTCACTCCACGTTGCGGATTCTTATTGCAATTGTTGTGGTACGTGACTGGCCGCTTTTCCAGTTAAATGTCAAGAATGCATTCTTATATGGAGTTCTGCAGGAGGAAGTTTACATGCAGCAACCACCAGGGTTTGCTGCTGTGGGGGAGTCCAGTATGGTGTGCCAACTTCACAAGGCCATATATGGCCTTAAGCAGAGTCTGAGGGCTTGGTTTCAGAAGCTTAGAGTTCATTGAACAGAATGGCTTTGTCAGATCTACTGCAGATCATTCTCTTTTTGTTAAGAGAACTCGAAGAGGTGTTGTTGTTGTTCTGGTTTATGTTGATGATATCGTTGTTACTGGCAGTGATGAACAAGGTATTCATGCAGCTAAGGATTTTCTTGGACGATAGTTTGTGACCAAGGACCTTGGCAAGCTATGTTACTTTCTTGGTTTGGAGTTTGCACGCAATCAATAGGGTATGGTTATGATGCAAAGGAAGTATGTTACTGATCTTCTGGCTGAGACAAGCATGACAGGATGCAGACCTGCCACTACACTAATGGATCCCATTGCTAGAAGACTCTATGATGACGCATCTGAGGAGGTGGATAAGAGATGGTATAGAGAGCTTGTAGGGAAGTTTCTATATGTTACTATTACCAGGTCTGACATATCATTTGTTGTGAGCAGAGTCAGCCAGTTTATGGAGCAATCTAGACAGGTTCATATGGATGCAGTTTGCATGATTTGGGATATCTAAAATCTTCTCCAGGTACTGGTCTTCTTTTCAGAAGAGATACGTCTCTATCAGTTATTGGATGTGCAGATGCGGATTATGCTAAGTGTCCCAAAGACAGGAAGTCCACTTCAAGCTTTACTGTGTTTGTTGGTAGCTCACTGGTTTCATGGAAGAGTAAGAAACATACAGTTGTTGCTCGATCCAGCACTGAATCAGAATATAGGGCTATGGCCCAAGGGAGCACGGAAATGATGTGGGTCAAGTCCGTCCTAACTGACCTAGCTATTGAGGTGCCTCTTCTGATGCATCTCAAATGTGATAATCAAGCATCTCTGTTCATAGCTAATAATCAAGCCTTCCATGAGAGAACAAAGCACATCAAAATAGATTGTCATTATACCTGTGATTTGATTCAAAAGGGACTTATTTCCACCCCCATATTGCGTCAGGTGTTGGGATTACATACATGTTTACCTAGGCTCTTGCGAGGGGTCCTTTTCATCGGTGTTGTTCTAAGCTGAGCATGATAAATATATATGCTCCGGCTTGGGGGGGGGGGGGAGTGTTGAGATAATTATATCTCTTTGTCTTTTTTTTATTTTTCTATTTCTCCAGTATTCTTTATGTAATTTCTCCCTAGAGCTTTTCTCCTATATAAGAGAACTCTAGGGCTCCGAGGAATATTACTTTTCATTTTCACAACTTTCCACAAAAAGAATTGCATGAGTATGATTAAGAATGCCTTTCCAGTACTCTTGTAAATGAACATCGAACTAATTATACTCTTGACATAAGGGTAAGGACCCTAAAGTTCATATCATTTTTTTAGCAGTGAAAAGTTCCAGATAACCACAAAAAAGCTTACATTTAAATTACTAAACATAGATCCATCAACATCTAAAACACCTCAGACCGGTTACACATGAGATAGAACCTACTCCGTTTACTTCTGTTGGGGATCTCCACTCATACATGTCCTTAGACTCATAATTAGCGCAAGTTGTTCGTATTTTAAGTAAAAATCATGGGGACTTTAGTAAGCTAAATCTAATTAAGTCCTTGCTTGCCGTGCTGAGATGCTGGAAGGTTAGAGGTTGCAGAATTGAGTAAGTTCTTTTGAGAGAAAACAATATTGAAATGATGATATCGATCTAAAGAGCTCTTAAGATTTTATTCTTACATAAGTTGCGCGTGCTTTTGTTCGGATGAAAATACATGATTACAATCTAGAATGATTGGTGCTAATCTTTTTGAAGTAAAATTTTCATCTGATGGAGAACTCACTGATTGATTGAAGAATTTGATTTGGGTTTTCATCATCTTAACGGTGTTTTAGTTTGTGTAAAGAGTATATGGGAGGGAGAGATGCTTAGTATCGTAGAATAGTCTTTCCAATCAACGATCACTTATTGGAACTTTGGGTCTTGGATCTTCCAATTACAGTAAATACGTAACGTGGATCAAGGACTCTGTCAGTTAATCATCAGGTTGGTGTAACCCTTTAACTTGATATGGGATGTTGACAGGATATATGGTTTGATGAGCATCCGTAATGAATGATAACCGTTAATTGTATCGGTCACGGTGATCCTTACACTTTACCGTGCGAGGGCGCGGTGTCCCTCAACTAGGCGGAGGATACCTTTTACTTTCATCGAAATTTCCATATATTAATGAATTTTCACTTTTTAATCATCGATGTGTTGAGTTGTTAGAGTGTTTTATGTTATTTGAAGAAGTTTCTTTAGTTAGTTTCTAAATGTTAGATCTAAATTTAAACCAAATAAGTTAGTCACAACATTTAAGAGTTAAATTCAAGTTTTTTACTAAAGAGCTTTATTTTTTGTGATTATCATGACTTTTGCTTCCAGTTTAGCATACAGTTCCAACTCTATGTGTGATGGTTATGACAATAATATTACTTCAAAACTTATACTTACGATTACATTTTATAAATAAGCGTGCATTCTATTTTATTTATTGACTTAGGAATACTAAAAACCTTAGTTTCTTGGAAAAAGTCCAGTTTAGAAACATTTCCAAGATTTTCGACGATTTCACCAAAAATCTCTGGAATTTCTCGTTCCCAACGTGCCGAAATGAAATCGAAATCCAAAATTTAGGGCTTTGCTTTCTCGTGGCTTCTCTCTAGTACAAGGAGTATGTACGGTTGTGTGAGGGCTAGGTTGTTAGCAACCTTCAAAATCTTTTGATTTTAGCCTATTATCAGGTTGGATATAGATTATACTTGTGAATGTTATGCAGTTTCTTGGTGTTATTTGATTTGTTTGTGTCTTGTATATCATATAATTTATTATCACAAGCTATATAATGCATCTATTAGACGTACATGTTACAAAGATTTACGTTGTGAGTATATGTATGTGCCTTATTTTATTCCTAAAAGTAAATATGTTGAAAATATTTTGGTTGGATACAAATTCTATCATTTCAATCTTTAATTTCTTACATAAGATATCATTCTACTAGTACTCTTTGTTGGCCTATATTTTTCTCTGTTATTATTGCACGTGTCACCATTCTCTTCATATCCAAGAGGTGAAACTAATGGCTTTTAATTTCGATTCCAAATTTGATTTTGGTTTTGCGCGGTATACTAGTTTTTTATTGTTGGAGCGATTGGATATAAATTTAATGTAACATAGCATGTTAGTATCTTACTATTAGCAAAAAGATTGTGTATTCATATTAATATCTTATTATTAACAAAACAACAGTGTATTTTTAGCTCATTTATTGAGTTAAAGAGTATTAGAAATCTTAATTTTAGGAAAAAAACTGAGTTTTCAAGTAATTTCTCCAATTTCTGACCATTTCACCGAAATTCTAACAAAATTTCATCTTTCTCTTTCCAGGATTACCGAAACCAAACCGAAATCCGACATTTAAGGCCTTACTTTATCCTAAGGCCATTGGAGTTCATGACTCTCCTTGGGTTTCATTTTAGTAACAATATAATATCCACCATTGTTCTTCGTTAATCAAACTCGGAAGCTTAATCTCAATGTCTCATCTTTCTCATATAAGCACATTTAGTACCAATTATTAATAGCAAATGACATGCTATTTCAATTGATTGGCACCTAATATCATTTACTTAAATTACATGCCAAGGTCAATCCTTACTTAAAAAAATAGTACATCAGCTAACAACTTGTTTCATTTTCAATCAAACATGCAACACACATGCAACAACTCACAATATCACAATCACATTTTTTTTTATAAAAGAGAACAGTTCACAACTTATAGCTTATTTAAATTCTGATTTAGATATACACATAATAATAAATTGCTCTTTCAAGTAGTTGTCTTTTTGAATAAACACATATTCATATTCTTCCAAATAAATGCAACTAATATCTTACGGTTTACCACTTCGTTTAAACTATCATGTACTCAAAAAGAACACACCACAATCTATTTAACGTTCATTATAAACAGTCAAGAACTTATAGGTTTTTTTATTGTTCACTTTAAATACTGTTGAAACAATTCATGTATTCATCTATTATAAACATATGGTACCATCTCAATCAGGTTCTATTTATAAAATTTTCATTTACTTAAACATTACAGAACACAACAAAGTACAGAATTATTTAATTTACTTTATAATTTAAACATAGCTGGAACCAAACTGAGGAAATATGTTTTATTCTTACACTTCAGAGCTTAGAAAGCTTTATTTCAGAGCTTAGAAAGCCTTATTTCAATAAGCTGAACTTAAACATGCATAATTTGTTTTAATAAAATAAATTACTTAACATAGAATCATTCACAGCTCACTCAATTTAAGAGTTTTCAAAACAAATGACCAAGGAATGTGGGTGAGGTCATACCTATCTTGTCCTTGGATTTAGAGCAAGCTACACATTGTTTTATCGTGAAGTTGCGTTAGAATCTCATATCTGAAATACTACACATAGTTATCCTTAAGTTGCAGTAGAATCCCAGATCTGAAATAAGCCAACATGCAACATGCATCTCTTAAAATCAACATCCTTAAATTTCAAAACCCTCAATCATGCATCTAATCTTTATACGAACTATGTTACAATCACAAGGAATGCCTAATGATATCGTACCTATTGAAAGAGACCCCCAATTGACTTTTTGGTTACTCCATTTCTTGCAGTCCAAGCTAAATTAGGAGCAGACTTTTTAGTTTCCAGCCATTGATGGAAATAAAAAAAGGGAATAGGGTGTTTCTATTTTTTCAGATTGCTGGAGTTGTGAAGAGGTTTTAATTTGAAGAGAATGGGGTCATTTTTATAGGTTTCTCTTGCATGAATTTGGGCTACCAAGTGTTCTAGATCCTGAGATAGGCCCTTAGATTTCTTTAGAATTACAAGTGGTACCCCTACTAGTTCTTTTGGGTTAATTTCCCACTAACCCCTTACAATTTTCTAACTATAAACTCTTCTTCTTTCTATTCTTTGTTGAGGGTAATTTGCAACACATATATTTTATCCTATAATTATCAATTGGTTCAAAATATTTTTTAACAATCTATTTCTAGTCACTCTTCGCCAAAAAAACTTTATTGATTAGGATCTTACGGTCCATTAATATCAAGGATATTACAATATCACAATCTTTGTAGGGTCCATTAATATTGACATGTCCGGACCACGGATGATGGGAGGAGGGAGACGTCTACGCCCTCCGAAAGTCTGCTCCGAGACGTTGGGCGCGAAGCGCGAGTGGGAGAAGGAGAAGGCAGGTAACATGAACGGGGACGATGGCTGGACCATCGTTTCGCACAGGAAACGTAAACCGACTTTGAGGAGTCGCGGGGAACACGCAATCGGCACTTCGAAAATCCTTTTGGAGGCGGTTGTATTCGGTGCGACGGAAGCACACATTGGGCTCGTTCTTGCAGGGAGCTTATTCGGTGTTTCCATTGCGGCGGGCACTCACACAGATTCAGGAACTGCCCGAGGGGCGGAGTGGAGGATAGAGTTCGATCTTTGCTGGTCGGTGAGGGCAGTGGAAGGGATGCACTGTTTCTTGCCACTTCGGACGTGGGATCGGTTTCGGTAGCTTGTTTTAAAGGCGACATCACACTGCTCACTCCATGGCGTGTGATCGCTAGAGGACTCTCCGACGTCGAGGCCGGGGAGCTGCTAAGATGGTCGCGTGAGGGATGGATCCAAATCAAATGGAGGCGGCCAACTAACATGGATGAGCACTTAGTACCTGACAATTTGGATCGCGTTACCATAAAGGGCATCCCCTTAGTTGATCGGACCCTGGTTTTGATAAAGAAGTTGTTGGCCAACATCGTGGAGGCGGTAGAAGTCGAAAGCTCGGGTTGTCGGCGAGGTGAATCATTAGACCCGGTCCTCAGGGTGCGGAACCTCAACTCATTGAAGTTGGGGGGGGGGGGGTGGAGAGTTTTCCACGGAGGCCGCAATGTCAACCTGGAGATATCTGGATGCACTTCGGGATCTCAAACTTGGAGGAATGAGGGGGGAAGCGGCGTCTATCGACCGACAACCGGGGTGCCCGGTCATGCCGGCGCTTCGGAACACCAGCACGGCGGTGGCGCTCGGCGATCGGGGCGTCTCCGATGGGGCTATGCAAACATCTCATGAGTCGCTTTGTTTCCCGCAACATCCTTGCGGTAGTGTCCCCTCGATTTCGCCACAGATGGGGAACGAAGAGTCGGAGGCGGTTAGACTTCCACAACAGTCGAATTTAAAGATACAAAATGTGTTATCTGCGCAGTCGGGGAAGGTCGTTTCGGAGCTCCAGTTAACAAATGTATCCTGTCATATTCGATTTGGGACATGGGATCCGAATACGATGCTTACTCTTGGTTCAGGCACAAAAACGGGTGAGACCCAGGCGGATCAGCACCTTTTGTGTGCGAACCCTTCTGGGCCCACGGCGAATACTAGTGCCATTTCGATCCACCACGACCCTGGATCTCCACAGGTCCCGACGTCTTATCCTCCTGTGGGCTACACGCAACATGCCCCTGTACTTCAAGATGCTGGTGAGCTCACACCAAACTTGGCTACCCCTAAAGTGGGGGAGGCGTACTACACCACTAATCACAGAGAAGATGGCATTCTTTCCGGGGGCGCGAAGACTCATACCGGGGGTCTCCAGGTCATTGCAGCAGAACTTTCGGAGGGAGGACCGTCGGACCGTAGGAAGGATGCTCTACCTGGGCAGAATCATCTTCACCACGAGTTTGGCAGCTATAGACTTGGAATCGTTTACCGGAGGAGGATAGTCAGAGGAGCAGAGAGGAGGTTACGTAGAGCGGCAGATCTCCGCGCAGCAGAACAAGAGGATCAATCTCGGTTGGAGGACAACGCCAGGTTGACAAGGGAAGCGCAGCACAATCGATTCTGGATATTGGATAGCCGCATATCGGTGCACCTGGGGATCGTCCCGCCGCAGCCTAAGAGATCCAATCAAGTTGATCAATGAAACTCTTGTCTTTGAACGTTAGGGGTCTGGGGCGCCTAGAGAAGAGGTTCAGAGTCACTAATATGATCTTGGAAACTGGGGTGGATATCTTCTTGCTTCAGGAAACTAAGATTTCGCGCGGGCTTGAGGAGGTCAGGAAAGATATGGATGGACGCGACAGATTCGAGTTGGCTGATCGGGTTGCGATTGGGGCGGCGGGGGGGGGGGGGGTCTTCTTACGGGTTGGAAGAAAGACGAATATGAACTTATCTGCTCCTCCTCATCGGAACTGAGCTTGACGGTGGGCCTCAATAGAAGAAGAGATGACGTGATCCTGTATGTCACGAATGTGTACGGACAAGTCGGGCCGGATCGCAGATCGTTGGCGTCTGCATTGGGGCGTCTTGGGACTGAGTACGGTTCGGAGTGTTGGATCGTGGGGGGGGGGATTTTAACGTCACCCTTCTTCCGGACGACCGGCCGCGTCATCGCGGTGGTGCCGACCCTGACTCAGAGGACTTGCGCCATACGATTCATTCACTTGGTTTGACCATCATCGACGTCGCTTGGTGCGCTTTCACCTGGTGGAATGAGTGGTCCAGATCAATACTTGATCGCTTCTTGCTTTCACCGGTTGCAACTACATCCTTTCCGCTTTCCCGAGCTTGGACGCTGCTAAGAATGCTCTCTGATCACACACCAATCGTGTGGGGTTCGGGGGAATCGAGCAGGAACAGATTTTATTTCCGGTTTGAAGCTAGCTGGTTGCTCGAGGAGGGATTCAAGGAAGATGTGGCCAGATTTTGGAGTGAATGTGTAGTGGAAGGTGCAACGGTGGCCAGGTTGGAGACTAAACTAAAGATGTTGCGGTCGTATCTTACCACCTACGACAAGGATCTAAGGCACAGAAGGTCCACAAGGAGGGAAACCGCCCGCGCTGGGATATCCAGACTCGACGCGCTAGAAGATGAAAGGGATCTGACTGAGGAGGAGAGGCTTGAAAGGGAAGAACACCTGTCAGCTCTATGGCAGGAGGATAAAAAGGAGGAAATAGAGTGGCGACAGAAATCTCGATAGAAGTGGCTTTGGGAGTGGGATGCTAATACCAGGTTTTTCCATACCATGGCCTCGGGGAGACGAAGAAAGAATTTCCTGCACACAATTGAGATCGGCGGGGAACGTTTCACGGGAGATGCACAGATAGGAGGAGCTCTACGGAATCATTACTTTTGCACTCGAGTAAAAAAGATTCTGATGGTTGGGGTTGGAATGGCTGAGGCGCGTGGACGCTGATCGACGAGTAGGCGGACAATCTTATTAAACCATTCACGGAGGATGAGGTGAAGCGGTCGGTTTGGGGGCTCAATGCGGAGGGTGCGCCAGGTCCGGATGGATTTCAAGTATTGTTCTACCGTGAGTTCTGGGATTTAGTGAAGGTAGATGTCCTCCAAATGGTCAATGAGTTTAGAGAAGGTAATAGAGGTATCGAGCTGATTAACAGGGCTCTTCTATTCCTTCTTCCTAAGAAGGATACCCCGGTGAACATTGAGGACTACAGGGCGATCGCCCTTTCCAATGCCATTTGCCTCGTCATTGCAAAGATCCTGTCTAATAGACTAAGTTTGGTGCTGGATTCGGTTGTGCGTCCGCTTCAGTCAGCTTTCATTCACGGAAGACAATTACATGATGGCCTCGTGATGGCGTTCGAGATCTGTATGGAGTGGAGGCGGTCGAATAAGAAGGGAGCGTTGTGGAAGATCGATTACGCAAAGGCGTACGATTGTGTCGATTGGAAGTTCCTATGGACATCTCTTCAGAGGAGGGGCTTTCCGGATTTATGAGTGGACTGGATGAAGCGGTGTGTGACGACCTCCTCCTTTTCTGTTTTGGTTACAGTAGACTGGAGGGAGTCTACTTTCAGCCGCAACATGGTGTGAGGAAGGCTGCCCGCTGGCGCCCATGTTGTTCGTGCTTGTAGTAGATGCATTGAGTATTTGGTTGGACATGGCAGTAGAGGTCAGATGGTGCGAAGGTTTTCGAGTGGCTAATATTTCTATACCGATCCTCCAATACGCGGACGACACCCTCTCTTTCTTGGAGGGTCGATGGAACAATGCTTAAATACGACGTAGATCGTTCACATATTCAGCAGTATGTCGGGGTTACACATTAACGGATGCAAATCTATGGTGGTGCCTTTTCACTTGGAGGAGGCAGAGCATATGGAGCTTGTACAAATTACTGGCTGTCAGTTGGCCGCGCTGCCCATTAACTACATGGGGCTTCCCCTCACTGCAGGAAGCTCAAGAATATCATATTGGGATGGGGTGATTCAGAGGTTCGACCAAAAGTTGGCAGGATGAAAGGCGATTTCGCTTTCGAGAGGGGGAAAACTAATTCTCCTAAAGCACGCTCTCGCGGCTATCCCGGTCTTTTTCTTCTCAACATGGCTGATGCCGGTGGGCGTAAGGAACAAACTGGAGGCTAAGATGAGGAGAATCTTCTGGTCATCAGGAGATCAGCATCGGCAGGGTTTGCACTTGGCGAGTTGGGAGGAGATTACCAGGGAACGGGAGTCGGGGGGGCTCGGAGTACGGGACATTGGACGCATGAATCGGGCTTTGATTGCTAAGTGGGCACTGCGTGTCTGGGGTTCGACGAATAACCTCGTGGCGAATCTGTTGAGAAGTTTGTACAACGTCGGCGGGGAGCTGGTGGCTGGCAGACTCACTTCATGTCAGCGCTATGGAAGGGCATCATCGAGGTTTTACCATCGCTGCGGCCGAATCTATACTCGTACGTCTGTGATGGGAAGACTTTCAGATTCTGGTTGGATAATTGGTCGGGGGAAGGCACCCTGTCGACAAGATTTCCCCGCCTCTACGCGTTGGCAATGGAGAAGGAGTGCACGCTGTTTCAGGTGGCGGACTCGGGCAACTGGCTACCAACTTTCCGCAACGACCTGCTTTATCGACGCTCAGAGGAATTCATCGCCATGTTAGGAGAAATCCTGCAACCAGCCTTTTCCATGCTGGACCGCGATCACTTTCGCTAGGGCGGCTCGGGTTGGTCGGTTAAGCAATTGTACAGGGCGTTGAGAACGAAGGAAGGTGATCAGGATGTTGCGCTTTGCCGGGACATGAAGATCATGTGGACTCTACGATCCCGTATCATTTCAAGGTTTTTCCTTTATGTTTCAGAAGAGGCAGGCTACTGGACAAGGCGAGGAGACGCCGCTTGCTTCAAGCGGAAGACGCAAAGTGTGACAGTTGCGATGACGGTGTTGAAGACTCCGACCACCTTTTCTTCGCATGCCCTTCATCTATGCGGATATGGGCTGGTTCGGGATGCGATTGGGTGACAACGGGATCTGCGTCCGAGTTTTGGAATTCCATAAGGCAGGTGGGGGGAATTCCCAGGATGACTGCGCAAGACCTTTTGCTGTCCTATGGAGCATTTGGATTGCGAGGAACAAACTCGTCTTCAGAAGTCAACGGTTCCACTACGAGAATGTGATCTCTCATGTAAACGCTTTGTGTCACATTTGGCACGCACGGTAATGTACTTTTAATATCTTGTTTAAATGAACAAATCGTGAGGTGAATCCTACTTTAGGGGTCTCACTCTATTTCCTATAAAAAAAATCTTATTTATGTATTTTTCCTTTTTTTGTTTTGTTCTCCTATGTAATTTACCTATAAGTCTCTCCTCTATATCAGAGAGCCTAGGATTTCAAGGAATAAACAACTCGTTTATTTTTCACAACATGGTATCAGAGTGGCGGTCCTAGATCGGAGCTCTCGTACCCTAAACCTATCCCTACCATACCTGTTGCCCCTCCTTCGGCGTCATCGTCGCCGTTTCTCTCTCTCCTTTCCATCGATGCCGAGGCCTCTTCATCCCTTGGGTTGTCGTCGGGCCGACCTCCTCTTGTTGGTCCTCTCTCTTGCTGCTGCCAGGTCGAATCTCTCTCTCTCTCTCGACGCTGCCGGCCGGTCACCTTTGTGTGCTCAGTCCCCGCCATCGCTGGCTTCTATGGTAGGGATGAGCATTGGGCTGGGACGCCCAACCCAGCCCGAAGTCCAACCCAAAAGGCCTGGCCTAGCCCAGGCCCAAATGAACACCGAGCCAAGCTTGGGCCCAATATTTAGGCCCAAAAATTTTTTGGGGCCGGGATCGAGCTTGGCTCGACCCAGACCTACCCGGCCCAAGGGCCCGGCCCGAACCCTCTCCCACATCATACATGCATGAAAAACTCCTCATATTTCATGTGCACTACCTTTTTGTATCCTGTCTTCATACAATTTTTATAAATCAAGAAAGTCAGGCGTGTCACATATGAGTTGATGATCATTGTATTTCATTTCAAAATTAATTTTCCTTTATTAGTCTTTGGTTTAGATTCCGTTGGTTATTCTTGAATTTGTTAGTATTTATTTTTTCAATCAGAACATTTTCTATTATTTAACCTTTACCCAATATGGGCCTTTTGCCCATTTTTAACATGTAGGGTCTAGTGCACCTGTTGTTAACTGGGTAAGTTTGTTTCACTCTTTCAATTTCTATGCATGAGAGACATCCATGATATCTACATTGAGTCCATGTATGTAAAATGAGAAATCATCGGATTTGGTAGAGTTGAATTTTACTTGTTTCACAAGTATTATGGCACATGTTTTAAACACTTTGGATTGTGTAACTAGAGTTGAGATTAACTTGAAACAAAAAGACTCAAAGTTAATAATCTCTAATGGGTGGAGATGGGCCGGCCCAACCCAAGCCTCCTGGGATTGGGCTGATCAAATTTTTTTTTTGCGGGCCTAAGCCTAGCCCAAGGCCTGAATTTTTTAAACGGGCTTGAGCCTAGGCCCTTCAGGGCCCGACCAGCTGCGACCCATGCTCATCCCTACTCTACGGCCTTTCTTGCTCGTACCAAGGCTCACTCGTGTTGATGGATTGATCGTATAAGTCTACATATGCGATCAGATTCTTATATGTCTGTGTAGAAACTCATTTTGTGGTCTACAAAACCATAATGATCTTCGTCTGACGATATGTCACAAAACAAAGTCGACGTACCCGCTACAGACATCTTCAACGGTCCAGCGCCAATTGTTAAGATGGACGGGATGAACTATGAGCTCTGGGCTATGCAGTTCATAAGCCTTATGAAGTCTAATAGTAAGAATCATATTCTTACTGAGGAGGAGTCGGTGGAGAAACGGGGGTTAACGCCTCGTGGGAGGCGAATGATGCTTATGTCAAACCTTTGGCTTTCAGGTACATTAACGATAGAAATTGCAAATGATGTGTTACATCAGCTCACTGCTAAGGCGATGTGGGATATCCTTGCAGCAACTTATTATCAGGCAAGGAATGAGACCAAGATCATCCAACTCCTGCTTGATATATTCGTTGTTAAGCAAAACAAATGACCTCTTCATTCGTTGTATACATCCTTGCATGGGATGTTTGAGAAGTTCCACAGCTTCATGTCTCTCACAACTACTCCAGAGCATCAAAAAGACATATAGGATTGCTACTATGGTCGGTGGATTTCCTATCAGCCCTTGATCCTGAATATGTTTCTGCTCACTCCCAAATCCTCGCAGATGCTACTATCCCTCCCATGAAGGAAGCCTTCCGCAGACTTAGCATGATTACTGTCCCGTCCACTACTACTAGCCAGTCTTCTTTGGTAATGGCAGCCTCCCGAGGTAGAGGAGGCTCCTCTTTTTTCAATGGACATGGACCTCGAGGTAGAGGAGGTCGCATTCGTCAGCCCTGCACTTACTGTCATCGTCAAGGTCATACAAAGGATACATGGTACTATAAGCACGACTTCTCTACATCAGCTCCTGTCGTGGAGCAAGCTGACTCATCTACTATTGTTCCTTCAAATCAGAGATATGATGACCTAGTTTCTCGATTGAGGGAAATTATGTCCTCAGGAGGTTCCACTGCCTCCTCGTCTGCTCCATATGTTGCTACCTCTGCCAGTGCCAGTACCTCGTGTAGCATTTTTTGTCTTTACATCTTGTCATGGGCATGATATTACAGATCAGATTATGGACTCTGGAGCTACACATCATTTGTGTGGGGCTATAGATCAGCTTACAAGTTACAAACAGATCTCTCCAGGGAGGACAATAGTCATTGCAATTTGGTAAATACTCCTACTGGAGCATCTGTTGTTAGCTGCAAATGGGTGTTTACTATCAAACACCATGCAGATGGGAGCCTTGATCATTACAAAGCAAGGCTAGTGGCACGAGGATTTACACAGACTTGTGGCATCGATTATCTCAATACTTTCTCTCCCATTGCTCAGCCAATCCACTTTACGTGTTCTACTTTCTGTTGTTGTGGTTCGTGATTGGCCTTTATATCAGCTCGATGTTAAAATTGCTTTTCTGTATGGTGACCTTCAGGAGGAAGTCTACATGCAGCAGTCGTTGGTGTTGTTGCTGAGGGAAGTGTCAGCAGGTTTGTAGACTTCACAAGGCCATATATGGTCTTAAGCAAAGTCCCAGGGCATGTTTTCAGAGGTACAATTATTATCATGATATATTTGATGATATATGTTAGAGTTATTATACTTACATTTATGTTCGTAACCCTTCAAGTTTCACAACCTTTAACCCTTCGGGTTCCGTATCCCCTCAGGGGTATTTACATATTTTTCTTTTGTGCTCTCTAGGTTTTTCTCTCTATATAAGAGACCCTAGTCCTATAGAATAGACATCTCATTCGTCTCTCTTCTCCACTTGGTATCATAGCAACGATCATAGATTGGAGTTCTGACCTAAAATCCCCACCGCCACCTTTAATCCTCGCAAAAGCCTATGCGGGCCCTCTTCCCCGAATTAGGGTCCCATGCAAGGCCCTCCAATCACCTCTAGTGCAACAACTCAACCCCAAAGGAGCATCTCCAGCACCTACCAGTGCAGTTGGAACCACCTACGGAGGCTCGCTGGTGACATCAGGGGGGCTACAACCCTCCCGCTAATGCTGCACAACGCTTCCTGGACCTCCTACGAAGGTCGTCAGCCCCACCGCTACCCTCCATGGGTACTGTAGGTCTCTTTGGAGATCCAAAACTCATCCCAAACCGCTGTCAGGAATTCAAATCTACTGTACGTTGAGGTTTTTCATCCCTTCTTCAAGGGCAAAACATGAGTTCTAGGGCATTTTCTAACACTTAAATGCATCCTTAGTTGATCACGAGATCTTCTTTCTGTTTTAAAACCACTATGGTGCCCTCTTCTATCGAGAAAAAGCCCTTGGCCTCGAATATTATGGAACAAGGCACTACTATCGAACTCAAGGGCACAGAAAATTACGTGCTCTGGTCGCAATCCTTTATGGTGTTCATTGGTGGTCAGAGGAAATTCTACATCTGACTAAAGATACTTTAGATGAAAAGGACGAAGAGTACGACAACTAGCAGACAAACAACTATTTGGTTATCAACCGGATAACCAACAGTGTTGAGGCCCACATTGCTTCAATCTTCTTTACAAAATACGGCTAAGGAAATGTGGGACGATCTTGAGCAAACATGCTCCCAGAAGAAGACGAGGTCATGCCTTGCAGACATTTACATGCGAATCTGGTCGGCATCTCAGGGTGATTCCACAATCATCGAGTACTACAAGCATCTCTCCAGCCTGTATGAGAAGCTTGCAATATTCCAGCCCTTATGTTGCACTAAACAGATATAAGAGCGTTCTAACTGGCAGGTATACCGCTTTCTTGATGGTCTGCATTCTAGATACCATGTAGCAAAGGAGCAAGTTTTTATATCTGACACACTGCCAACAATAAAGGCCATCTTTGGCTGACTTGAGGAACTCGAGACATCGGCTGCTCAGCCTCCCGTCTTACCTTCAACAGAGAACTTTGAACACATCACCTCATCTGGGCGAGGAGGTAGATGCGGCTTACGAGGAGGACACGGTCGTGATCCAAGTCGTAGACGTGGACATGAATCTGGACGAGGCTGTGACTTTGGTCGTGGCCGTGGGCGAGACTCTACTGCCCCATGCACTCGTTGTTGTTAGGTGGAACCACCCTATTGAACGATGCTGGCAGAAGTTTGACGTACCTTCTTATCACACCAATAATGCCTATGAGGATGCCTATGACGTGGAAGAGACATCTCCTACAGCAACCTCCAGTGGCAAGGCTGTTCATCTTAATGACGCAGATTGCTCCCGCCTTATGCAGATCCTTCTGACTCCATGGCCTACTACTACTAGTAATACTACCACTGCTGCTCTGGCTACTCCTTCAGGTACAATAGCAAACTCTGTAGTCACTCCTGCTCCAGCTTGGATTATTGATTCTGGTGCCTCTACTCATCTCACTAGAGAAGGTAGTCTGCTCACCTCTTCCGTACCATCTACCTCTGTGAAGTCAGTTCGAGTCGCTAATGGGACTCAATCACCGATTACTACTGTCGGAACTATGGAATTCTCATCCAAGTTTCGAGTTTCTAGGGTTCACTGTGCTCCTGATTTTCCTCTTAGCTTGCTATCAATTCACAAGCTTTGTGTTGAGCTTCATGTCATGTTATATTTGATGAATCTTGTTATTTTCAGGACATTCAGACGATGCAGATTTTTGGTGAGGTCATGAGAAGAACGACTTATATTATCTTGACATACCCTCGGATTCCAATTTTGTGGGTATTGTGTCCATCTCTAAAGATCCGCTCCTATGGCATTTGCGCTTGGGCATCCCTCTTCCAAGGCCATCTCCATGATTTTGCTTTAAACTCTCTGCTCTGAAGCTCCATAAGGTCTTTGTCACGAAAGACCTCGACAAACTTCGTTATTTTCTAGGCATCGAGGTAATATGCAGTACAGAGGGGCTCCTTCTTTCACAGAGGAAGTATTGCCTCAATATTATGACTGAAGCAGGACTAATTGGATGCAAGCCATCTGGCATCCCTGCCAGAAGTGAGAAAATATTCAGCATTTATTGATCCAGCTTTTGAGGATGCAACACGGTATAGAAGCTTAGTGGGAAGATTACTCAATCTCACTATTACTATGCCGGATATATCATGTGTTGTGAGCATAGCCAGTCAACATATGGAGAAGCCTCTTTACAATCACTGGCAGGATGTTCTTTTGATCCTTCGATATTTGAAGAAATCTCCCGGATGTGGACTCTTCTATGGGGTGAATGGACACACTAATTTCTCTGCCTATACAGATTCTTACTATGCCATCTCTCCTGAGGATCATCGATCCACTACAGGATACACCATGTTTATTAGGATAACCTTGTCACTTGGCGAAGCAAGAAGCAGACAATGGTCTCCCAGATCCAGTGCGGAAGCATAATACATGGCAATGGTTCATGCCACCTATGAGATCACATGGCTTGTCTCTTTCCAAATAGAACTTGGCATGTCAGTCGCCACTCTTGTACCCTTATACTGCGACAACAAAATCTGCCACATATATCGCTACCAATCCAGTTTTCCATGAGCGAACAAAACACATTGAAGTTGATTGCCATTTCATTCGTATGCAATACGAGAAGGACGAATCAGCACTCCACACCTCTCCATTGAACTTCAACTTGCAGACATCCTCACAAAGGCTCTTCTAAGGAAGCACCTCATATATTTAGTATCCAAGTTAGGCATGATTGACATAATATGCTCCGACTTAGGGGAGTATTAGAGTTATTATATTTACATTTATGTTCGTAACCCTTCAGGTTCCATAACCCTTAACCCTTCGGGTTTCGTAACCCTTAACCCTTCGGATTTCGTAAACCCTCAGGAGTATTTTATGTATTTTTCCTTTTGTACTCTCTATGGTTTTCTCTCTATATAAGAGACCCTATCCCTATGGAATAGACATCTCAGCGTCTCTCTTCTCAATTATATACTTGTTATAGGAGATGATGTACATGGGATAAAGAAGGCAAAGGAATTCTTGGATCGACATTGTCATCAAAGATCTTGGCACCCTAAGGTACTTCTTAGGGTTAGAGTTTGCCAGGAATGCTCAGGGTCTTATGATGACTCAATGCAAGTATGTTACTGATATACTAATCGAGACAAGCATGAGTGGGTGTCGACCTTCTACCACTCCTATGAATCCCAGCATGAGATTGTATGATGATGATACATGTGTGGTTGATAGGAGGATATACAAAGAGTTGGTGGGAAAACTTCTATATGTTACTATCACTAGACCTGACATCTCTTTTGCAGTAAGTTAGGTGAGTCAGTTTGCGGAGCAACCCAGATAGGTACACATGGATGCTATATATATGATATTAAGGTACCTAAAATCTTCTCCAGGTACAGGTCTGTTATTCAGAAAAGGATCAAGTCTCTATGTTTATGCATGTGCATACACATATTATGCAGGGTGTCCTAAAGATGGGAAGTCAACTTCGGCTTTGTTGTGTTCATTGGCAGCTCTCTTGTTTCTTGAATAATAAGAAACAAATTGTTGTTGCGAGGTCAATTTTTGAATCTGAACATAGGGCTATGGCGCAAGAAAGCACAAAAATGATGTGGGTTCAAGCAATGCTAGCAGATTTTACATATAGATGTACCTCTTCCTATGCAGTTACAATGTGACAACCAAGCTGCCCTGTTTATTTCAAACAATCCTGCATTTCATGAAAGAACGAAGTACATTGAAGTAGACTGTCATTATACAAGAGATATGATCCAGAAGGGCTTGATTTCCACCACTCTTGCTAGTTCAGGAGATATAATTGCTGATATCTTCACCAAGCCGTTTTCTTAGGGAACCATTCTAGAAATGTTCATCCAAGCTAAGCATGATCGACCATATATGCTCCATCTTGAGGGAG
This sequence comes from Ottelia alismoides, assembly GCA_037367405.1. NCBI lineage: Eukaryota > Viridiplantae > Streptophyta > Magnoliopsida > Alismatales > Hydrocharitaceae > Ottelia > Ottelia alismoides. The sequence goes on from JAZKJV010001103.1 coordinate 846,386, forward strand.
AGTTGTAGAAATATTTCCTATTTCTATATCGTTTCCTTATTTTTGTTTATGTTCCGTTCTCATATGTAATATACCCATAGATCTCTCTTTATAATAGAGCCTAGGATTCCAAGGAATAAACAACTCGTATATTTTTTCCCAACAATCTTAATGGAAGTTCATCTTGAGCTTATAAGAAGAAACTTCTTTTAGATAACTATCTTCAAGAGACACAAACTATCATTCAGAAGTTAACAATCTTTAAGAGATTAAGCATAAAGTTCAAGAAACTACCTCAAAACAACTCTGGATATTGCTCATGCATTTGGTCCTCCCGTTCCCATGTAGTCTCTTCTAATGGTCGGTTATGCTACAAGACCTCTACCATAGGAATTAGCTTATTCCTCAACCTCTTGACATTTCGATCCAAGATTTTTATTGGATACTCCTCGAATGTCAGGTCGGAATCCACTTCTAGTCCTTCAAAAAGCCAATCTATAAGCTGATTGACTGATCCATTTTAGTATCTCGGAAGGGGCTAACATATCCGAGAGCCAACTTTCCTCGAACACTGAATCTCTTGATGCTTTTCATCAGAGAGACTTTCATAAATACAAGGTCACCGACCTGAAATTCTAGAGGTCTACATCCACGATCAACATAACTCTTTTGTCGGCTCTCTGCTGTTCGCATCTGCCTTTGAACTGTTTGCGTAATCTCTATTGATTTCTCCTGATCCTTAGTAACGTACCAAACATCTTCTCCGTCCTCAATCCACTAAGATGGAGTCAAGCATTTCTGTCCATATAGAGCCTCAAATAGTGCCATGTTGATACTGAAATGAAAGATATTGTTATAAGTGAATTCAACTAAGTGTAGATGATCTTTCCAAGATCCTTTCCATTCCAATATACACAGTCTAAGCAATCTTCAAGAGTTTGAATCTTCTGCTCACTTTTCCCATCTATTTGGGGGTGATACGAAGTACTGATCTTTAAAGCCATACCCAACCATTATGCATAGCTTATCAAAATTGCTTGTGAATTATGGTCCTCTATCGGACCTATATTCTTTGGAATGTCATGAAGTCTCATGATTTCTCTCAGATAAAGATCTGTCAATTTACTAGTGAACTTTGTTTTGATAGCTCGGAATTGTGCTGACTTGGTCAGCCTATCTACTATTATCCAAATGGCATCATAGTCGGCTGATGTTTGTGGCAATGCACCCACAAAATCCATCACAATACTCTCCCATCTCCACTGGAGAATGGGAAGAGGCTCTAAAAGTCCAGTTGGATGTCTATGTTCCGCTTTGATCTGCTGACACATAAGACACCTCTTCACAAAGTATGCGATTTCATATTTCATTCCTGGCTACCAATAATGTTATCGCATATCTCTGTACATCTTCGTGCTGTTGGGATGAGTCGTGTACCTCGTATGATGTGCCTAATGCATCAATTTCTCCCTCCAATTTTTTTCCTCAGGCACACAAAGTCTTCCATGATTCCGTTAGAATTCGATCTTCAAATGTGAATCCCTCAAATCGCCCCTAAACAACGTAATCCTTGTAAAGTTGTAATAATTTGTCCAGCCCATCACCTGACCCCTTATAACTTGTTGTACCAACTCGGGGTAACATCCGTGCTCGAAGCTGTTAGAGCTTTCAATTTTGACTTAAAAGGTCTCCAATCACAAAATCTACCATCAGTTTCCAACATCTTGTATATGACTTCATTTCCGCAATAATAGGTGATCGACCTAATGCGCCTGCTACGAACATTAGCCCTTTCTTGGATGGTAAAGTATCTTGCAATCATAGTCCTTCAGGGATTCCAACCACCTCCACTATCGTAGGTTCAACTCCTTTTGATCAGAGATATACTTTAAGCTCCGATGATTTGAATAGATCTCAAACCTCTCTCCATATAGATAGTGTCTCCAAATCTTTAGTGCAAACACTATTGCAACCATTTCTAAATCATGAGTAGGATAATTCTTCTCATGAACCTTTAATTGACGGGAAGCATATGTAATAACATGCCCTTTTTTCATCAAGACACACACTAAACCTTTGTGAGATGCATCATTTTATACAACAAATCCTCCTTCGCATGAAGGAATGCATATATCAAAGTCGCGTTAGTCTTTCCTTGAGAATTTAAAAAATCTTTTCACAATCATCTGACCAAATCCAAGGTACATCTTTTTGCGTTAGTCTAGCCAACGGAAGTGTAATCGTGAGAATCCTTCCACGAACCTTCGGTAATAACCTTCTAGACCTAGAAATCTTTGAATCTATGAAACTGTCTTAGGTCTCTCCCATCTAACAATAGCATCAACCTTGGCAGGGTCAACTGCAATGCTTTCACCATATACCACATGTCATAGAAATGCACATGATCCAACCAAAATTCATACTTATGTGATGCCTCAAGGTGTCCAACACCATTCAAAAGTGTTTTTCATGTTGAATTCTATCCTTGGAGTAAATCAGAACATCATCGACGAAGATGACAACAAAGTGATCCAAGTATGGCCTGAAAATATGATTCATGAGGTCCATGAAAGCTGTTGATGCATTTGTTAGCCCAAATGACATGACCAAAAACTCGTAATGGCCACAACGAATCCTGAATGCACTCTTGGATATATCCTCATACTTGCTTCTTAACTGATGACACCCAGATCACAAGTCTATCTTTGAGAAAATCTTTGCTCCTTTCAATTTATCGAACAAGTCGCCGATCCTTGGAAGTGGATACTTGTTCTTGATTGTGACCTTATTGAGCTGACGGTAATCAATGCACATTCTCATTGTACCATCCTTTTTCTTTACAAAAAGGACAGGAGCTCCCCATGCAGAAGTACTTGGTCGTATGAAACCCTTCTCCAGAAGTTCCTGAAGTTGTATCTTTAATTCTTGCAATTCTGTTGGTTCCATGCGATATGGGGCCATGGAGATTGGTTGTGTCCCTGGTACCAACTTGATCTCAAACTTGACTTCACGAAGAGGTGGTTATCCTAGCAAGTTCTTTGGAAAGACATCTGAATATTCGGCTACCACTGGCACCTCGATCAGTTTGACCTTAAACTTCTACCTCATTCATGGAAATGAACGTAAGATAAGACTCGCAACCTCTACTCAACAAACATTCGAATGTGACTGCGGAAACACGTTTTATAGCTCGGTCATCAGTCAATCCCATAAACTCAAATTTTGGTAGGCCAGGAATCTTGATGATGACTCTTCTCTCAAAATAATCAATGGATGCTCGATATTGAGACAACCAATCCATACTTGTATAACATCGAAATCCTCCATTGGGATGACAATCAATGTCGCCAGAAGTTAGTAACCACCAACCAAAACCCCACGCTGGGAGTGGACCTCAAAAGACAGGAAGAATTGTCCACCAGTTTCCTTGACTTTAAATGGTGAATCTAACCGAGCAGGATCCCTTCCCAAATCCTTAGAGAGATCCATAAAGGTAAAGGAGTGTAAAGTTTCTGAATCGAAAAGCACATGAATAAGAAATTGCTCAACACAAAGAGTACCTCGGAATATTGTAGAAGAAGATTGTGCATCCTTAGCTGCTGGCACATTTATATTCACATCTTGTGATGTGGATACCGTGCTCTCAGTCTTCTGTTGATGATGGTGCCTACCTCGATCTCTTCCATGTCCCCATCTGTGATACCCTCGAATCTGGGTACCTGTTTACATGCCTTAAATGTCGGTTTCGGTCACCATTTCGGTATCGACCAAAACAGAATTTCGATGGAATTTCGGTGGCATTTCGACCGAAATTTCGGTCATTTCGGTCATTTTTTGTACTAGGACCCCCATATTTCGGTCATTTCGATCATTTCGGTCGAATCTCGATTTCGACTAAATATCGATATTCGACAGAAATTCGACCGAATTTCGTTGAAATTTGAGGTACAACACATTCGCGGTATTATATTCACAAAAGATCGCATATGTTATATAAAATACGGGGAAATTTTTCGCGTTTTTGCCATGACATTCAAATAAATATTCATAACCACTGAACAACAGGAAGATTGCCACCAAAATTTCATTTCATTAAATTTTCCATATATATATACATCATGTAGCAAAAGAGATGACATTGTATACATGTATCTCATAATATATAGAAGAGAAAGGATAGCATTTTACCTCATAACTGAACAAAAATTGTGACAAAAGTAACTGTACCGTCTCGAATAGCAGTGAATATCTGGAATCATCAACTAGCTACTGAGTTGTAGGCTGCTTGCCTGCCACACATGAAAGGTAAAAGAGACGTCAGCGAGTTCTGGTACTTCCCAAAAACTTATTAAAAATAGTAGGCATTTAAGGTGATTGCAAAAGAAAAAAGTAGTAAGGAATAACCAACTAAAATTTACAACTACATGTTATGACAAAGATTTTCAAACTGCCCTGAAGAAATGCCACAAGTTTTACCCATTACTTTTTATATGCCATATTTTTATATCGTGGTTAATGACTCATAAATATATACACACATATATATATATATTAATCTTTTGTTATTTAGAGATTTTAAATATAGATTTTTATAAAGGGGAAGATGAGGTTTTGAAGTGATTCTTGATTTAATCTAATTTCTCATGTCTAGTGGATAGTCTGTGGTCTTGATCTGTGTGTGACCTCACACTATGACTCTATGGCGTGAAGAGTGTATTAGGGTTGGGGTGCTTCTGTAGGCATGTGATGGGGTATAGAGCATCCTAACTAAGTTCCCAACACGTCCACTAACTTAATTATAAACAACTCTAACCAACACAACTTATAATTGATTTCATCTTTTAGCCAAAATCCAATATGCTTCATTCCGAGTTCAATTGTAACTTTTCTAATTCCAACTATAACTGATTCAAATGTAACCCTAGATGATTCAGATGTATCCATAGAGGATTCAGATGTAGCATCGCCAAGCCTATTGGTAGAAAAGTAACCAAAACTCAAGCGGTGAGGTAGTCTCCTAAGGAGACTCTTCGCGTCTCGCCCTCTTATTGGAAGTGTAGTCCAATAGAGGAATAGGTCTACTCCAAAACTATGCCACTAAGACGGTGAGAGAGACTCTCCGAAAAAGTCACTCTAGACGGATCTGACCGGTACTTGGTAGACGAGCTTGTACGAAAAACTAAAATTGAGGATGCCCTATATGGGTATCCTAAAATAGAGGGTCAGCGGAGCTGGTCAAAAGTCGGGATCCTAATGAGGAGTAAAAATATTGCGTTATCACGTAAAAAACGTGAAAAGGACTGGGATCCTAGACCCGCGCTCTAGGCGGTTGTTGCCCTAACTGGGTTTCCTATCTCTCGCCCAGCTGAGGGTCACCGCGCACTCGCATGGTCAGGTGTAAGGGTCACCATAACCAATATTATTAATTATCAGTCATCACGGATTCCTAAGATTTTCACTTATTTGTCTACTCCATTCTTTCTCAATGTCTGTTATGTTTGTCTTTATAAATCTAGGTTTTTGTCACTACCTATCTTTAGTGATATATATACACAAATAGCAAATTATACTCAAGGGTCAATTGATTAAGAAGGATATTGATATCCTATTTTTTGTATAAATTTCATGAAACCAAAGTCAGTCCAATCTCTTATTTATGGGGTGCCACTCTGTGTGTATATTTTATTATGTACATGCACCTGACTCTATAATACCATAACTTTATACTTGCATCTAATTTCTCTTCATTACATTCCTTTATTTCATACTAATATCTGTTATATGTATATAATTTAACTATTTGTTCTTTTGAAAAACAAATGAGAACAAAAGATTGTTTTTGTGTTTCAAGGATTATCCCAGTTACACTCTGCAGAAGCCTTCTCACCTCTTACAGAAGGAAATTGCTTTGTTATATATTTTAATTTCACCATCCTATTGGTTCACTTCTTCAAACACAATAGTTACAGCTATATATCCACACTTCCTAATATGCAAACCATTGGTTCTTGAAAAGTGCATGTCATAGGGAAGGATCACAAACATCCCAAACAGAAACATAACAACATATGATACGTTATGGTGTTGTACGTACTGACACTATATCTATGGTTGATCGGCAACTATAATTACTAACTTGACTCGTTAATGGTACTTTCAAAGCAATGATGCAACAGAAAATATATGTATTTTTCTAAAAGAATTACTACTACGAGAATAAATGAGTAAGGCTTTATCGTTTGGATATGCATCCAAGATTTATCGCATTTGTAAGTGGGTCTGCTATATGAATTCTTTGCTGTTGAACAGATCCAACTTCTAGTAAACACCACCAACCTTCATTGGCAGCCAATAATTGGAGACCAAGTGCTCAATTTTTTTATTAAAGTATTCATATGATGTATCATATCCTCCAGAAAGCCTAAGGATGCCTTAATAGTCTACATCTTTTGAATAATGATCATGTGGCTTTAGAGGGTTTACAACAACAAAGTACTCTACAAATGGAAATCAAATGTTCACGAATGTAGAGCTTTTATATGCATAAATTATTCTTATTACTATGACTCGAAGTCACTGCATATGCAATAAAATTTCTGCTTCCCAGAACCTTATGTCCAAGATTTCAAAAATTTGTATTAGCAAAAGACATTCCATTAAAATCATATCTTAGTTATATCCTTAATATTCAATAATAGGAGTTAATATGGCATGAATGGCAGCAAGAGGGGGTTTGATGGTACATGCATGGCAGCAAAGAGGACTGGAATAGGATTGTACCTCTTATCTTAGATCTCTAGAATGGACAAGAAGTTTGCATGCAACCTCTCCAAGAGAAGCTCCAGCAACAAGGACTGTAGCAAGGGCTGCAGCAACTCCAGGGAAAAAGAAGGGGCCTCCAGCTTCTATTGGTGCAGCAGCAGGTAGCTCCAGCAAGAGGTGAAGCTATAGTTGCTGTAGCTTGACCTGCAGAAAAGAGAGGGAGGAGGTTGGGGCTCCCTACAGCTGTTCTTGGAGAGGAATAGAAGAATAAAAGAGCAAGGGGATAGTGTTATTTATACAAGGAGAGAGGGTTTTAGGCTTTGTCAAGTGGAGAAAACAACAAAGCCTAGCGGTTGTTATCTATAGTCTGTACAGGCAGCAGGAAAATAAATTTATTTTTTTTATTTTCTCTCTTTTTATTTGAGACCAAAATCGACCGTACATGCACAAAATGATTATAATATTCATATACTTTAGATTGGTTATGAATACCCGAAATTCTCGAGATTCGATTTTGGTTTGAGATTAAATTTTGTAATTTTAAATTATCAAATGATTTCCGATTGACTAACGGTCGATTCCATTGGTCTTGTTTCGTCGGATCGGATTTTATGATGGTTTTAATTTGTTTCGCGGTTTCCGAATTTGCATCGCGGCTTTTTCGTGGCATACATTACAGTGCGACCGATTTCTGATCGATTTCGCTCGAACGACTTTGATTCACGATCAATCGATCGATTTAAATTATTTAATATTAGCTGGTAACTTTATTGGGTTAAATGGACTCTAATCGGGTCGGGTTCGGGTTTGTGCGGACCCTTAAATATACTATTTTGGAGTCCTGTAATGTGTCTTCAAAAGTGAACTTGGGTAAATCTGGAATCCCGAAGACAACCGTCTTCTTAAAGCAATCAACAATAGCATGATGAGCTGATAACCAATCCATGCCTAGAATCAAGTCAAACTCATCAAGCTGTAGTAGTAGACAATCTACGATCATCTCGTGACCGCCAATCAGTACTGGCAAGTGGCAAGTGCTTAACTATCAAGGAAATGTTAAACGACTGGCCACCTGGCCCGCGGATGTGATATGAAGAAGATAGAGTCTCTGCAACTCTACCTAAAGAAGCTAGCAATCTCGATGCAAGTAAAGAATGGGTCGCTCCATAATCAAACAAAACATGAAAATGTCGGCCTAAGATTGAGACCATACCTTTCACAACAGTAGCTGTTGAACGAGCCTGCTCCTCTGTCACTGCGTGTAACTGACCCTATCTGGCTAGTGCGGTACTGGAACCTGCCACACTCTGTATTTGTCTCTGAGGTCTCTTGACGTTGGAGTTCCTGTCACGGAAACTCCCTGTACGTTGTGCCTGCGGCTGCGACTATGAAGGTTGTGGATGTGGTAGAGGCTCACCAGAAACATATAGGCATTGAGATCGGTAATGTCCCCACTCATGACATAAGTAACATCGGACTGGCTGGGTAGATGGATTGGTCATGTCTATTCTCCGAGTCGGTCATGCCGGGGGTCTGTCTGCTCTCTATGATCCAGATGGTCGTGTTGAATCGGTGCCACGTCCGACAAGTGTTCCTCCTAAGGTAGTCAATGGAGATGAGCGAGCACTGCCTAAGAATGATGAACTTGTAGGTCAGAACCGCCTGGTTGACATCTGTTGTTGAAATGGTCAATGTATCAGGCCCAAATGATCGTTGTGATCTAGGTGCCGCTCCAGACGAGCTCCTAAAGCGTCTCTTACGAATATCTTCAAACTTCTCCGCTCCATCAGTGGCCTCGGAGATAGACGTGATGCGTAATCCTGCCAGCTTCTCCTACACCTCCTTTCGAGAGGATTTTTTCTCGCCTTTATTTTTGGTCGAGATTCGTCTTTGAAATTTCAGTTATTGAAGTCTGTTGAAGATTATTTGTGTGAAATGATTTGTTCATGTTCAAGATCAGATCGGGTTCTAGGGTTTCAAACCTAATTCCTGCGTAACAGCCGTCGATACTAATCTGATAGATTGGCACTTTCAATTTATTCTAGGGTTCTCGATGCAACCTTAATCCTAGAGCAACCAGTAACATGCGAGGAGTAAACATCCACAACATCAAGCATCCCGCAACACAACTTAGCATCTGTGCACCATGACGCATGTTCTTGCACGAATGTTCCTTAGCCCCAAGCGCAGGTTCTCCCCTCGCGATGTGGAGCCACCTGCCAGGCGCGGAGAGCCATAGTCGTACCCTCCAATCACGCCAGCATCCCATTCGAGCCTTCGCGTGATGCTCCAGGTCCTTTTCTAGCCACACCTCTTCCAGCAGGCGGTGCAGCCCCACACGCCCTCTTCCAGATCATAGGCGGCGCGCGCATCTCCCATGCGACTTCTGGAGAAAGCCCTAGCGACTCCAAGGCATCGCCTCATCCCGCGCGAGTATTCAGCGAGCATCATATCTAGATGACGAAGGTTTTTCTCAGCAACACCATGAACGGAGATCAGCAACACGACACACTCCAGGCCGTGCGATGCGGCTGTCATGCGACCTCCAACCCTCCGCCGATTTCTGTCCAGGCGACCTCCAACCCTCCGTCGATAACATCCTAGGCAGAGCCCCTCTTGCGACTCCACCCTCCATCATCGCTCGAAAGAGATGCGACGAAACACCTCTAGAATGAGCCATCTCCCTGCGCGATCCCCAGATGTCGCCTCCTTGGCCCTATCTCCCCGCGCGATCTCTCCAGGGCGGTGCGTGAGGGGTTCCTTGTTGGGGAACCTGATGTAGGGTTAGCCCCAAAGGGGGCAGTTATTATTTAAAAAAATAGTTGCAGAAAAAAAGGGAGAAGAGAGGTTGTATCTTTGGGCCCAAGTGGGCCGAGATGTTACACAAAAAAATTCGAAAGAGGTGCGTACAAGAAAAACGTACGCGAAAAAAAATATATATGCAAAAAAATGTTTAAAAAAATTGAATGATCTGCAAAATCCATAAAAAAATTGGTTGAACGTCATAGAAAAAGGAGAGAAGAGCCGTAAAAAAATGATGAAACGACCAAATGTGATTCATGTTTTCCACAATTCTCTTGTCTTCTCCCAACTTGGTCGCCATCAATGTTGTCCGACAAGTATGGGAGAAAGGAGTATAGTGTAGAGTTCTTGTTCGGCATCATACGACATCACCACTTTATGATTTAGATTCAATATGCCAATTCATTCTCCAGACCAACCAGTTTCCAGACTCTACAGATGATCAGTTGTTCAGACTCGATGATTGGCTTCGAGTCCTCAATTTTAGACACGCACATGGACACATTCTTTTTAGATGTGCACATGTATGCCATCATCATCATCCCCATCATTCTTGTTTTTTGGCCAGAGTTTTCATGGGAGCCATAGGGACTCTAGAGTAAAGGACCGTTCCCTATGCCTTGTGGGCAAGGGTTTTTCATGTGGTATCATAGGGACTCCAGAGTAGAGTACCATTCTCTGTGCCAGTTGGGAGAGACTCGGTTCTCCGACGATGAGACTTCTTCAGACTCCATTCTCCAGCGACCGTGGACTCCGATGAGGATTGAACTCCACAACCCTTTCAGTTCGGCCCTTTTCAGAGATTGAGCAGTTGTCCACATGTTGTGGCGATCCAGAGTACTCCGACAATGAGACTCATTTCAGTTGTAGCGACTCTGACAGGTTCAGTACATAGATAATGCTTTTCGACGAGGAGATTCAGTTGACTCACACTCCAGCCCGTTCGTCCTCCTCACATGCACGTCATGAGAAGCAACATCCTCGACAACAACCAACAATTGTGCGCGTTGAGTTGATATTGTCTATAGTGTCATGTATTGTGAGTTGTGTTTCTTTCTGTTTGTCCAAGCTGAGCATTGCATGCTCCAGCTTGAGGGGGAGTGTTGGAGTATTTGGTTGTGTGCAACTTGAGTTTTAGATGGGTAAATGGTACCTCCAGGATCCATTTACCCCATCCCAATGTTTAGTCTCACATCTACCAGTGGTGGGACTTGGAGGCTCTGTGGAGGCTATATAAGGAGCTCCAAACCTCCTCTATCCATTGAGAAAGTGCAATGCATAACCTGGCCTTTTGAGGCTTTCTCCCGTGGTTTCATCCCTCTACTTAGGGAGTAGGGTTCCACGTAAATCTTTGTCTTCCATGTTTTATCTTTCTTATTCTTTATGCTTTGTTTATCATTTCCGATTCCACTTCCTATTTTCTAACAATAACTCTGATGAAATTTTCCAGATTCTCATCTGGAAATGCGGTGGCTATTGGTGTATGTCGAGACAACTCGATGTATCGGACAAAGTACTCTTTGGTTGTCATCTGTCCCTATCGAAGCTTTGCGAAAAGTCAACGCTGAGACTCCTTCCACTTAGTAGAAAAGAAGTTGGACCTGAACCTCGTCTCAAAGTCATCCCATGTGGGCTCACGACCAACTCAGAAACTACCGCCTCCCAACGTCTCTCGGCGAAGTCTGTCAGTGAATACTCCATGAAAGATAGCAACGTTTCTCGTGGCACAAGAATCATCCTCAGCACCTTCATCACCTTCTTCAACCACTGTTCTGCTACATCTGATGTCCACGTGCCCTCGAACATGGGCACATTGTCTCACTGGTAGGAAGCGAAAGCCGACTGGTGCCTGTGGATAGCGGAGTACTCATGTGCATCCTTATCTGCAAAGTCTACAGGGTCGTGCTCCCTGTCACAATCTCCATCCTCTGCTCCAAGTGCTGGCATCTCCTCATGTGGATCGTCAAAATGAGGCTGCTCTACCTCAATAGACTGGTGCTGGTCCTACCGTGTTCCATCTTCAGATGGATGGTATGTGAAATCTAGAGGCTCCTCAAATCTCATCTCCATGTCTGTCTGTCTGTCAGCAATCTCCATATGCTAAGTTAGTATCTGGTCCTGTTGGCCTCTCATAGCAGTCTGCTGCTGGAGGTCTGTGAGTGTGGTCATAATGTGCTCCAAACGGTCAGTCATATCCTGTGCAGCTCTGGATGTCATGGCTCTACATGAGAATCGTTATTAGTCATAAAATTTGTTGTACGCAGAAAGTATGAGATATGCTTTTTCTCTTCTTGAGATATAATATGAAAATTAATGAAATTGGTGACATCTGTGATTATGAATGTCAAATTTCCCTCTCGAACTCGCGATAAGCCGAAGGACTGTCGCTATCTGAGAACTTAATGCGATTGGAATTGTAATACTGTAAATGTGCGTATCGGGGTACTACAGTTCTGATACCAAACTGTGACGCTCTCGGATCCGGGTATCCGTTTACAACACATTTCCGGTATTATATTCATAAAAGATCGTACAGGTTATATGAAAAATATGAGGAAATTTCTCGCATTTTTGCCATGACATTCAAATCAATATTCATAACCCCAGAACAACTTGAAGATTGGCACCAAAATTTCATTTCATTAAATTTTCCATATATATACATCATGTAACAAAAGAAATGTCAGTGTATACATGTATCTCGTAATATACAAAAGAGAAAGGATAACATTTTACATCATAACTGAACAAAAACTGTGACATTTGTAATTGTACCGTCTCGAATAGCAATGGATATCTGGAATAATCAACCGGCTATTGAGTTGTAGGCTGCGTGCATGTCCTACATGAAAGGTACAAGAGACATCTGCGAGTGTTGGTACTTCCCAAAAACTTATTAAAACTAGCAGGCATTTAAGATGATTGCAAAAGAAACAAGTAGTAAGGCATAACCAACTAAAATTTACAACTACTTGTTATAAAAAATGTTTTCAAACTACCCTGAAGAAATGCCACAAGTTTTACCCATTACCTTTTATATGCCATATTTTTATATCGTGGTTAATGACTCATATATATATATATTAATCTCTTGTTATTTAGAGATCTTAAATATGGATTTTTATAATGGGGAGATGAGGTTTTGAACCGATTCTTGATTTTATCTAACTTCTCAAGTCTAGTGGATAGTATGTGGTCTTGGTCTGTGTGTGACCTCACACTATGACTCTAAGGCGTGAAAAGTGCCTTAGGGTTGGGAAGCCTCCGTAGGCATGCGATGGCGTATAGTGCATCCTAACCAAGTTCCCAACATGTCCACTAACTTAATTATAAACAACTCTAACCAACACAACTTATAATTGATTTCATCTTTTAGCCAAAATCCAATATGCTTCATTCCAAGTTCAAATGTAACTTTTCCAATTCCAACTGTAACTGCTTCAAATGTAACCCTAGATGATTCAAATGTAGCCAAAGAGGATTCAGATGTATCATCGCCAGGCCTATTGGCGGAAAAATAACCAAAACTCAAGCGGTGAGGTAGTCTCCTAAGGAGACTCTTCTGACTCATCCTCTTATTGGAAGTGCGGTCCAATAGAGGGATAGGTCTACTCCAGAACTACGCCACTAAGACGGGTGAGACTCTCCAGAAAAGTCACTCTAGACGGACCCGACCGATACGAGTAGACGAGCTCGTACGAAAAACTAAAACCAAGGATCCCCTAAAGCAAAGGGTCAACAGAGCTGGTCAAAAGTCAGGATCCCAACGAAGTGTAAAAACACTACGAGCTCGCATAAAAACCGTGAAAGGACTGGGATCCTAGACTCGCGCTCTAGGCAGCTGCTGCCCTAACTGGATTTCCTATCTCCCGCTCAATTGAGGGTTACCACGCCCTCGCATGGTCAGATGTAAGGGTCACCATAACCAACATCATTCATTACCAGTCATCACTGATTCCCAAATTTTCACTTATTTGTCTAATCCATCCTTTCTCAATCTCTGCTATGTTTATCTTTATATATCTAGGTTTTTGTCACTATATCTTTAGTGATATATATATATATACACACACACAAATAACAAATTATACTCAAGGGTCAATTGATTGAGATGGATATTAATATCCTATTTTTTTGTATAAATTTCATGAAACCAAAGCCTGTGCAATTTCTTATTTATGGGGTGCCACGCTGTGTGTATATTTTATTATGAAGTACCTGCACCTGGTTCTCTATAATACCATAACTTTATACTTGCATCTTATTTCTCATTACATTCCTTTATTTGATACTAATATCTGTTATATATATAATTCAACTGTTTGTTCTTTTTGAAAAAGATATGAGAACAAAAGATTGTTTTTGTTATTGTTTCAATGATATCCAAGTTACACTCTTCAAAAGCTTTCTCACCTCTTTCATAAGGAAATGGTCTTGTTATATATTTTAATTTCACAATCCTATTGGTTCACTTCTTCAAACACAATAGTTACAGCTACATATCCACACTTTCTAATAAGCAAACCATTGGTTCTTAGTTAATGCATGTCATAGGGAAGGATCACAAACATCCTAAATAGAAACATGACAATATATGGTACGTTATGGTGTTGTACATACTGTCACTATATCTATGGTTAATCGGCAACTATAATTACTAATTTGATTCATTAATGGTACTTTCCAAAGCAATGAAGCAGCAGAAAGTATAGATATTTTTCTAAAAAATATTACTACTACTAGAATCAAGGAGAAAGGCTTTATCGCCTAGACATGCAACCAAGATTTTTCGCATTTGTAAGTCGGGTCTACTATATGAATTTTTTGCTGTTGAATAGATCCAACTTCTAGTAAACACCACCAACCTTCATTGGCAGCCAATAATTGGAGACCAAGTGCTGAATTTATTTATTTAAGTATTCAGATGAGGTATCATATCCTCCAGAAAGCCTAAGGATGTCTTAATAATCTAAATCTTTTGAATAATGATCGAGTGGCTTTAGAGAGTTCACAACAACGAAGTACTCTACAAATGGAAATCAAATGTTCATGAATGTAGAGCTTTTATATGCATCAATTATTCTTATTACTATGACTCGAAGTCACTGCATAAGCAACACAATTTCTGCTTACGAGATCCTTATGTCCAAGATTTCATAAATTTATATTAGTAGCAGAGTGATTAAAAAGACATTCCCATTAAAATCATATCTTAGTTATATCCTTAACATTCAATAATAGGAGTTATGGCATGAGTGGCAGCAAGAGGGGGTTGGATGGTACATGCATGGCAGCAAAGAGGACTGGAATATGATTGTACCTCTTATCTTAGATCTCTAGAATGGAGAAGAAGCTTGCATGAAACCGCTCCAAGAGAAGCTCCAGCAACAAGGGTTGCAGCAGCTCCAGGGAAAAAGAAGGGTCCTCTAGCTTCTATTGATGCAGTAGTGGGTAGCTCCAGAAAGAGGTGAAGCTACAGTTGCTGCAGCTTGACCTGCAGAAAAGAGAGGAAGGAGGATGGGTCTCCCTGCAGCTGTTCTTGGAGAGGAATAGAAGAACAAAAGAGCAAGAGGATGGTGTTATTTATGTAAGGAGAGAGGGTTTTAGGCTTTGCCAAGTGGGGAAAACAACAAAACCAAGTGGTTGTTATACAATAGGAAAATAGTTTTTTTATTTTCTCTCTTTTATTTGAGACCAAAATCGACCGTACACGCACATCGAGTTTCTGATTTGGGTGTACCATGTTTCATTTCGATCGTTTCTGGACGACGATTAAAATGAGTATGATATTCATATATTTTAGATCGTGTATGCATACCCAAAATTCTCGAGATACGATTTTGGTTTGGGGTTAAATTTGATGATTTTGAAATATCAAATGATCTCCGATTGATGAACAACCGATTCCATCGATCTTGTTTCGTCGAATCGGATTTTATGACAGTCTCGGTTTGTTTTGCGGTTTTCGAATTTGTGTCGCGACTTTTTCGTGGCATGCATTACACGATCAATTGATCGATTTAAGTTATTTAATATTGTCTGATAACTTTATTGGGTTAAATAGTCTCTAATTGGGTCAAGTTAGGGTTTGTGCGGATCTAGATGTTACATCATCCTCGACCACTGAAAGACGGTCATGTCGTTTGTGAAGCATTCTAGTATGACTACATTGGGCGTTGAGTATTTAGTGGAGTATATGGCTAGGTAATTACCGGCCTTGGTTTCTGAGGACAACCCTTCTTGAAATGTCCTCCCACCCACACTAGTAACAAACCCATGGTTAATGCCCAAAATCAACAGTTACCGTTCGTGCAGGTGGTCGGGGAGGTCTCTCATTCATTGTATGAGATGTTATGGATACGACTCTCATCGAGTTATACCGTTTCTCTCGTATGGCCTTGCCTTTTATCAACTCTGATGGATCTCCTCGAAGACTGGAGCATCTCATGTTTGATAAAAGCAGTCAAATCTGTCAACTGTGTGAGGGTGCTAACAACATGCCCTTGAACGAGCTCTCTCAACCCATCACGGAGTCAATCTCTGTTTCGGTTATGCACTCCTCATTAGAGGAGTTGATCCATTGAACCTCCTCAATTCTACAAACCTCTGTCGATACTCCTCATAAGTTCGATTTCCTTATATCAACCTTTGAAATTTCTTGTGCTTTTCCTCGTGCCAATGGGGTGGATGGTACTAGGCTGTAAATAGATTTAAGAATTTTGCCCACTGCCAAGGTACTGCAAGTCTACCCCACGCCGAAGTCGCCATCGGTCAACTGCATCTCATTATGTAAGATGCTATATGCACCCAGCACTCTATCGGTACATCGTGAGCTCAAAAGGTTTTCTCCACTTGACAGATCCAATCTTCCGCAGCTTCATCTGTGCCATTACCCTTGAATGGATCCACTCGTGCCTTGTGGAATAATCCAAGGTAATAATCATACTTTGGGTTTCGTGTCCCGAATGTCTGTCTCAATTTCTTCGTCGCCCATGATATTATCGTCATCTTGACGAATTCTTCTTCGAAAACATGTCTTTTTCTCTCGTGCAACTCCTGCTCCTTAGCAGCTCGTCTCTCTCTATTAAGACGCTCATGTTCCTCAATGGCACGTCTCTCTCTCTCTCTATTAAGATGCTCATGTTCCTCGACGGCACGTCTCTCTCTATTGAGACACTCATGTTCCTCGACGACTCATCTCTCTCTATCGAGATGCTCATGTTCCTCGACGGCCCGTCTCTCTCTATTGAGACGCTCATGTTCCTCGACAGCACATTTCTCTCTATTAAGGCGCTCATGTTCCTCACGTCTTGCCTCTCGGGCCACCATAATTTGCATCATAGTGAGGAGTGCCTGTAGAATCGTCGTCGTGTTCTTCTGGAGGAGCCATGACAACATGTGATATGAGGATTATCCTTAGTTTTGTAACGAGACAACTTACAAATGTGTGTGTGTGTGTTTGTGTGTGTGCGAAAATGCCTAAGATGATAACTATGTGCATTTAGTCATTTTGGCTTAAGCCTCAGTATCCATATATTCATCGGAATGACCTTGCTCTGATAAATCTAAGTAATCTCTTCTCATGATGTTTCCCTTCCTCTGAGAAGGGATGCTATGTAAACATTCATGTTTCTCTGATTGTTGGTTTCTTGTTTATTTTTATCTGGTAACAAAGCAGGGGCTAAACTGTCATACTCCTTTCAAGAAAAACTCCATATTTACTTATTTTCACCTATTTCTGCCCTTTTAGCTTGCTTCATTTATTTTAACCATTTTTCACATTAACTAGCATAATCTCATCTACGTTACTTTCTAGAGGTAAATTACATCAATGTCCCTGAACTATATACCAAAATTTCAATTGTGTACATAAACTTCAAAAAGTAACAATGTGATGCTCGTTACAGGAGGGCTGATCCCGTAAGAGCCAAAATCTGTGAGAGCAATGAGAGAAGTGAATCTGGACTACCAGATTCTGCTCTTCTCTCTCCTGCAATCAATGAGGAGAGAGAGATGACAGAAGTTAGCGGTCGAGAATCATTGCTCTCATGCTCTCACAGATTTTGGCTCTCACAGGATCAATCCTCCTCGTTACAGATCAGTTGGAATTTAATTGTTTGTTTATTTTTCTAGCCTTATATCACATTAGATCAAAACCGATTTAAGACAAATCTGAAAGATCAAGTACCACATTGATATTCTTTAAGATTTGGTATGAGATTGAGATCGAATGTATAGTTCTGGGACTTTGTGCAATTTATTCTACTTTCTATTTTGACATTTGAATTGTTTATCACTTGCTGCTGTTAATTAGTAGATTTATCATCCTTGATCCCTGCTAGCATAGTCTGCATACTATTTGTACTGCTTGATGACATAAGATATTTCTGCTTGAAAAGGATAACTAATATATTTTCTTACATTTTAATTTTTTTTTCTAGGGAGCATACTTTGGTTTCAATGGTTCAACATTTTAAGTGCACTCCATCTTCTGATCTCATACAAAACCGTAACCGCAGTCTACATTTTGGGGGCTGTACAATAAAATGCTCAATGTTGTCACTGCGTTCTGTATTCTACTTTCTCTTTTTGATGAAATATTTGTTTGGATCAATCATATGATAGACTTGGCAAAAAAACTTTCTTTGAAGAATTGACTGATTTCAGGGATCATTGTCGTTATTCCTTTTTTGCCTTTATGAGAGTTACGTGAAAGAACTATGCGAAATCATCCCCATTTAGCAGAGGATAAATAGTGGAAAACACAGACACAATCACTTCCAGCAACAACGAAATCCTCAAAGATTACGAGCTAATGTAACCTATTTGATCTTAATGGTGAGGGCTCTTAATATGGTGGGTATTGCTTTTGTCAGGTTCCCCTAATCCCACTTACCATAGGAGGATGTTTGTTGATATACCTATTACTTGTTAGTCCGCAATATTGCCAAAAATAGAGGATTGCAGGTGTTAGCAAAGCCCTAATCCTTGCAGGAGGCAGCTTTTTATTATGAGATATAGAATGAGAGTAGACGTTTTGAACTGTAATTCGCTGGATTGGATTTTAATATTGGAATGGATTGAAAAAAGCTACAGTAAGCTAAGGTTAAATTGGATATGGATTTAGGCTAAAATCTAATTCATGCATTTATTTGTATACAAGGTTATGAAAACCTGTTAAGAGTTTTGAAGATAAAAAATGTTAACAGTCAGGTCCATCTTATTCATTTTCTTCCCTCCATCATATTACAACTCAGTTGATCTGATTTGCTCAAGAGTCGATTAACCTTTAATGCTAACACTTAAATTTCAGAGGCTTAAACCATTTGCCTCAGTTTTCGTTCAATCATTGTAATAACAATAGCGGCAAGGTGGAGATTATATCTAATCCATAGTCATTAAAATATTTCTTTTGCCATTGAAAACATGATAATGCGGAGATGATATCAAATATATGTTGTCATTTAGCAACTGATATCTAGTGGAAGGGAGTAATTTTGTGTTAAAATTTGAAATGTAACTCTATTATCGAGTCAATCCGATTCTTTATTAACATGTTTCCTTCAATGTGCTTTTCCAAATCAATAAAGATGCAGTGATCAAGTAAGTACTATGCAATCGGAATCAATAAACTAATATAAGCCACACTTTCATGCACCTTCCATTATACGAGAGATAAAAACAAACGATCTTGAACATTGAAGAGACACTAAAATTTGATTCATTTAACATGAGTGAGTGAAAGGGAGAGAGAAATGGCCTCAAATTATATTTCCAACCAAATTGTGCTGAAAATTGTAACTTAATTAGTTAATTAATTATGGCTAAAGAGCTAATTTTAATACTAGAGGGACCATATTAAACCATTCAAATACTTCGCAAAGAGAAGTAAAAATTGAAGAGGAATCATTCCACCAAAACATACGTAAATTCCACCCATGTTCGTGTTCCACACTTTTCATCGTCATTTAATTTGGGTGTTCATGATCATTGGGTCGAATGGGTATCTGACACAGATCATGTCAATTGACCCTAGATCCGTAACTTGGGTGTTCATGATCATTGGGTCGAATGGGTACCCAATATTGACTACCCAGTATATTTGGTTCCCCGATCCGTAATACTACTATCCTAGGATATCTAGTAGTCGATGAGATATGGCATGACCGTTCACACCTTCATGGTATGTTTCAAACTTGATCAAATGTTCAAATGGATACATGCTCAAATCGATATGGTTTAATCCTAAATCAACGGTTGTCTAATTGGACAATTTGGATAAGGTCTCCATGTCAGTGTGCAATATTTTTTTCTCCCTCCTAACTTTAACATCCTTCTTCGAACAATTGCTTACGAGACAGTTCGACAAAAAGATCGATGCATCTACATCCTAATCTCAATTTCTCCTAGTATGCCCTCCTTCAGGAGATACTTCTGCTTCTATAAACGACAATGAGAGAGCCTCTATGCCAATGCTTCGATTGTGATCCTTATGTAGCCTATATTTAAGAAATACTGCTGACTCCATTGATGTCGACATAATGTTGTGATGATTATAACCTTCATTACAAATTCTGACAATTCTAACGTAATATGCATATCAATGATATGGTGATATGTACACCTAGATGCCGTGCTAAACAATGCATAGAAAATACAACACCCAATGCATGCATTGACGTGATCAATGAAGAATAAATAATCTTTCAATGTCAAAATATAAGTCAAACTCATTTTTATGCTTTTGCATGACTATATTTTATTACGTCAAACTCGGTTGCATGTTACTAAGTATACTTATGCTTCCATAAATGACAATAGATTCATATGCCAATATTCCAACTCTATCATTTTATAGTTTCACATTTAACCATTCTACTAATAGGAAAGCGAGGACTCTATTCGGAGGGAGGGGTGCTGAAATATTATTTATATAGTTCTTATAATTATCAAATATCATTTCACTGGTAATGGTTGTTGGATTTTAAAGATCGTATAACGTGTAAGAAAGGATGGTGAAGATTTTGGTACAAAGATTTTTTAGGGATTTTGCATAAAAACACATAAAATTGAGATTTTACACCATTATCTTTGAAAAAATTTATTAAAAAATACCTTGATAAAAAACTTCATTTTATACGAATGTCCTTCGAATAATGTGTTGTTAAGTAACACCATCATATCTAATTGCTTTAAATATAAAAATATATTTTTCTGTATTTGTACTCTTTGTTAATCATTTATTCTTTTAAATACTTTATTCTCAACATACATTTCAATAACTTTTCCCCACGCTCCATCACCGTCATTAGCTAAATGCTAGAGCTTCATGTAATTATTGCAAGCTCATCTTAAATACCATCTCTAATCCACCACATTAATGTGTTCTGCTCTTTGAGGTGAAAAGTTTTAATATGTGTTCTCATTGCACCTTTATTATATATTAAATCAATCGAATACCAACTATATGCTTATTAAAGTATAATTATAAATAATTTTATAAATAATTCACCTATAATATTATAGAAAAAGTATCAAAATCTAAGATATAAGGGGAGTACTATGAAATACTTTACACGTATGGATGTGAACAAAAATAATGCATCTATATATGTTCCTATACCATATACGTATCTATTTTATATATGTTTCGATATATGTGTGCTTGTCCAATTTAAAGCGGATATTCTCCCATACATTTATTATTAAATAAATACATTTAACATATTTATGTAATGTATAAACCTTCCAATACAATATATTTAAGATAATCTATAAAATATTTCTTATATTAGCTTTTTTTATTTGTAAGTTGTTTTATTCGGAACTATTTTTAAGGATAGTGTAATATAACTTTCATATCCATTAACATATATGTCCATGTTTATATTCACATTTTAAATAGGATCAAGACATAATTATTACGTATATTTATATCTATTCATTTGGAAACATGGATGCAAACATATATGAATATGGTTGTATCTGGTCTGCCGCTATATCCATTTTATACATATTTTGACATCAGTATCAATAGTCGTTTTAAAATGGATACGAGTATGAATATTGATATCCGTAAACATCGGTATCCGTATCTATATCCTCATGTTTGTTTTCATATATAAATATAGCTATCAATTTATTTTGGGATTTTTACCACACGAACCCCATAAACTTCTAAATTACCTTTTCGACCTTTGAAACAATATAGTTCCCCCCTCAACCCCTTAAACTTGCTAACCCTTACTCCATGAATTATGTAGTTAACTCCCATCAATTCATCTGTTAAATTTAATCGGGTTCTGTTGAAAAGAGGTGTGAATTGCCCTCTTTGTTTGGTAAAATTACAAAATAGCATCATCCTTCGCCTCCTCTTCTTTCCTCTCCTCTTCCTCCTCCCTCCCCTTATTCCTCCGCCTGCACCCACAACCGCCTCCTCCTCCTCCCCTTGCTCCTCCCCCAGTTGTCTCCTCCCTCCCCTTGTTCCTCTGTATGCACCCACAACCACCTCCTCATCCTTCACTTGATTTACCTCTTGTGGCCTCCTCCCTCTTCTTATTCCTATGCATGTGCCCACAACTGCCTCGTCCTCATCCCCTTGCTCCTCCGCCTTTGCCCCCTATAGCTCCTCCTCCCCTCACTTTGCTCTGCCGCAGCCACCTCCTCCCCTTTCTCTACCCCCAACGGCCTTGTCCTCCTCCCTTTTCTCCACCCCCAGCAACCTCCTCCTCCTCCCCTTGCTCCTCCGCCTCTGCCCCCTCCATCACCTCCTTCACTCACCTTGCTCTACCCTAGCCACCTCCTCCTCCCCTTGCTCCGCTCCAACTACCTCCTCCCCTTTCTCCTCCACCTCTGCCCTCTACACCACATCCTCCCCTCAAACCACTGGAGACATGGCTCATAACCTGGAGACCTATAGATTTAAGCCCACCACCTGTAAACGAAACCCCATGGAGTCACTCCAAATCGAACAAAATATCTGAAGCAATAAAAGGATCAAAATATATGGTGGTGAAACAACATTTTTAAGCGGCACAAAGCAGCTGGAGAGCTATCATTCCAATGAGATCTCAACACCTATCAACTAAAGCTGATCAGATCTGCTGCTAGGAACAAACACTGTGTAGAAATCCAGAATGCACAGTTGTCATAATCCGCTAAAAGGATACCAAATCGACGTTCCTAATTAGTATATCACAATTCCACCATAGCCATTGATTTGGATCAACGAAAATGAAAAAGCACCGTCAGATCCACTGTGGAATGTTCCTCTGGCTAGATTAACCTAAGGCATTGACTCAATAAAGCAAAGTTTAACGGTAGGATTTGTGGGGTAAGATGGAGTAAATTTATAAGGTTGAGGGAGGAATTACGTTGTTTTAAAGGTCGAGAAGGTAATTTACAAAGTCTATAGGGTTCATGGGGTAAAAATCCCATTTATTTTTAACAATATATAACATAATTTTATATCTCATTTTATCGTATTTAGTATAATTTTAATGCTATCATTATTTTTTTATATTTATATCGTGTGTGTTTCATTTAGTACATCTACATTTAAGCTAATCTATGGAGTATTTCTAATCTTACTCGTATGTGAAGTATCCATTTTTGACTTTTTCTATTTTTAATGATATTGTAGTATAGTTTTAATATACATAAATATCCATATTCTCATCCACATTCGTATAACGGATAAGGATATGGTAACATATGTATCCTTCTGCTTACATCCCTATTTGAAATTCTTTGGGTGCCTTACATGTCGAGTGCAATTACCCTCTATATAATAAAATTTGATTACTATTTTAATAATTTTACTTATAGATATATTGATATATGTTGAAATTAATTTATATTTCAAAAATTAATAAGATTCATTATATACAACATCATGGTGGTTATATTTTTTTCACATACAAAACATATACAATAGAGGTATTATTTGAGACTTGGGAGGCTAAGCATCCACCCACTCCCCTCGCCTCCGTCACTGTCTACTATGGGTGTTCATGGGGCAGGTACCCGATCCATTCAATCATGACCCGCCCCGACCCATTAGTACTCGATCAATGAGTCGATATGACCCGTTCCAATGGGTAATCAGATTATTTCAATGGCTAACGGGTACAGCATATATCCATAGAATCACTAAAAAACTCAATAATGCTAAAAACACTGCAACTAAATTATATCAATTAACTAATCTTTTACACATAAATATATTAAATCAAAATAACCACTACTTCCAAATTCTACAAAGAAATTATAATTTCTGTGGATTTGGACACAATCTCCTATTTTAATCTAATAATCAAATCTAATAATCCAAGAAAATATAAAAGTCATCAAATTTTGTTCAAAAAGGGAACGAAATTGATAATCACCAAAAATAAAATTGGGACTGATTATTGTAATAGGTCATCACAAACATACTTCCTGGATTCTCAAACTACGAAAATGCAAAAAAGATCATACCAATTTTCCATAACGCTCCTTACCCATTAAGTTACAGGAGACCACCATAAAACTACCATAAGTGTATCCAAAGCAAAACTGCCATTAAATGTTTGGGGTGAAACAATAATTTACCACTTTCCCCTAAAAACCGATAGACTCTTGCGGAACATAATCCTGTGCGGGTGAGGGGTGAAGGGTAGTGATGTGTGGCGAGGCATAGAGCGTTAGTGGGGGACGCGGGTGAGGGGTGAAGGGTAGTGATGTGTGGCGAGGCATAGAGCGTTAGTGGGGGACGAGACATGGAGGATGTCTATGGTGCGTGGCAAGGGATGGAGGAGCGGTAGGAGCGCGGCTTGGACTAGGGTTTCGACGAGTGGTGAGCACTAGGATCAACCTCTCCCCATGAATGAAACAGAATCCAAAGATCAAGAAGTTGGGTGTGCTTGTGCATGGAGGGGGCCTTCAGCGGGTGGTGTCGTGGCAATTAGCAAGGCATCGGAAGCAAACCTTATCCATGAACGGAATGGCAATGTTGGAAAGGGGATTATACCCAACCGGGTATTCGGTTCTTCCATTGGGGTTTCCATCGGGTCACCCTACTTGGATGGGATTGTTGGACTTGTAAGCCCTTGGCGACCAAATACTGCAATAAAAGTTATTGTTTTATCATGTCCATCTGAAATGAAATGAATAATTGAAAGAGTGAAGTTTATTATTAAGGTCCCTTTGTACAATTAAGATTATGTACCATGGCCATATTGAATACCATGCAGCAGGGAGGAATGACTTCAAACATGTGATATTCAAGAAAGATCTCTAATTTGAGAAAGAGATGGCAATCTTTCTCTAAAGACTGATTTCCAACTGACTTCTTGATGTAGGTCCTCTTCGTAAGAATGGAGATTGAGAAGTATTGGAATAATCAAGTCAAAGAGTTGACTTGATGAGGTAGAGGTAAACTAAGACTTGAATCATAACTTTTACGATCAGGCACACATCCTTTGACCTAAGATAGATATGCATCTACATGCCTGAGTATGCTCATTTGATAAGACAATAGGTTGGTGACCTAACCAAGGTCTATATACTAATGCGTTGGTGTGCATATAAAGTCATATGAGATATTTGATCTCTTGAAGGAACCATATAGGTTCATAGTTGATGAGCCTGGAGACAGAGCTTGCTCATGAGATATTCCGGGGTTAAAATGAATTTTATGCGTGGTTGTCTTGTTTATGAAATGAGATAAGAATTCAAGATATTAATATATGTTCTTGAATAGTATATGATTAATATTGTCACCCAATTATCAAATGAGAGAAATCTATTGATACATTCTGAAGCAGACAATCAAAATTAGGGTTTGAACTTCATACTTATAAAAGTCTTCTACTGTAAAGGATGAATGAATTTTAGGAATACTCGGGGTTACATAGCATGGTCCTAAATGTGATATCTAGAAAAGACACTAGTCTACATGCAATTTTTCCATTTTGTTTACATGTTACAATTTATTTACAAGAGTGAATAATAAATACAAAAAGGCAGAGGATAGATTTAGCAATTTTCCCCTTCACGTGTGGGAGCCAACGGTCAGATGAGCTTCACTTGCTACATGGCACCACTAGATTAGTCGATGATGCTTCAGCTTTGACGATCACGATTAGATCCTGCATGAGAACCCTACGACACTGGCTCAAAAGATCCGACAATTGTTGTACAATCTGGAGCTGACCCTCGATCGAATGGTAGCAGAGCGATGCGAAAGAACATGCCAAGAACATGGCCCTACGGAGCTTGGGTCAACAAAATCTCAAGGTTTGCGGCTCCTTCTCCACTCATGAAGGGTTCAAGAATATTCCGGTGTCCTCCTGCACCGATGGGGGGTCTCTCAAAATAGTGCGAGGGGCCTTGATGACGTCCGGCAGAACGGTTTCTACCTGGAGTCCTTTCCTGCATCAATGAGCCTCCAGGAGGCTCTCCTTCATTGTGATTTCCTGTAGGGGTTAGTCCATAAAAAAATGCGGATCTACAGATAGATTTAGGTGATAGAATGGGTGAAATCTGGGATGGATGGACTCCCTCCGGTGAGCGGCGGAGAAGGAGGCAGCGATCGATCGATCTGAGCATGATCAAGGTGAGTGAAGGTGCGTGGGAAGATCAGAATACGTCGGGGAACGAATGGGAGTGGCTGGTGAGTTGACCAATGGACAGAAGCACAGTGGAAAAGTTCGCGGGAGCTGAGCTCCGACAAACTACGAACTGAGATCATTAAGTTAAAACTGCGGTCTAAAAACTAAAAAAAATGATGAAATTAGATGTTGGAATCGAAATCTATCTAAAGGAGGGGAAATGCACAGCTCTTGCCTATCGGCGAGGGCAAGGAGCAGAGGTGGCCGGAGAGCCGTAGTAGGTGCACCTCCGTCCTCCTGGAGCCAACCTAGACCGTAAGAACGCTCCTCCTGTCACGAGGAAACTCTCTTGACCAAGAAATTGGGCTCCAAGACTCGGAATAGTGAACAAAGAGGACGAGGGAGATGAAGGTGATTATTTATAAACAAGTTAGGGCTCCCTTATTAACAGCTTGATTGAAAAAAATCTAGGCTATGTACACGAAATCGAAAGGGCCGACGTGAATCCTGAAAGATCAATGATGAATTTCTCTAAAGGCTATTATATAGGTATAAATACAGGTATCTCATCTACGTATTTGGTTATTATTTTATTTTGATGTATTTTATTTGGTTTTATTTTAGCTTTATATTTTAATAGGATAATATTTACAAGAGATATATAAAAAATATATAAGAATGAATAATAAAAGAATGAGATCCACTTTTATTTATTTACAAGTATTAGTAGGTATTTTACCTATGTTTTTATATAGAATTAATTTATTTTAAGTTTTCTTTTTGGTTTTAATATGGTTTTAATTTGTATGCAAGTTATAAATAATAATTACAAAATTATAACAATATAAGATTGTAAAAATAATAAAGAGTAAATAAAATGAATATTTTATCCAGGTATCTTATATAATGAGGGTCTAAAACCTAACTTTCACACATTAACTCCAAAAATTTTGAAACTACCTTTATTAGATAGCTTATTAAAATTTACATGCAATTAGAGTGATTTTGATACATTTTGAGTTTTTATTCGGAAGTTATGGATCTGGGAAGTTTGGATTTTGGCTTTTTATTTTGTGCAAAAAAAGTACACTGTGTATTATTTTTGTACAGACTCAATTTTTTATTTTTATTTACATTATTATCTACAACTTTCATGAATAAAGTTTATTTATTTGATGAATAAATAATACAAAATAAAATAGGTTTCAAAAATGAATTATTTGGGAATAAATAAATGTGATTTTTATTGTATTAGTGGCCCTTATTTCCCCCTACTTTATTCCTTGCCACCAACTCAATTCTTGACTTGGTCTCGGGGTTTAGGGTCTTAAAATACCTTGTTTTATTCCTTTTATTTTCTTTATTTATTCATTAATTTTGTCATTAAAAACATATTTTATATACAATAACTGCGATAAATAATGAATGCTAGTTTGTGCAAATTAATGCTATTTACATGCATTATCTAGGGTTTTTAAGGCCAAAATGATAGAATAAAGGTGATCAAATGGAGATTCATCACCCACTATACTTGTCTTTGCTAGTCCCTAGCAAACACTTATGCAACAAGTGCAGAAAAAAACAAAGAAAAAGAAAGAAGGTGGGTTAAATTTAATTCTTAAACTTGTCTTCACAAAATCAAAGTTTGGAGCTGAAGTCAGACCATTGGAATTTTAGTGCGGGCGGAACCTTACTAGGAATCGGATTTGAAATACAACAGCCTTTGAGAATCCCAAAACTTTGCTCAAGTCTCCTCAATAGCCATGTCAGAATACTTCAACTCATACACTAACCCTTACGACTATGAGTCTTACTTGTACAGTGTATGTGATAGTGACTCTCCCCAATCGAAATGATAAGGAGACTGACTTCTCCAGCATGACAACCCAATGATTACCCAATCCAGCAACTCTTTCTTCGAGGAGCGGGGTATTCCCTTCTAAGTTCAAGTGGAAACCATCTCAAGAGGAGGGGGTGAAGAGAAGAATGGATGTAAGCCAGTGTAGCTATCCATCCGTGGATGCTTGACCAATGTAGCCAAGCCATCCAGCTCAGGCTCACATATCATGACTTAGAAGTGCAAGCTTGCTTATTGACTATATAAATATGTACATTCTGGCATGCATTTTATTTTCAATCAGGCATGTCCACTTTTTTGGAGTTTTTGCCTTTTGCATTTTTTTTGAAATACTATATACAACAACATTTACATAAGGAGTTTTTCCTCTTGAGCATGTAGACTATCCCTCTTTTGAAGCATTATTGCAACCCACACTCTCCTGTCTTTAGACGTCTCTACTACTGGATGGGTTGGGGTGCACTTCCCTCGCTAGACGAGGATAAATGTTTCCACTTGTATGCGTCTCACACTGGCAAATGCAATCCCCTCACCACTCCAACTTATTTGAACCAAGTGAAAGGTGCAGGTGTCCAAGTGAGGTCATTATCAACAAGAGTTGTGCGCGTGCTCCGAAATACTCTACTTAGACAGTCAATAATCCATTGAACCAAGTCTCATTATTCTCAAAGAATTAACTCGACTAGACCTGAAGTACCTCAATTCCAGCTCCTATAAAGTTTCAGTTATTAGGTAGATTTAAGGTTCAACCAAGCTTCAATCTCCGTATTTTAATTAAACTTGTTCAATTATCAAACTCAATCCCAAAAATGTAAATGCTATGCATATGCTATGTCCAATGCCGAAAATCTTTTTGTGATGCAATTTTCAAAGTTTTGAACTTTTTATGGATTTTTGAAAAAGATGATGCAAGTGCAATTTTTTGTAACTTTCAAAAAGATTTTGCAAATGTTTTTGTAGTTTTAGTTTTGCAAGTGTTTTTGGGATTTTTGAAAACAAAAAGATTTTGGCTAAAAATAGGTACAAATATTCACAAGGGGGTGCATCTTATATTTACAAGAAATAGGTTTTTTAGAATTTACAAAGGATAAGTGATCCATTTTATAGATATGTATATACAATTAATAAAAAAAATTTAGTGTGATGTATATATTCCTCAAATTTATTTGAAAATAATTTTACAACCAATTTTAACAACTATAGTCCAGAATAATATTTATAAATAATTTTTGCGAACAATGTATATAGATTTTTCAAAACATTTTTGCAACCATTTGCAAATTATTTTTCAAACATGTTCATTCACTCAAAGAAAATAAATTTTACTAACAACACATTTTTACAAAGGTTGAAAATATTTTACAAAATATTTTCCAAACAGCTTTCAAAAGATTTTTCAAAAGGATTTTCAAACATTTTGCAAAAGTATTTTCACGTGATTTATTAATCAGTGTATACAAAAAAATTGAGTAATAATATGCATCTTTTTATTATGTGGTTTTATTGAATTTACTAGGATATTTGTTGTGTTTTATAATGTATTTTAGCTACAATTATTATTAAAACTACGAAAGTATGAGTTATGGCAAAAGCATATACACAGTATATACGACCCCCTATACTTAGCTTGAGCCATGTCCTCATAGATCAAAGAGAAAAAGAGAAGGAATAACTCGTAAATAGAAAAGTCTAAAGAATAACGAATGAGGAAATGAATATACGAATGAGAACTTGACTGTCCTCCCTATACTTAGGATCAAAAAATTCTAAGTATAGCAGATTGTACACAAAAGCACAAAGGGTCAAGGGTGGCAATGAACAGATCGTACTAAGACTGTCTCCCCCTATACTTAGGGTAATATATCCCTAAGTGTAGATAAGAAGTGGAGACATGGGATATGATCAAAGAATGAAATAAATCGGGATGCACACCCCCCTATACTTAGGACAAAGTACGTCCTAGGTATAGAAGACTGACAAGAAGGGGTGATACACATATTTTTTATGAGTAATGAAAACTAAAAACAAAAAGAAGAAAGGAAGAAAAGAAGAAAATATAAAAGCTTAAAGAAAATGTTTATGAGTGGCATTATCTGAATCTTTTATGCTGCTACTGATGTGGATGTATCTTCATAGCATAATACTTGGATAGAGTCGACAACGGCCAAGAAAGTGTCATGCTCGAGGTAGGGCTTCAGTAGTTGACCATTGACGACAAATGGTTGTGCATCAGGAGACAATTCTGATTTCTCAATACTTCCATTGTCACACACTTCTTGAACTTTGAATGACCTGTCTATTTGCTTTTTAATTTGCCCGGGAAGATCTTCAACTTTTCATTGAATAACCACACTTTCTGTCTAATCTTGAAGGTCTTTCGTCTAATGTGCCGGTCATGCCAGCATTTAACCTTCTCCTTGTACATCACCGTGTTATCATATGCATAATCTCGAAATTCTAGGAGTCTGTTCAGATCCTCTTTCCTCTTCTGACCACCTTGTTGTGAGTCCAAATTGCAAATATTAACTACCCACAATGATTTATGAATCAATTCCACTGGAAGGTGGCATGGCTTTCCATATACAAGGCGATAGGGTGACATGCCCAATGGAGACTTGTAAGAGGTTCGGTATGTCCTGAGGACTAAGTCCAAATGCTAGGACCATTTTTTCTTGTATGGCTTGACAAGCTTCTAAAGTATCGTCTTGATTTCTCTGTTAGATAACTCCGTCATACCGTTGGTCTGAGGATGGTAAGGAAATGCGACTTGGTACTCGATGCTGTACTCCTTTGTTAATTTATTGACCTCTTTGCTAATGAAATGAATACCCCTGTCTGATATCAGTATCTTCGGAATCCCAAACCACAAGATGGTGTTTTGTTTCAGAAAGCAAAACACCATACGATAGTCTGTGGCTAGAGCAAGGACAACTTCAACCCAACGACTCACATAATCAACGACAAGAAGTCCCTTGAAGGGTCCCAACAACAAGTATGTGCTCGTATCCTTGACTGCTAGGGAAGGGCCCCATGAAGTTAATGCCCCACGCATCGAATACATTTATGATCTGAATGATCTTTAGGGGCATTGAATCTTTAGCTGTGAGGGTTCCTTTCAGTCGCTGAAGTCAGTGCATCGTTTGGCAAATGCTGCTGCATCCTTAAATAGAGTTGGCCACCAGAGGCCACTCTGCAATATCTTCGCTCCCGTTCTATCTCCAGAATGGTGTCCACCAAATTTGAGCGAGTGACAATGCTTGAGGACACTATGTTGCTCCGCTTGGGGAATGCACCTGCACCAAATATAATCCACTCGTTCCCTGAATAAGAGAGGATCTTCCCAATGGTTGAAAGGGATCGTTGACAAGAACTTATCCTTTCGAATCTTCATCCTTTCATGTGGAACTATGCCTGAGATGAGGTAGTTGACAATATCAACATACCACGGGAGTGAATCCATGGCCAGAATTGACTCGTCAGGAAAGGTGTTTGTGATTGGTGCACTTCTCAGTGGAGATCTTGCAGCTCTATTCTGGAGAGGTGGTTTGCTACCACATTCTGATCTCCAGGATTGTCTTTGATTTCCAAGTAGAACTCCTAGAGGAGAAGGATCCATCTGATTAGTCTAGGCATGGCATCCTTCTTCTGCTGTAAATATCTGATAGTAGAGTGGTCAGTATAGATAGTGACTTTTGATCTAAGGAGATTGGATATGAACTTCTCAAGGATGAAGACCACGACCATCAATTCTTTCTCTATCACGATGTAATTTCTTTGCGCTTCATCTAATGTTTTGCTCGCATAGTGAATGGCATAGGACGCCTTGTCTTTCCTCTATTCTGAAACAACCCTAACTGCAAAATCTGACGCATCTGTCATGATCTCAAAAGAAAGAGATCGATCCGGTGGTTGTAGGACTAGAGCTTGAGTAATTAGCCCCTTCAACTGATTGAATGAAAGGAGAACTTGCCGATCAACATCGAATTCTGTTTCCTTGCGCAATAATTCTGTAAGAGGTCGGGCAATGCGTCTGAAATCACAGATGAATCTTTTGTAGAATCCCACATGCCCCAGAAATGACCTCACATTCTTAACTATCTGAGGTGGCTCTAGGTTGGCAATCACATCCACTTTTGCTGGGTCGACTTCCATGCCACGTTTGGAAATGACGTGACCCAGCACAATCCCCTCTATGGCCATGAAGTGGATATTTTCCCATGATAATACGAGATTGACTTCACAATATTTATAAAGTACTCTGCCCAAGTGCTCAAGACAAGAATCGAAGCTGTCACCATAGACTGAGAAGTCATCTATAAACACCTCGAGAAAACTGCCTACCATCTCGGTGAAAATGGCAAGCATGCATCTCTGGATTGTCGCTGGTGCGTTGCACAGTCTAAAGGGCATTCTCCTGAAAACATAGGGGCCGAACGTGCATGTAAAGGTGGTTTTATCTTGGTCTTCCAGGTTAATTGCCACTTGGTTGTACCTAGAGTACCGATCTCAAAAGTAGAAGAACACCTTGCGTGGCGATGCATGCTTGCAGTTTTCGCTCCTTCTTTGTTCTTGAAGGGTTCAAGAATATTCTTATGTAGACCTTTTTGTTGCCCGTGATACAGGTATTTGAGATATCTTGGCCATCAATTCTACTCTGCTTTGATGTGATACACACATTTAAGATATCATGACCACCAATTCTATCTTAAATGTGTCAATCAGAATATCATGGCCATTAATTCTACTCTGCTCCGTCGTCTCTGATTTATGAATGAAATGTCGCCCCCGCAAAAATCTCTCTCATCAAATGTCTCAGCCTTGTGTGAGACATATCTTCACCTGCGCAAAAACCTTCTGAGGTGAGTCCTATGAACCCTACCCTTGATTGCTTGGCCCAACTTGTAAAAGGCCTAGCAGATATGACGAAAAAGCTCGACGACATGAGTGCCACCAAAACGTCCATTCCGACGCAGGTAGAAGCGAATCCCAATAGTTTCTAAAGTAAAGAGAAGATCGAACGTGATGCCAAGTCTGTGCCTATAGGGTCAATGATTGTAATATTTCTATGTCTAATGTTGTCACTCTCAAGAGCGGGAGGACTTTGACTCCATCTGCCGCAAGTAAAAGGACGAATAAAACTCTAACAGGTGAATCATCATCTTCTACATCAGCCACGCCAACAACATGGACGAGTGAGGAAGAAGGAGGAGGAGCCATGCCAGCTGCCATTCACCTCCACCACCATTAGAAAAAATACCAAAACAATCAGAAAAGTCAAAAAGATGCTCGCAGCCGAAATGAAGCGAGCCAGCCATGGAGGAGCCGCCAGCCGCGACCAATCCTACGCCAGCTGACGGAGCAAAGGCCCCACTTTTTGCTTGTCCAACAGCCCCAACATCGTCGTCTCCAACATGTACTCCTTTTTGAGATCCATATGTACAAAATATTGTGGATAAGGATTTTGTTGTAAATAAGAACTCTATTTCTGATTTCATTACTGTAAATATTCCTTTTCCTGATGCAATAGAAAATGCCAAAAAAATTACAAAAAGAAAAGTGCATTATCTGAACCTGAAGTTGTGTATATCATTAATAATGTGACTGTTGAAATTCCTTTGATGAAGGCCATATAATACATGCCCGCTGTAAAGAAAGGTTTGAAAGAGGCATTTACAAACAAGTGTCGACGAACACGTAACAACAAACGTCGACAAGTTACAAAACATGTTATCACCATGGCCTCAGTTGCAGCCATCAGCAATCTCCCATAGAAGAAATAAGATAAAGTTGCACCTTTGACCAGTTACGAATTTTTGATCAGGTCTTCAAGTGAACCTCGCTTGACAACGGCTCTTCCATCAACCTCATACCCTCTTCATTATTCCAAGAATTCAGGCTAGATCCTCTCAAGCATATATAGATGATCCTTTAGTTTGCCGATCGATCCATTAGGAGATCATGAGGTCTTTTGGAAGACGTTGTGGTAAAGGTGCGGGACATGCAGTTTTCGGTTGACTTTGTAGTCCTTGATATGGATTCCCATGCTCCCTTACTCAAGACTCCTATATTCCTAGGCTGGTCGTTCCTGCGCACTTCAGAGGACGTGGTTGATTATGGGTCTGGGAAGATCACATTCAGCTCGAACAACAAAATTACCATAATTATAATCAGCGAGCCTAAAGTCGTAACTATTAAAAGTCATGCAGCACCGCCTTGAAGGATATAGAATAATCCTTAAGCGCATCACAGAAGCGTGAGCGTCGTATTGAATACGACGAAGAACGACTAGTCGTACTAGTTGTTCTGTGCAGCGGAATTTAAAAAATTTTCGTGCGATGAAACCACATGATCCAAGAACGATTCTCGGATCGTTTCATCTATAACCACAACAAGTATAAAGGAATACCTCTTGAAGCGTGGTTGATCAAGTCTCTATGAAAAGAGATCTCCTGTCTCAAGTCCGATCGTCGGAGAAGTAGCTTGCGAGCGCGGGGATGAGTCGTGTTGTCCTCGTAATCCAACGAGTTGATCCAAGCACGATGATCTCTTGATCTCGTTGTACAAGATCGAACGTCTCCTTCGTGAGTGCAACACTCCAAGAAGACGGAGAATAGAAGAGCGTCGAAGCGGCGACGCGGTGGTGTAAGCGACGACGATGATCTCCTCTAGGGTTTTGGTGGATGGCCACCAAGTAGAGGGAGAGAGAGTTGGTGTGTGTGGAGAGAAAGAGAGAGAGAGAGAGAGAGAGAGAGAGAGAGATGTGCTTCCAAAAGCATGTATAAGAGAGCATGGTATACCTCTCTATTTATAGAATTTTAGGATCCATGGATCTCAATCTATGGGACATACAAAATCAATGGATGAGATTGATTTATGTCAATCCAATGGTCAAGATTGTTGTTGGTAAAAACCAACAACTTATGATTTAATTTAGATCAAATATATTTGATAAATCAAATATACATCAATCCTAAAA
Organism: Ottelia alismoides; assembly: GCA_037367405.1. Taxonomy (NCBI): domain Eukaryota; kingdom Viridiplantae; phylum Streptophyta; class Magnoliopsida; order Alismatales; family Hydrocharitaceae; genus Ottelia; species Ottelia alismoides. Next base: position 881,355 of record JAZKJV010001103.1, read on the forward strand.
TTAAACCAATCAAATAAGGAGATAATTACCATGGAAATCTCCACTCCTCATGTAATAGAGTGGACGGCCACCAATTCCATATAGGACTTGGTAGCCGTCCAGTTATTACCAAGTGGGGGCAATCTCATGAAATCTCATGAGATTGCATGTCTTCATGAAATTCTCCATTATTTAATCCGGGATCTTTTGTTGTGATTTATTCTCCAAAAATAATTCATAATTAATTTTGAGAATATTGCAATCTTGCCATTGGAAAATTGTGAATCACATTCACAACCCAAAACAAAATATAATTTACATTTTTAATTAATTAGACAATGTGTATCCAATACACATTAATAATTAATCAATAAATATAAATTATAATTATCTCTCTCTAATACATTATAAATCACATTTATAATATATTATGAATAATTGGATATTACTATACACATTATTCTTATCCATAATAATTAAATCACATTTAATTATATTGGATAATTCTACATACATCATGATAATTAAATCACATTTAATTATCAACTTCTTAATGCTTAGATCTTATGGAATTATTCTTGAACTCTTCAAGAATAATGAGATTTCTCCTCAGATACTTGGAGATAAGGACATGACGATTGTATTGTTCCACGTATAGTGTCTTGGATATTGAGATCACATCTCAAATCCAGATCCCATGGACCTCTCATAGATGCTTGATTAAATCAAGGCCGTAAACCTAATCTTCTCATTGCATCTGAATCTCATTCAGATCAATGTCCAATACATGGACTAATATTAGGTTACTTCTCTACTGAGAGGAGTCACTAAAATCCAGACCTGATTCATCACTCCCTCAGAATGGAAGTGTCATGGTTATACAATCGTTTATGATCAAATCACCCTCAGGCATTCCCAATACCTATACATCCTGCACACTGGAAGACTTATGATCATCCTGAAGATATAGATCATTTTTACACTGTCATCTTCATGGTTTGATCACTAAGTTTCTCAATCTTGGTCCTTGGGATTTGGTACAGATCATATGCTTTCACAAAGCATATATCTTACCTTCAAATTCATGTCATGCTTCCAAAGCATGACGACCATGCATGGAATTTGATGAGTCCCAACAACTCATGAGTGAGCTCATGTCTCTCGGTTCACAAGTGAACCTGTATGATCCCTTTGAGAGATCGTATTACTCATATGCCCTTTCATGCACACCAGCTCGCCGGTGTATAGACCTTGGTTAGGTCATCAACCTATTGGTCTGCCAAATGTACACACTTAGACATATAGCAATACATCTGTCTCTGGTCAGAGGATGTTTGCCTATGATGTGACAGTATTCAACATAGGCCTTTGGTTATCTCGATCTCGTTAAGTCAACCCATTGACTCAACTAATCTGATACCTCCGAATCACTATTCCCATGCAGAGGACCTGCATCAAGGGGTCGATCAGATATCAGCCTAATGAGAAAGGATTTCCATCTCCTACTCAGGCTGGAGATCATCACTTGACAATCATTTGATGATGCTAGATGAGTCCTCTATCTAACTCCTTAGATATTCATCCAAGCATCAGTCTCTATGGTTAATCAACAGCTGTATGATTATCAAGTTGGCCATGGTACATAACCCATATTGTACAGAGGGACCTTATAGTGCATTCATTCAATCAATTTCAGAAAGGGAGTGAAACATAACCAATAACGTTTATTGATAAATCATTTATTACAATAACATTTATTGCAGGAATGGTTTGCCTCGAGCTCACATTGCTAACAATCTCCCACTAGCCCTCAGAACCATTCAGGAACAATCCTTAAACCCATACTCATTACATGCTGGTCAAAAACCTTTTGTGTCAGAGGTTTGGTAAGAGGATCAACAACGTTGTCGGTAGAGGCCACCTTGGTGATGATGATGTCACCACGCTTTTGAATCTCCTGAATGATGTGGTGTTTCCTTTCTACGTGCTTGCTCTTCTGAAGCCATCTGGGTTCCTTCGCCTGGGCAATGGTTCCCGTGTTATCACAGAGTAGTGGGATGGGAGTATCAGAGGAAACTACGCCAAGCTCCAGGACGAACTTGCGCAACTGCATTGCCTCCTTTGCAGCATCCGATTCGGCAATGTACTCGGCTTCTGTTGTTGAATCTGCTGTAGTGTCCTGCTTCTTGCTTCTCCATCTCACAACACCACCATTCAACACGAATACAAACCTTGATGTCGACTTTCGATCACCAATATCCGATTGGAAGTCAGAATCTGTATATCCCAAGACTTGAAAATCACCATCTCCATAGACCAAGATGTAATCTTACGTCTGTCTTAGATATTTGAATATGTTCTTTGCTGCATTCCAGTGTTGTTCTCCATAGCAGGATTGGTAACGACTTACCACTCTTACTTCATGTTAGATATCTGGCCTAGTACACATCATGGCATACATTAAGCTTCCTACAACTGATGCATAAGGGCATCCAGCCATGGCTTTCTTTTCCTCAACAGTTTGAGGAGCCATTCCTTTAGACAGGTGGATACCATGTCTTAAGGGTTGGATCCTTTCTTGGAACAATCCATACGGAATCGTTCAAGAATCTTCTTAATGTATCCATGTTGTGACAATCCCAATATCCTCTTCTCTCGGTTTCTGAACAACTTCAGACCCAAGATGTAAGAGGCTTCTCCAAGATCTTTCATCTCAAAGGTATGGGATAGCCAAATCTTCACACTGGTCATCATCCCTGTATCATTCCCAATGATAAGGATGTCATCTACATAAAGCACGATGAACACAATGGCGCTCCCACTAAGCTTCTTGTACACACAAGGTTCATCAGGGTTCTGCACAAAATCATAACTCTTTATGGTTTCGTCAAATCTGATGTTCCAGCTACGATAAGCTTGCTTGAGCCCATAGATGGATTTCTTTAGCTTGCATACTTTGCCATCCTCATTTATGAAGCCCTGGGGCTGCTCCATATAGATATCCTCCTCGAGGTATCCATTGAGGAAAGCTGTCTTGACATCCATCTGCCAGATGTCGTAGTCAAGATATGCAGCTATAGCCAGCAGAGCCACAGGAGAGAATGTCTCATCGTAGTCGATGCCTTCTCTCTATGTCTAGCCTTTGGCTACGAGCCATGCCTTGAAAGTCTCTACTTTCCCATCAGGTCCCCTCTTTATCTTGAAGATCCATTTACACCCAATGGGTTTTACTCCTTTAGGTGGATCCTCTAGGGTCCATACACCATTCTTATGCATGGAGTCAATTTCTGACTTCATTGCTAGCATCCATCTATCCATGTCATGATCCGTGAGTGCTTCATCAAATGAAGTAGGATCATTGTCAGTTGCACTTGACACATGGAATCCATACCTTTCAGGTGGTGCAACCACCCTCGAACTCCTTCGAAGAGGTATGGGTGTTTCATCTTTATATACTTCTTCAGTTTCTGGTCTAGGAAGCTCAGAATCCTCAGGGGATCTATGAGTTCCTCTACTTCACTTTTGTCTTGACCTTTGAGGAAATCATCCTCCAGAAATTTCACATCTCTAGAGACAAAAACCTTTTGGGTCTCAGGGTCATAGAGTTGGTATCCAATAACATCTCTAACATACCCAATGAAGTAACACTCACAAGTGCGAGATTCCAACTTACTTGCGTCCACGTTCTTCGCATGAACCAAACAACCCCAAACCCTCAAGTGATTAACACTAGGTTTGGTTCCATACCAGAGCTCATGAGGATTCTTAGGTACATATTTGCTAGGAATCTTATTCAGGATATATATTGCAGTCTCTACTGCATATCCCCAGAAACTAAGTGGTAAATGTGCTTTGCTCATCATTGAACGGACCATATCCATGATGGTCCCGTTGCATCTTTCAGCAACACCATTAAGTTGGGGAGTTCCAGGAGTAGTGAGATTGGAGACAATTCCATTCTCTTTAAGGTCTTCCTTGAATTCATCTGAGAGGTACTCGCCACCTCGATCAGATCGAATTCATTTAAACTTCCTATCGGTTTGGTTCTCAACCAAAGCCTTGAATTCTTTGAACTTTTCAAAGGTTTCAGATTTATGACGTAATAGGAAGACAAACCTGTATCACGAATGGTCATCAATAAACATCAAATAATATCGATATCCATTTCGAGTCGCGGTACTGAAGGGACCACATACATCGGTATGTATTAGGTCAATAATACCTTCGCATCTTGTAACCTTGTTACGGAAAGGCATCCTAGTCATTTTACCTCGAATACAATATTCACAGGTAGGTAAAGACTGAACCTGTAGAAAATCCAAAGGTCCATCCTTTATCAATCTATTGATCCTATCAACAGATAAATGACGAAGCCTTCGATGCCAAATCATGTTTGAATGATTTTTATTATCCCTGGATGTTTTAGGGTTTTTATTTGTGGTTGTAACATTCATGACATGTTCATTGATGCACAATTCATAGAGTCCACTAGAAGTCAAAATACCATCTGCAATATATTTATCATAATGATTTATGACTAATTTATTACAGAAAAGGAATGAATATCCACTTCTAACTAGCTTAGATACAGATATCAAATTCCTCCTGACTTCAGCTACATAAAGACACTCTTTAAGTACTAGGACTCGACCACTAGATAATGATAGCCGACAAGTCCCGACGGCGACTGCTGCAACACTTGCATCAGATCCCATCTCGATGACTATCTCCCCTTCTTCAAGTTTTCCAGTTTCCTGAAACAAATGCAACAAATTGCATACATGAACAGAAGCACCAGAATCAACAACCCAACTTCCTTCTCGTCCAATGAGAAAGCTGGTTTCAATTATAAAAGCAGATTTCATACCTGCTGGGGCTTTACCTTTATCGACTAACTTCAGGTAATCCGAGCAATTACGCCTCTAGTGCCCCGGCTTCTTGCAGTGGTGACAGATGTAGGTTTTCTTCGACGCCATTAGAGTGGATGCATTGGAAGATGAGCCAACACCTTGTCCCTTCTTCTTTCTCTTCTGGGACGGTCCCTTCTGAGAACCTTACTTCCGACCGCGCTTCCCTCTGACTTGTGCAACCATTGCACTGCCAGCGGGACCATCTTTCTTCATTACGTCTTCTGCAGACTTTAATGCAGCAAGAAGCCCAACGTTTGTCAATTCCAGCTTGTTTTTGTGGAATGAAACCACAAAGTTATTGAAAGACTTGGGCAACGACAGCAGAATGAAATCAGATTGCATGTCTGCATCCATGGTTTCCCCCAGAGTCTCCAGCTCCGACAAGTACCCAAACATTTTGAGTACATGTTCACGGACCGAAGTTCCTTCCTGCATCTTGCAACGAACGAGTTCTTTCATAACGTTGTACCACTGGGTGCGGTTAATGTCACCAAACATATCTTTCAGATTCTGGATTATCTCCTAGCAAGTACTCATCTCCACATGTTGTTTCTGAAGAACATTGGAGAGAAAACCCAAGATGTAGCATCTAGCCAAGACATGATCTTCATCAAACTTGTCATTGTATGCTTTCTCTTCCTTTGATTTAGGGTTTTCATGCTTGTCTTCTGAGAGCACATAACTTATGCGCTCGGCTGAGAGAACAAGCTCTAAATTACGGATCCAATCCAAGTATTTTGGTCTGGTCAACTGGTTGACCTCTAGAAGCCTGCTCAGTGGGTTCATGGACTTCATTTTCTGAAATTAAGAATGCACTATATTAGAACATATAATCATATATTCAATTTATTTTTTTATTTGATCAAGGCATTTTAAATCAAATTAGTCTTGCTCTGTCAACTATGAAAGTTTATTCCCTTAATCACTTTCAAAGTAAGAGATATACTTACCGCTATATCTCAAGCAAGAACTGGGATCTCCTCTTTATCTTTGTCATATCCCAATAATATGAGAACCTATGACTCCAATAAAGAGAAGCGGGAACACATTCCGCCTTGCAAGTCCAACTTGCATTTCTCAATTCGGTCTTTAATACCCGGGCCCACCATCCCTAAGGTGATGTTGACCCGTCATTAATTGAACCAACCGCCAACAGGAATACAACTTGATATGCGCAATCCAATATTGCCCCAATAATATGAGGACCCGATATTGGGGTCACTACGCATACATCCTTACTCTTTCAAGAAGCGATGAGCTCGATCCAAATGGATCATATGCAGGAGCTGTCACTTTGGACAGGCGTCTCCTACATATAATATCTGGCGACGAAACCCTTCGCCTTGACGGGAGATCATGGATGTCACTTGTGTGATCCTCCATCTCATATTCAAATTTTAATTAATTATTATGAATCATATTCATGTAATTAATTATTTCAAGGGAATCAACAACTCTATTCATAATAGAGTGTCTTAATTGGACATAATTAATTCAATCATATTAAATTAATTATCAATCCAATTCAATCAACAAACTTGATTGTTTTACTTGAATATATATGGTATTATTCTCAAAGTACGTATTAATACGAATTTTAATAATTAGAAAATACATCTTGATTTCTTCGGCATTATCAAGTCCCTACCCACTGTCATGGCCAGTACCAGCGAGAGTGGGACGGACCACATACGTTGCAACCCGCTACCCCAGCGATCTCCGAATAGACACCATATCCGCCTCGGGAAAGGATAATGCCAAATAGATCAATTTGTACTTGAGATGATCATCTGTTCTTCAACCGAAATTATACCATATAGTAATAATCAAAACATTTTTGATTATAAGGAAATTTGCTAGACAAATTCCCAATCCTATTCAAGCAAGGAGTATGATGATTGTGTTTCTAATTATGATCTAGATCAAATCTAATCAATTTATTGGTTGAGACCAAGTCAAATAAGGAAATAATCATCTTTCAATATTTCTCAAATATTTTCCATAATTATTTCTTGAAATTAACAATTAATTTCATTAATTGACAATCACATGGTTCTTGATTAGGACTGTAATTTCAGCAGTGACCCCTACTTACTAAAATTAACATATCTCAATCATTTTAAATCCAAATTAAAAAAAAATCAATTTTCAAAGATTGCTAATTTAATTTAAGACAGAACTTAAGTGATATTTTCACGAATTTCGAGGCAGATCTAAAGAGTAATTAACTCATTAATCATGTTAAGATTTGCAGTACCCGCAATAGTGCATACATGTTCATTAAAACAACCATATCTCGAGCAAACGGAATCCAAATTACGTAAACTCAGATCCTATGGTTTCCTTATTTAATGAGTAACAAAATCCAAGTGATTAATTTGTATTTAAACAATGTAAACAGGACCAAATTTATTCACTAAACAGAAGTGCGAAAAACAAATGCGACAAAAACTTTCGTGACCTCTACGAACCCAAGTCGTCCTAGGTTTGCGGATCGTATCCAAAACTTTCGACCTAAGGCTCTGATACCACTTGAAGGATATGGAATAATCCTTAAGTGCATCACGGAAGCGTGAGCGTCGTATCGAATACGACGAAGAACGACTAGTCGTACTAGTTGTTCTGTGCAGCAGAATTTAAAAAAATTTCATGCGATGAAACCACATGATCCAAGAACGATTCTCGGATCGTTTCATCTATAACCACAACAAGTATAAAGGAATACCTCTTGAAGTGTGGTTGATCGAGTCTCTACAAAAAGAGACCTCCTGTCTCAAGTCCGATTGTCAGAGAAGTAGCTTGCGAGCGCGGGGATGAGTTGCGTTGTCCTCGCAATCCAACGAGTTGATCCAAGCACGATGATCTGCTGATCTCGTCGTACGAGATCAAACTTCTCCTTCGTGAGTGCAACACTCCAAGAAGACGGAGAACCGAAGAGCGTCGAAGCGGCGGCGCGGTGGCGTAGGCGACAACGTTTGATCTCCTCTAGGGTTTTGGTGGACGGTCACCAAGTACAGGGAGAGACAGTTGGCGTGTGTGGAGAGAAAGAGAGAGAGAGAGAGAGATGTGCTTCCAAAAGCATGTACAAGAGAGCACGGTATGCCTCTCTATTTATAGGGTTTTAGGATCCATGTATCTCAATCCATGGGACATATAAAATCAATGGATGAGATTGATTTATGTCAATCCAATGGTCAAGATTGTTGTTGGTAAACCCAACAACTTATGATTTAATTTAGATCAAATATATTTGATAAATCAAATATACATCAATCCTAAAATTAAACCAATCAAATAAGGAGATAATTACCATGGAAATCTCCACTCCTCATGTAATAGAGTGAGCGGCCACCAATTCCATATAGGACTTGGTAGCCATCCAGTTATTACCAAGTGGGGGCAATCTCATGAAATCTCATGAGATTGCATGTCTCCATGAAATTCTCCATTGTTTAATCCAACAACTTTTGTTGTGGTTTATTCTCCAAAAATAATTCATAATTAATTTTTGAGAATATTGCAATCTTGCCATTGGAAATTTGTGAATCACATTCACAACCCAAAACAAAATATAATTTACATTTTCAATTAATTAGACAATGTGTATCCAATACATATTAATAATTAATCAACAAATATAAATTACAATTATCTCTCTCTAATACATTATAAATCACCTTTATAATATATTATGAATAATTTGATATTACTATACACATTATTCGTATCCATAATAATTAAATCACACTTAATTATATTGGATAATTTTACATACATCATGATGATTAAATCACATTCAATTATCAACTTCTTAATGCTTAGATCTTATGGAATTATTCTTGAACCCTTCAAGAATAATGCGATTGCTCCTCAGATACTTGGAGATAAGGACATGTCGATTGTATTGTTCCACGTATAGTGACTTGGAAATTGAGATAACATCTCAAATCCAGATCCCATGGACCTCTCATAGATGCTTGATTAAATCAAGGACGTAAACCTAATCTTCTCATTGCATCTGAATCTCATTCAGATCAATGTCCAATACATGGACTAATATTAGGTTACTTCTCTACTGAGAGGAGTCACTAAAATCCAGACCTGTTTCATCACTCCCTCGGAATGGAAGCATCATGGTTATACAATCGTTTATGATCAAATCACCCTCACGCATTCCCAATACATGTACATCCTGCATACTGGAAGACTTATGATCATCCTGAAGATATAGATCACTTTTACACTGTCATCTTCATGGTTTGGTCGCTAAGTTTCTCAATCTTGGTCCTTGGGATTTGGTACAGATCATATGCTTTCACAAAGCATATATCTTACCTTCAAATTCATGTCATGCTTCCAAAGCATGACGACCATGCATGGAATTTGATCAGTCCCAACACCTCATGAGTGAGCTCATATCTCCCGGGTCACAAGTGAACCTGTATGATCCCTTTGAGAGATCGTATTACTCATATGCCCTTACATGCACACCAGCTCGCCGGTGTATAGACCTTGGTTAGGTCATCAACCTATTGGTCTGCCAAATATACACACTTAGACATATAGCAATACATCTGTCTCTGGTCAGAGGATGTTTGCCTATGATGTGACAGTAATCAACATAGGTCTTTGGTTATCTCAATCTCATTAAGTCAACCCATTGACTCAACTAATCTGATACCTCCGAATCACTATTTCCATGCAGAGGACCTGCATCAAGAGGTCGACCAGATATCAGCCTAATGAGAAAGGATTGCCATCTCCTACTCAGGCTGGAGATCATCACTTGACAATCATTTGATGATGCTAGATGAGCCCTCTATCTAACTCCTTAGATATTCATCCAAGCATCAGTCTCTATGATTAATCAACAACTGTATGATTATCAAGTTGGTCATGGTACATAACCCATATTGTACAGAGGGACCTTATAGTGCATTCATTCAATCAATTTTAGAAAGGGAGTGAAACATAACCAATAACATTTATTGATAAACCATTTATTACAATAACATTTATTGCAGGAATGGTTGGCCTCGGGCTCACATTGCTAACATGCCTGAGGCAGACTGTGAGTTCATTGTAGAGATCAGAAATACACCACTCTCTTTAAATGACCCACGGACACAGGAAATCCTCTCTCTTGAGGAGGACCTGGAAAGCACAGTCGATGCAAGCTCCGACGACATTTGGGAGACAGAATCTAATTTTCTGTTGCATCTCTTCAATTCATATGAGTCACTCCAGCCCGAGCACAATGAGTTCATTGTATATCTATTTGGCACAGTGTCAGAAGATTAACAAGACACTAAGGTCTACACTTCCTCTAGAGTTCAGGCAAATCATCCTCCAACTAGCACCGTTTCAAAAGTGACTGAGAAGCCGGCCAGATCAAAACCTGAACTAAAGCCACTTCCAACAGTCTTGAAGTATGCTTTCCTTGCGGGTGCAGAAAACATGTATCCAGTCATCATCAGCAACATGCTGACCTCGAGAAAGAATCTCGACTCCTTGAGGTTCAAGAAAAGAACCGTAAGGTGCTTGGTTGGCATGTTTTAGATCTCCATAGGATAAATCCTACTTTGTGCTCACACCACATTCGTGAATTTCAGATGCCAAGCCATCCCATGAATTTCAGAGAAGACTGAACCCAAATCTGAGGGACATCGTTATGAAAGAAATCACAAAATGGTGTGACGCAGACTTCATTTATCCCATCTCCAACTCCAAATGGGTAAGTCCACTGCATGTTGTTTCGAAGAAATCAAGGCTTACTATGGTTAGAAATGACAGAAAAGAGGAGATATCTACTCGAGTACCAACATCCTGGCATGTATGCTTTGACTACTGCCATCTTAATGTTGCAACTAAGAAGGACCACTTCCCCTTGCCGTTCATTGATCAAGTTTTGGAAAGACTTGCAGGAAAGGAGTTCTTCTACTTTCTGGATGAATACTCTGGGTATAACCAAGTAGCAATCACCCCTGAAGATCAAGAAAAAACCACTTTCACTTGCCCATTCAACACTTATGCTTTTTGGAGAACGCCCTTTGGACTGTGCAATGCACTAGCGACATTTCAGAGAGGCATGCTTACTTTTTTCGCCTAGATGGTAGGCAATTTTCTCGAGGTGTTTATGGACGACTTCTCAGTCTATGGTGACAACATCGATTCTTTTCTTGAGCACCTGAACAGATTACTGCAAAAATACCGTGAACTCAATCTGGTATTGTCATGGGAAAAGAGACACTTCATGGTCATAGAGGGGATTGTACTGGGTCACATCGTTTCCAAACGTGGCATGGAAGTCGAGCCGGTAAAGGTGGATGCGATTGACAACCTAGAGCCATCTCAGATAATCAAGAATGTGAGGTCATTTCTGGGGCATGTGGGATTCTACAGGAGATTAATTCTTGATTTCAGCCGCATCGCCCGACCTCTTACAGAATTATTGTGCAAGGAGACAAAATTCAATGTTGATCAACAAGTTCTCCTATCATTCAATCAGCTGAAGGAGCTAATTACTCAAGCTCCAATCCTACAGCCAACGGATTGGTCTCTTCCTTTTGAGATCATTACAGATGGTTAGATTTTGCAGATGGGGTTGTTCTAGGACAGAGGAAAGACAAGGCACCCTATGCCATTCATTATGCCAACAAAACATTAGATGAAGCCCAAAGAAATAAACTGTAGTAGAGAAAGAATTGATGGCTGTGGTCTTTGCCCTTGAGAAGTTCAGATCATATCTCCTTAGATCAAAAGTCACTATCTATCCTGACCACTCTGCTACCAGATATTTACAGTAGAAGAAGGATGCCAAGCCTAGACTGATCAGATGGATCCTTCTCCTCCAGGAGTTTAGCTTGGAAATCAAAGACAAGCCTGGAGATCAGAATGTGGTAGCAGACCACCTCTTCAGAATAGAGCTGCAAGATCCTCCACTGAGAAGTGCACCAATAACAGACACCTTTCCTGATGTGTCAATTCTGGCTGTGGATTCTCTCCCTTGGTATGCTGATATTGTCAACTACCTCGTCACAAGCATAGTTCCACATGAATGGATGAAGATTAGGAAGGACAAATTCTTGTCAACGATCCATTTCTACCAATGGGAAGATCCTCTCTTATTCATGGAAGGAGTGGATTGTATTTGGTGCAGGTGCATTCCCTAGGTGGAGAAAATAGTGTCCTCGAGCATTGTCACTCACTCGAATATGGTGGACACCATTCTGGAGATAGAACGACAACGAAGATATTACAGTGTGACCTCAGGTGGCCTACACTATTTAAGGATAAAACAATATTTGCCAAACGATGCACTGACTGTCAGCGACTGAAAGGAACCCTCACAACTAAAGATTCAATGCCACTGAAGATCATACAGATCACAGATGTATTCGATGCCTAGGGCATCGGCTTCATGGGATACTTCCCTAATCACCAGGTATACCAACACATCCTTCTTACCGTTAATTATGTGAGTCATTGGGATGAAGCTATCCTTGCTCGAGCCACATACAACCATACAGTGTGCTGCTTTCTAAAAGAAAACATTATCTCGCGGTTTGGGATAACGAAGATACTGATATCAGATGGGGGTAGTCACTTAATTAACAAAGAGGTCTATAAATTAACGAAGGAGTACGACATCGAGCACCGAGTTGCATCTCTTTACCACCCTCAGACCAACGGTATGGAAGAAATATCTAATAGAGAAATCAAGATGATACTTCAAAAGCTTGTCAAGCCGGATCGGAAAAATTGGTCCTAGCTTTTGGACTCAGTCCTCTGGGCATACCGAACCTCTTACAAGTCTTCGTTGGGTATGTTGCCCTATCACATTTTTTTGGACAGCCATGCCATCTGCCAGTTGAATTGATTCATAAATCATTGTGGGAAGTTAATATTTACAATTTGGACTCACAACAAGGTGGTCAAAAGAGGAAAGAGGATCTGAATAAACTCCTGTAATTTTGAGATTATGCATATGATAACACATTGATGTATAAGGAGAAGGTTAAAGCGGCACGTTCGACACAAACACGAAAGACCTTCGAGACTAGACAGAAAGTGTGGTTATTCGATGCAAAGTTTAAGATCTTCATGGGCAAATTAAAAAGCAAATGGTCAGGGCCATTCTAAGTTCAAGAAGTGTGTGACAACAGAAGTATTAAGTGCTGGACATGCGAGCCCACGATGAGCCATAATGAAATAAATGTTATTGCGAATATCATTCCCTGATTTGAAATGAAGAATAAATAATTTGAATAATAGGTCCCTTAGTACAATTAAGGTTATGTACCATGGCCACCTTGATGATCATGCAGCTGTTGATTCAAGTATTGAATCATAGAGGGTGGTGCTTGGATGAATATCTAAAGAATTGGATTGAGGACTCATTAAGCACCATCATATGATTGTTAAGAGATGATCTCCAGCCTGAGAAGGAGATGGCAATCCTTTTCTCTAAAGGCTGATATCTAACTGACCTCTTGATGCAGGTCCTCTGCATAGGAATAGAGATTCGGAGGTGTTAGATAAGTTAGGTCAAAGAGTTGACTTAAGGAGATCGAGATAACCAAAGTCCTATATTGTATGCTGTCACGATATAGGCACGCATCCTCTGACCGGAGATAGATGTGTTACTATATGTCTGAGTATTTACATTTGACAGACCAATAGATTGATGACCTAATCAAGGTCTATACACCGACGCGCTGGTGTGCATGCAATGGCATATGAGTAATAGGATCTCTCAAAGAGATCATACATGTTCAATTACCGAACCGGAAGACATGAGCTCACTCATGAGATATTGGGAAGAATCAAATTCTGTGCACGCTCGTATCGCTTTGGAAGCTTGACTGAATTTGTAGGTTTGATATATACTTTTGGAAAGTATATGATCAACACCTAGGTATGATATATGCTTTTGGAAAGTATATGATCGATACCAACTCCCAATGATCGAATGAAAAACTTAATAATAAACCCCTGAAGTAGACAATGTAAAATTGATCTTATACTTCAGGATTATTCTGGGTCTTCCGGTGTGCAGGAAGTACAGGTATTGGGAATACATGAGGGTGATGTGATCATAAACGATTGTATAACCATGACACTTCCATTCCTAGGGAGTGATGAAACGGGTATGGATTTTAGTGACTCCTCTCAGTAGAGAAGTAATATGATCTTGGTCCAAATGTTGGACATTGATCTGAATGTGATTCAGATACAATGAGAAGATTAGATTTGCGGTCTTGATTTAATCAAGCATCTATGGGAGGCCCGAGATCTGTATTTGAGATGTGATCTCAATATCCAAGTCACTATACATAGAACAATACAATCGCCATGTTCTTATCTCCAAGTATTCGCGGAGAAAGCACATTATCCTTGAAAGAGTTCATGGATAATTCTATTGTTGATATATGTATCCGAGCATTGAGAAAATGGATAATTAAATGTGATTTAATTATCATGAATAATATGAATTTGATTCATATTATAAGGAGAGTTATCTTAGATAATTTGATTATCAAAGATGTGAATAATGTGAATGTAATTCATATTATTTGGGCACGTGAAAATAGAGATTCAAGATGATTAAATGTTATTTAATTATCATGGATATGAATAATGTGGATAGCACTATCCATATTATTCATAATATATTATAAATGTTATTTATAATGTATTAGAGAGAGCTAATTATAATTTATATTTGTTAATTAATTATTGATGTGTATTGGATACACATTGTGTAATTAATTGAAAATGTAAATTATATTTTGTTTTCGGTTGTAAATGTGATTCACAATTTTCCAATGGTAAGATTGCAATATTCTCAAAATTAATTATGAATTATTTTAGAAGAATAAATCACAACAAAAGTTGTTGGAATAAATAATGGAGATTTTCCTGAAGATATGCAATCTCATGAAATCTCATGAGATTACCTCCAATTGGAAACAAGTGGTCGTCCACTATATTCCAATGGGAGATGAGATCTCCATGGAATTTGTCTCCTTATTTGATTAGTTTAATTTTAAGATTGATGTATATTTTATTTGTCAAATATATTTGATCTAAATTAAATCATAAGTTGTTGGCTTTTACCAACAACAATTTTGACCATTGGATTGACCATAAATCAATTTCAACCATTGATTTTATGAGTCCCATGGATTGAGATCTATGGATCCCAACATCCTATAAATAGAGAGGCATACCATGCTCTCTTGGAACATGCTATTGGAGCACATCTCTCTCTCTCTCTCTCTCTCTCTCTCTCTCTTTCTCTCTACACTTCTACTCTCTCTCCCTCTCATATGGCCGTCCACCATGGATGACCTAAAGGGAGTCTCCATCGCCGCAGCGTCGTCGTTATGTTGCCCGATCGTCTTCTCGTGGATCTCCGTATCCTTCAGTGCGCCTCGCTCGTGAAGAAGATGTGGGATCTCGTGTGTCGAGATTAGGATATCCGCCGCTTGGATCATCAACATGGATTGCGAGAAGCACGCGATTCATCCTCGCGCTCGCAAGCGTCTCCTCTGTCGGATCTGACTTGAGACAGGAGGTCTCTTCGTTTAGAGACTCGATCGCAACCACGCTTCAAGAGGTAATCCTATTACTTGTTTGTGGTTTAGACGAAACGATCCGAGAAGTGTTCTTGGATCATGTGGTTTCATCGCATAATTTTTTTTTAAATTCTGCTGCATAGAACAACTAGTGTGACTAGTCGTTCTTCGTCGTATTTGATACGACGCTCACACTTTCGTGATGCGCTTGAAGATTCTAACCATACCCCACTTGGAAATAAGTGGTATCAGAGCCTTAGGTCAATGGTTTTGGATACGATCCATAAAATCGAAGGCGACTTGGGTTCGTTAGGGTTGCGAAAGTTTTATCGCATTTCATTTTCACATCTCTTTTTAGTGATTATTTTCGGCACTGTTTAAACTGTTTAAACACTAAAATAAAACTTGGATTTTGTTCCCCATTAAATAAAAAAACCATAGGATCCGAGTTTACATAATTTGGATTCCGTTTGCTCGAGATATGGTTGTTTTAATGAACATGTATTCACTGTTGCGGGAACTACGAATCTTAACATGATTAATGATTTAATTACTATTTTGATCTGCCTCGAAATGCGTGAAATATCACTTAGGTTCTGTCCTAAATTAAATTAGCATTCTTTGAAAATTGATTTGGTCTAATTTAGATTTGAATTGATTGAGATATGTTAATTTTAGTAAGTAGAGGTCACTGCTGAAATTACAGTCCTAATCAAGAACCATGTGATTGTCAATTAGCGAAATTAATTATTAATTTCATGAAATAATTATGGAAAATATTTGAGAAATATTTGATGATGATTATTTCCTTAATTGACTTGGCCTTAACCAATAGATTGATTAGATTTGAGCTAGATCATAATTAGAAACACAATCATCAAACTCCTTGCTTGAATAGGATTGGGAATTTGTCTAGCAAATTTCCTTATAATAAAAAATGTTTTGACTATTACTATATGGTATAATTTCGGTTGAAGAACCGATGATCATCTCAAGTACAAAGTGATTGACTCGGCATTATTTTTTTCCGAGACGGATATGGTGTCTAGTCGGGGATCGTTGGGGTAGCGGGTTGCACCGGATGCGGTCCGTTCCACTCCTGCCGGTACTGGCCATGACAACGGGTAGGGAACGAATGATGCCTGAGAGATCACGATGTATTTTCTAATTATTAAATTCAAATTAAAATGTACTTTGATATAATACCATATATTCAAGTAAAATCAAGTTTGTTGATTGAATTAGGATTGATAATTAATTTAATGTGATTAAGTTAATTATTTCCAATTAAAAACACTCTATAATAATAGATGTGTTATTTCCCTTGAAAGAATTAATTATGTGAATATAATTCATGATAATTAATTAGAATTTGAATATGATATGGATGATCACATAAATGACATCCATGGTCTCCCGTCAAGGCGAAGGGTTCCGTCACCAGGGGTTGTATGTAGGAGACGCATGTCCGAAGTGACAGCTCCTATATGCAAGCGCATCTGAATCGGGCTCTTTGCATCTCAAAAGAGCATTGCCGTATGTGTAGTGACCCCGATATCAGATCTTTATATTATTGGGGCGATATTGGATTGCGCATAGCGAGTTCTATTTCTATTGACGGTTGGTTCAATTAATGATGGGTCAACATCACCTTAGGGGTGGTGGGCCCGGGTGTTAAAGACCGAATTGGGAGATGCAAGTTGGACTTGCAAGGCAGAATGTGTTCCCACTTCTTTTTGTTGGAGTTGCAGATTCTCATATTATTGGGATGCAACAAAGATAAGGAAGGAGATCCCAGATCTTGCTGAGATATAATGGTAAGTATGTCTCTTACATTGAAAGTGATTAAGGGAATGAACTTTCAGTGTTGACAAGGCAAGACAACTTTGATATAAAAATTCCTAAATCAAAGTAAATTATATATTTATGCAAACTTCTTATTTCAGATAATCCTTCTTCAATCCCACTCAATGTTATACTCAATAATAACCAGTAGAATATCATGGATTGGACCCATGATCCAGATATTGTACTTGCAATTGGACACATAATGTATGTGGTTGCAATATGCAAGTTTCCTCATAATAATGAGGAATGATAATTGAATAGACAATATGACTAATACCCTAGGGTTTGTATGCCACTATAAGTCTTGATCTCATCGAATGTACTTTTGAAGTGACATATCGATAATGATCGTAATTATCAAATAATCTTTATAAAATCTAAGAAGATGTTCTGGCATACATATGTGCTCTCGACATATAATCATGAATGACATGGTTCTCTGCATTATGCAGAATGGTGGCTCTATAAGAGATGATGTATTCAAAATTGTTTGAATACCTACCTGAACCAATGTTTTTAAGAGTTTAGATGGATGTAGATACGATGAGTGTCATCATTCTACAATCTATACTCTAGTCCTTCATAAAGCTTCAGAATATTCATATTGTATGAATTTAATGAAGCTTCTATAAATGTTGAAATACTCTTATATTGAAATTTTTGATTTCGACATAAGAGATCCTTTGACTTGAGAGTAATGGTTGCTTATAGATAAAGGGAGCGCAGTGAAAGCATGGGTTGGACCCAAGTAAGAAGTATAGTCAAAAGAGTTGACTGTACTTCTATGACTTCCATATGACATCCAAAGAGTTGGATGACTGCCAATACTGCAATAAGTTGATGTGTTGATAGTATGACTATCAAATCTATCTAGAATCCTTAGAGAACGAATCAGATAGTACATCAGATTAATCTACATATAATCATTGAAATTGACTTACTTATTTGATAAAATAAAGTCTAATAATTGCATCTCAATCTTCTAATGACACTTGTAATTGGTTTCATCTGTATTAGAATATTAGAAATTTGATCTTAAAGTTTAATGGTCATCCATGTTAGAAGTGACGCAATTGTTGCAACAATTTCCATTGGATCAATAGACTTCATATTTTCAGTGGGATCCCTTAGTCTTGGAGAATGTCTCTGTGACATGGATATTAGAATACACTCATAGTTTATTTCTAAATGTTGAAAATAAACATGAATTCTGAAATAAACCTATCATAGAGATTTATGATGGATATATTTCAGATAGTAATCTAGCATCTAGTGGACTCTGCTAAATTAGAAAATTAATGAATGGTTCATTAAGATTTCTAATATTGAAAATTAGACCTTTAAAGATCAATAGGAGGATAAAGATCATTTGACAATGATCTGGCATAATGTTTTGGACATTTGTCTGTTGATGAGATCAATGGACAAGTAAGAGATGGAACTTTAGAATATCTAAAATTTCAAAAATTGCATACTTATGAATATCTTATTCAAAGTAAAATGTCCAATACACCCTTCTTTGGGAAAGGTGTAAGATGTCAAGGTATTCCGGATCTCATACATATTGATGTATGTGAATCATCTATATCATAGTAAACATTATGGATATGTGATATCTATTGATGATTATCTATGATATGAGATTTCTTCTCTTCACTTAGAAAACTTTGAAATGTTCAAAGATTTCACAATTTTGGTTTAGAACCAAAGTTTGAAGGAAGATGAAATGAATTTGATCTAACCAAGGTAGCTTGTACCTATTAGATGAATTCAAGGAATACCTTATGGAGATGTGAATATCATTCCTATCTCAATCCTCCTAATGAACCTTAACTCAATAGAGTTGTAGGGAGATACAATTGATCATGTGTGACATGATTTGATCAATGATTAATCTTAGCATAATTATCTCTTAGTTTCCAGGTATATATATGTGGTAGAGACTACATTATATATCCTTAATAAGGTTCCATGTAAGTAAGCTAGAATCTAGCACCAGAGAGTGCTACTTCATTTGGAAAATAAAGGATGGTATTAGATACCTACTTTATGACCTTGAGATTCTTAAAGGATCTGATCTCTAAGAATGCGATTCTTAGAGGATGACTCTCTTGAGAATCAAGATGAAAATGAAGTAAAGGAGCTCATTTAACCTTGAGAAGATAATGAGGCTCCTGAAATCGGAAACTAAATAGACAATAAAAGATGAAATATTAATACCTCTTCAAATAAGTTTGAGGATGGATTCCATGTGTCAGTTGAATCTGACAATGATCTAACTTCATGTGATGATGCTTCTGAAGATCATATCATGGAAAGCTGGATGTTAGCAATAAAGTCTACAGTAGACGTCATATACAAATGTTGTATATAGACCCTCGAGGATCCAACTATATGGGTAAGACCCATTATGGTGTAAATGGATCTTCAAGAGAAAGAGGGAACCTGATGAGAAGGTAGAGACCTTCAAAGCACGGTGTATGAGCTACACATTGAAGAGAAGACATCGCTTGCGATGAGACTTGCTCTCCAGTGACCTTACTTTAACCCATCAGAATATTGCTAACTATAGCCGCACAACTTGACTATGACATCTTCATTATGTGAGTCAAGATTGCATTCCTCTATAAATACCTCTTTGAGGATATTCATATGAAGTAGCCCTAGGGCTTCATGGTTGAGGAAAGCAAGATGTGCAAGCTAAAGAACTCCATCTTTGGACTCAAATAAGCTTTTTGTAGTTGGAACATAAGATTTGATGAAATTATAAATGTTATGATTTCAGATAAAATCTTGATGAACCATGTGAAGCTTAGTGGGAGTGCCATTGTGTTCATCATGCTAAATGTAGATATTATTGTAATCATTTGGAATGATATAAGGATAATAATAAGTGTTTTATAATTTGGTTGTTCCATACCTTGAGATATGATCTCAAGGATACCTCTTAGATCTTAGTTCTGAAGTCGTTCAGAAGCAAAGAGAAGAGGGTATTGGGACCATCACATTAGTAGTACACCTTGGACATATTCCTTTTTTTCTGGAAAATTCCAAGAAAGGCTTCCTTCCCTTAAGATGTGGTAGTGACTTGTCTAAAGGGATAGCACCTCAAAGAGTTGAGGAAGTGAATGCTAGAACTGCTTGCACTTGTGCATCAGTTATGAGAAGCCGAGTGTATGCTAAATGTGTACAAGAGCCAAATGTCTTCCATGCAGTGGGAGTAGTAAACTGTTACTAATCCTACTATGGAGATAAACACTTGATTGCAGTAATAACAATATCTTCAAAGATGATGAAACTTAGAGATAGTGATCTCAAAGTCTTATCTTCAAAAGTTTAAGACCTTGTAGATAGTGATCTATAAGGGTCTTAACTGTAGATACCTTAGGAGATAGAGATATCTAGGAATAAAGGTATTCTGGTAAGGATTATGTGCATACTGGTTATAATAATTAATCGAGCTATAGTGTCAAGGACACTATAAAAAAATTAAGTATTGGTTGCATAAGATGCAACATTCGCATTGGATGTGAGCACTGTTACTAGGGGATATGCAAGTGCCGTAAAAGGACTTGGCGTAGTCTCTTGGGAACAGAGTGACTGATCAGCTTACCTAGCTATTTTCTAAATAGCCTATGATTGTCACATGAGTGTGGGTTTAAATGATTAGCCCATTAATGGCTCTTTGGGCTAGTGGGAGATTGTTGGACATGCGAGCCCACTGTGAGCCATTATGCAATAAATGTTATTGCGAATATCATTCCCAGATCTGAAATGAAGAATAAATAATTTGCATAATAGGTCCCTTAGTACAATTAGGGTTATGTACCATGGCTACCTTGATGATCATATAGCCGTTGATTCAAATATTGAATCATAGAGGCTAGTGCTTGGATGAATATCTAATGAGTTGGATTAAGGACTCATCAAGCACCATCAGATGATTGTTAATAGATGATCTCCAGCCTAAGAGGAGATGGAAATTCTTTTCTCTAAAGGCTGATATCTAACTGACCTCTTGATGCAGGTCCTCTGCATAGGAAGAGAGATTCGGAGGTGTTAGATAAGTTAGGTCAAAGAGTTGATTTAACGAGATCGAGATAACCAAAGTCCTATATTGTATGATGTCACGATATAGACACGCATCCTCTGACCGGAGACAAATGTGTTACTATATGTCTGAGTATGTACATTTGGCAGACCAATAGGTTGATGACCTAATCAAGGTCTATACACCGGCGCGTTGGTGTGCATGCAAGGGCCTATGAGTAATACGATCTCTCAAAGGGATCATACAGGTTCAATTACCGAACCGGAAGACATGAGCTCACTCATGAGATATTGGGAAGAATCAAATTCCGTGCACGGTCGTCTCGCTTTGGAAGCTTGACTGAATTTGTATGTTTGATATATACTTTTGGAAAGTATATGATCAACACCTAGGTATGATATATGCTTTTGGAAAGTATATGATCGATACCAACTCCCAATGATCAAATGAGAAACTTAATGATAAATCCATGAAGTAGACAGTGTAAAATTGATCTTATACTTCGGGATTATTCTGGGTCTTCCAATGCGCAGGATGTACATGTATTGGGAATACCTGAGGGTGATGTGATCATAAACGATTGTATAACCATGACACTTCCATTCCTAGGGAGTGATGAAACGGGTCTGGATTTTAGTGACTCCTCTTAGTAGAGAAGTAATATGATCTTGGTCCAAATGTTGGACATTGATTTGAATGTGATTCAGATATAATGAGAAGATTAGATTTGCGGTCTTGATTTAATCAAGCATCTATGGGAGGCCCGAGATCTGGATTTGAGATGTGATCTCAATATCCAAGTCACTATACGTGGAACAATACAATCGCCATGTCCTTATATCCAAGTATTCGCGGAGAAAGCGCATTATCCTTGAAAGAGTTCATGGATAATTCTATTGTTGATATATGTATCCGAGCATTGAGAAAATGGATAATTAAATGTGATTTAATTATCATGAATAATATGAATTTGATTCATATTATAAGGAGAGTTATCTTAGATAATTTGATTATCAAAGATGTGAATAATGTGAATGTGATTCATATTATTTGGGCACGTGAAAATAGAGATCCAAGATGATTAAATGTGATTTAATTATCATGGATATGAATAATGTGGATAGCACTATCCATATTATTCATAATATATTATAAATGTTATTTATAATGTATTAGAGAGAGCTAATTATAATTTATATTAATTAATTAATTATTGATGTGTATTGGATACACATTGTGTAATTAGTTGAAAATGTAAATTATATTTTATTTTGGGTTGTGAATGTGATTCACAATTTTCCAATGGCAAGATTGCAATATTCTCAAAATAAATTATGAATTATTTTAGAAGAATAAATCACAACAAAAGTTGTTGGAATAAATAATGGAGATTTTCATGGAGGTATGCAATCTCATGAAATCTCATGAGATTGCCTCCAATTAGAAACAAGTGGCCGTCCACTATATTCCAATGGGAGATGAGATCTCCATGGAATTTGACTCCTTATTTGATTGGTTTAGTTTTAGGATTGATGTATATTTGATTTGTCTAATATATTTGATCTAAATTAAATCATAAGTTGTTGGCTTTTACCAACAACAATTTTGACCATTGGATTGATCATAAATCAATCTCACCCATTGATTTTATGAGTCCCATGGATTGATATCCATGGATCCCAAAACCCTATAAATAGAGAGGCATACCGTGCTCTCTTGGAACATGCTATTGGAGCACATCTCTCTCTCTCTCTCTACACGTCTACTCTCTCTCCCTCTCATATGGCCGTCCACCATGGATGCCCTAGAGGGAGTCTCCATCGCCGCAGCGTCGTCGTTATGTTGCCCGATCGTCTACTCGTGGATCTCTGTCTCCTTCGGTGCGCCTCTCTCATGAAGAAGATGTCTGTTCTCGTGTGTCGAGATCAGGAGATCCACCGCTTGGATCATCAACATGGATTGCGAGAAGCATGTGATTCATCCCCGTGCTCGCAAGCGTCTCCTCCATCGGATCAGACTTGAGACAGGAGGTCTCTTCATTTAGAGACTCGATCGCAACCACGCTTAGAGGTAATCCTATTACTTGTTTGTGGTTTAGACGAAATGATCCGAGAAGTGTTTTTGGATCATGTGGTTTCATCGCATAAAATTTTTTTAAATTCCACTGCATAGAAAAACTAGCGCGACTAGTCGTTCTTCGTCGTATTCGATACGACGCTCACGCTTCCGTGATGCGCCTGAGGATTCTAACCATATCCTTCATTGAGATATTAAAATTGTCTCCCGACACATAATCATTTGTCATCAACGGTCAACTACTGAAGCCCTACCTCGAGTATGACACTTTCTTGGCCGTTGTCGACTCTATCCAAGTATTGTGCTATGAAGATACATCCACAACAGTAGCAACATCAAAAGATTCATAAAATGCCACTCAAAAACTTTTTCTTTAAGCTTTTATATTTTCTTTTTTTTTTCAGTTTTCGTTACTCATAAAAATATGTGTATCACCCCTTCTTGTAGTCTTCTATACTTAGGACGTACTTTGTCCTAAGTGTAGGGGGTTGTGAACCCTGATTTATTTCATTCTTTGATCCTCTCCCTTTTCTCCTCTTCTTGTATATACTTAGGTATATATTACCCTAAGTATAGGGGGAGACAGTATGAGTACATCCGTTCATTCTTACCCTTAAACCTCCCTATTTTGTGTGCAATCTTCTATACGTAGGATTATTTGATCCTATGTATAGGGGGGACGATCGACTTCTCATTCTTATATTTATTTCCTCATTCGCTATTCTTTAGATTTTTCTATACTCAGTACGAGTTATGCCTTCTTTTTTTCTCTCCGATCTATGAGGACATAGCTCTAGCTAAGTATAGGGGGTCGTACATACTGTGCATATATCTCGTACTTTCATATTTTTAAAAATAATTGTGGCTAAAATACTTTATAAAACACAACATATATCCTAGTAAATTCATTAAAACCACATAATAAAAAATGCATATTATTCCTCAAATTTTTGTATACACTGATTAATAAATCAAATGAAAATACGTTTATGAAATGTCTGAAAAATAGTTCGAAAATCATTTTGAAAAATCTTTTGAAAGTTGTTAGGAAAATATTTTGTAACATGTTTTCAACCTTTGTAAAAATGTGTTGTTTGTAAAATTTCTTTTCTTTGTGTGAATGGAAATGGTTGAAAAATGATTTGCAAATGGTTTAAAAAATGGTTGGAAAAATGTTTTGAAAAATCTATATATACTGTTTGAAAAACTTTTTAAAATGGTTTTCAAATGTGTGTAAATGTTTGCAAAAATTATTTGTAGAAATTATTTTGGACTATAGTTTTCAAAATTGTCTGTAAAATTATTTTCAGATAAGTTTGTGAAATATATACATCACACTAAATTTTTTATTAACTGTATATACATATCTATAAAATGGATCACTTATCCCTTGTAAATTCTTAAAACCAAACTCTTGTAAATATAAGATGCACCCACTTGTAAATATTTGTACCTATTTTTAGCAAAAATATTTTTATTTTCAAAAATCCCCAAAACACTTGCCAAACTAAAAATACAAAAACATTAGCAAAATCTTTTTGAAAGACACAAAAATGTGGATTTGCATCATCTTTTTCAAAAATCCATAAAAAGTTTAAAACTTTCAAAATTGCATCACAAAAAGAATTCTAGCATTGTACATAGCATTTGCATAGCATTCACATTTTTCGGATTGAGTTTGATAATTGAGAAAGT
Source organism: Ottelia alismoides (assembly GCA_037367405.1). Lineage (NCBI taxonomy): Eukaryota > Viridiplantae > Streptophyta > Magnoliopsida > Alismatales > Hydrocharitaceae > Ottelia > Ottelia alismoides. The sequence goes on from JAZKJV010001103.1 coordinate 906,494, forward strand.
TTAGTAAAATTCGGAGATTGGAGCTTGGTTGACCTTAAATCTACCTAATAATTGGAACTTTATAGAAGCTGGAATTGGTGTACTTCTGGTCTAGTCGACTTAATTCTTTGAGAATAATGAGACTTGGTTCAATGGATTCTTGACTGCCTAAGTAGAGTATTTCAGAGCACATGCACGGCTCTTCTTCATAATGACCTCACTTGGACACCTGCACCTTTCACATAGCTCGACTCAGTTGGAGTGGTGAGGGGATTGGATTTGCCGGTGTGAGATACACATAAGTAGAAACATTTGTCCTCGTCTAGGGAGGGAAGTGCACCCCAGCTCGTCCAGTAGCAGAGACGTCTAAAGAAAAGAGAGTGTGGGTTGTAATAATGCTTCAAAAGAGGGATAGTCTACTGGCATAAGAGGAAAAACTCCATATGTAAATGCTATTGTATATAGTTTTTCAAAAGAAATGCAAAAAGCAAAAACTCCAAAAAAAATGGACAGGCCTGATTGAAAATAAAATGCTTATCGGGATATGTGATTCTATAGATGGATGACTTGGGTACACTAGTCAAGCATCCAAGGATAGGTAGCTATACTGGCTACCATCCATTCTTCTCTTCACCCCTCCTCTTGAGCTGGTTGCCACTTGAACTTAGAAGGGAATACCCCATTCCTCGAGGAAAGAGTTGCTGGATTGGGAAATCAATGGTTTGTCATGTTGGAGAAGTCATTTGTTTTGTCATTTCAGTTGGGGAGAGTCACTATCACATACACTGTACAAGTAAGACTCATAGTCATAAGGGTTTGCGTATGAGTTGAAGTATTCTGACATGGCTATTGAGGAGACCTGAGCAGAGTTTTGGGATTCTCGAAGGCTGTTGTATTTCAAATCTGATTCCCAATAAGGTTCTGCCTGCATTAAAATTCCAAAGGTCCGACTTCAGCTCCAAACTTTGATTTTGTGAAGATAAGTTTGAGAATTACATTTAATCCACCTTCTTTCTTGTTCTTTTCTTTGTTTTTCTTTTCTGCACTTACATCATAAGTGTTTGTTAGGGACTAGCAAAGGCAAGTATGGGGGGGGGGTGGGTGATGAATCTCCATTTCATCACTTTTATTCTATCATCTTGGCCTTAAAAACCCTAGCTAATGCATGCAAATAGCATTATATTGTACAAAACAACATTCATTATTTATTACAATTATTATATATAAAATACTATTTTTAATGAAAAAATTATAGAATAAAGAAAATAAAAGAAAAGGAATAAAATAGGAAAGGTGTTTTATGACCCTAATCCCTGAGACCAAGTCAAGAAATGAGTTGGTTGACAAGGAATAATGTAGGGGGAGATAAGGACCATAAATACAATAAAAAACCCATTTATTTATTCCCTATAATTCATTTTTGACACCCATTTTATTTTGTATTATTTATTCATCAAATAAAGTAACTTTGTACATAAAAGATGTAGATAATAATGTAAATAAAATACAAAATTGAGTTTGTACAAAAATAATACACAGTGTACTTTTTATGCACAAAATAAAAAACCAGAACCCAAACTTTCAAGATCCATAACTTTCAAATAAAAACTCAAAATGTATCAAAATCACCTCTAATTGCATATAACTTTTAATAAGCTATTTAATAAAGGTGGTTTCGTAATTTTTGGAGTTAAGGTGTAAAAGTTAGGTTTTGGACCCTCATTGTATAATATACATGAATAAAATATTCATTTTATTTATTCATTATTATTTTTACAATCTTATTTTTTTATAATTTTGTAATTATTATTTTTAACTTACGAACATATTAAAACCATATTAGAATAAAAAAGAAAACACAAATAAAATAAATCTATATAAAAACATAAGTAAAGTACCTATGCTAATACTTGTAAATAAATAAAAATGGATCTCATTCTTTTATTACTTATTCTTTTATAAGTTTTTTTATATATACTCTTGTAAATATTATCCTATTAAAATATAAAGCTAAAATAAAACCAAATAAAATACATCAAAATAAAATAATAACCAAATACATAGATGAAATACTTGTATTTATACCTATATAATATATACACCTATTTATTAAACAATGCAGATAACATCACAAAAATATAATAAAAATATATTTATACACCTAAAAATAAGTTATAAATATATAAAATAAGGGAATAAAATAATAAAATAAGATATACAAAATAAAGATAAAATAGTCAAAACATAGATGAATATACCTATAAATATACCCCTAAAAATTACTACTAATAAATAACCTCAAAAAATTAAATAAAAAATCATAATAGAATACTACATAAATAATAAACATTTTTTATTTTATACTCGAAAATTAATTAAACCCTTTACTATTTTTAAATAATTAATTACGAATAAACACCTATTTTTGTCCGGTAGTGCGCTTGCGTGGACCAATGGCAGCACGCTTTTTGTTGACTGCCAGTCAACTCCCTCCTTAGGCATCTGACTTGTCAGAACCATTAATTCCCTGATTTTCCTCCCTTTTTACTGCTCGACCCATCGATCCATCACGCTCGCTTCCTTCAAAGAAATTCATCATTGATCTTCAAGGATTCACACCGGCCCTTTCGATTTCGTGTACATAGCCTAGATTTTTTCAATCAAGCCGTCAATAAAGGTAGTCAACCTTGCTTATAAATAATCACCTTTGCCTCCCTCATCTTCTTTGGTCACTGTTCCGAGTTTTGGAGCCCAATTTCTCGGTTCCTCGTGACAGGAGGAGCATCCTTACGGTGCGGATTGGCTCCAGGAGGACAGAGGTGCAGCCACAAGGGCGCTCCGACCACCTCTGTTCCTTGCCCTCGTTGACAGGTAAGAGCTGCGCATTTCCTTTCTTTAGATAGATTTCAAATACAACATCGAATTTCTGCATATACTTTTAGTGTTTAGACCGTAGTTTTAGGTTAATAATCAAGATTCGTAGTTCGCCGGAGCTCCGCTCCGACGAACTTTTCCACTCTGCTTCCACCCGTTGTCCGGCTCACCAGTCACTCCCCTTCTATCCCCGACAATGACGCCATTTGATGAGAGATATTTTTGTGTGATTCAAGGTACGTCTCACACAGGGCGGAGACACAGTCGCTGTGGCGACCCACAAAAAACCTCAGTCGATCAACAATCAATCCACCAATAATGCAAGCAATGAATAGCACAAAAAGTGGGTTAAAATTTATTATTCTCTACGACTAGATGTATAGCAAGGAAGTACGTAGAGGTCGAACCACATATAACAAATATGGTAGCCTATAGTTATTTTCAACCAATGAGCACTATGTACGCACGCATCATTCATAATGTATATACATATATATATATATATATATATATCTCTTTTTGTGGGTTTTTTATTTTTTATTTTATTTTTGTTTTATAGTTTTGTATTTTTTAATTTTATATTCATATAATATATATATTTATATTTTTATGGATTTTTATATTTTCTATTTCTTTTATAATAAGTAATATAGAATATAATATATATAATAATGGATAATATAGGTATTAATGCAACTACAAATATCCAAAAATTGTAGAAATACATACTTTTAGGTATTACATAATAATTTACTATTTTTGTGATTTTTTGTGAATTTTGCTAATTTTTATATATTTTTAAAGTAAAAAATAGCTTAAAACTGTGATACAATAATAGACTGAGATTGAAATGGAATTTAAAAATAGAAAATTAAATCCAAAATGTTCCAAATCAACTTTAATATTTAAATAATTTTATAGGGAAAATTACAAAATAAAAAAATATATATTTTTGGAGTTTGATATTTTATATATTTTTATCATGGTTTTTGGGGTTTTTGTTTTTTAAGAGTTTTGTTTTTCTAATTTTAGTGTTTTTTGGTCTAAAGGCTAAAAAAACCTAAAAAAGTAGTGTATAATTTTTTTGGGATTTTTCAGAAACGTTTTTTTATTTTTTGGTAGTTTATACGCTATATAGGGTCTGTTTGCGCTCTACATGAATTTTAATAAATACCAAAAAGGTCCAAAATTGCAAATAAAAATCATGGGAAACTACAAGCAATCAGGAACTAACACCTATTTTTTCATGATTTTTGGAGCATAATAGGTATATAATAAATCCAATAGACTTACACAAATACAATCGCTAGTAGGGGCATACATGTAAATAAAATAAACTCCAGGGGCCTCTGTATAATTTACCCAAAATATACAACGTGCTTTAAATTTTTACGGACCAAAAATAAATACAAAATGTTCCAGGGGTAGACTTACAAAATGGTCACCTCATATGGAGCACCACGTGAGATGATCTGACATGGACCTAAATGTGATATCTAGAAAAGTCATGGATCTACATGCAATTTTCCACTTTGTTACAATTTATTTACAAGACTAAATAATAAATACGCAAAGGCAGGGATAGATTTGGCAATTTACCCCTTTACGTGTGGGAGCCAACAATCAGATAGGCTTCACTTGCCATGTGGCGCCACCAGATGCGTAGATGATGCTTCAGCTTTGACGATCACAATTAGATCATGCACGAGGATCTGACGCTAGCTCAAAAGATCCGACAGTTGATGTACAATCTAGAACTGACCCTCGATCGGACCACAGTAGAGCGATGAGGAAGAACATGCTAAGAACACGACCCTAGGGAGCTTGGATCGAAAAAATCTCGAGGTCTGTGGCTCCTTCTCCGCTCTTGAAGGGTTCAAGAATATTCTGATATCCTCCTGCACCGATGGGGGTCTCAAAACAGTGTGAGGGGCCTCGATGACGTCCAGCGTAGCGGGTTCTACCTAGAGGCCTTTCCTACATCAAGGAGCCTCCAAGAGGCTCTCCTTCATTGCGATTTCCTGCAGGGGTTAGTCCATCCATCCCATATTTTGCCCATTCTACCACCTAAAGCTGTCTAGAGCTCCGCATTATTGTATGGACTAACATTTGCAAGAAATCGCAACGAAGGAGAGGCTCTTAGAGGCTCCTTGATGCAGGAAAGGCCTCCAGGTAGAACTCGCTCCGCCAGAAAATCATCGAGGCCCCTCACACTGTTTTGAGACCCCCATCGGTGCGGGAGGACACCGGAATATTCTTGAACCTTTCAGAGCGTATAAGGAGCCGCAAACCTCGAGATTTTCTCGATTCAAGCTTCGCAGGGCCGTGTTCTTCCTCATCGTTCTGCTGTTGTCCGATCAAGGGTCAGCTCTAGATTGTACAACAACTGGCGGATCTTTTGAGCCAACGTTGTAGGATCCTCGTGCAGGATCTAATCGTGATCATTGAAGCCAAAAAACTGTTCGGCTCATGCCATGTGGCAAGTGAAGCTCATCTGACCGTTGTCTCCCACAGTGAAGGGGTAAATTGCCAAATCTATCCCCTACCTTTTCGTATTTATTATTCGCCTTGTAAATAAATTATAACGTGTAAATAAAATGGAAAAATGGCATGCAGACCCTTGTCTTTCTTGATATCACATTTAGGTCCATGTCAGGTCATCTCACGTGGTGCTCCACGTGAGGTGACCATTGTGCAAGTATTCCCCTAGAACATTTTGTATTTATTTTTGGTCTATAAAAATTTAAAGCACATTGTATGTTTTTTGGTAAATTATAGAGAGGCCCTTGGAGTTTATTTTATTTACATGTATGCCCCTACAAGCAATTGTATTTTTGTATTCTTGTAGCATTTATTTTATATACCTATTGTGCTCCAAAAATCATGAAAAATAGGTGCAAGTTCCTTATTGCTTATAGTTTCACGGCTTTTTATTTGCAATTTCAGACCTTTTTGATATGTATCAAAATTCATTTAGGACACAAATAGTCCCTGTCTAGCATATAAAATACCAAAAAATGTAAAAATGTTTCTGAAAAATCCCTAAAAAATTACATATTGCTTTTTTAGGTATTTTTAGCCTTTAGACCAAAAATCACTAAAAATTCAAAAACAAAACTCTTAAAAATTGAAAAACCAAAAAACGTTGATAAAAATATATAAAATTCCAAAAAAATCCAAAAATATATTTTTCTATTTTGTAATTTTATTTATAATGTTATAAATATTAAAAATGTTTTGGAAAATTTTGGATTCAATTTTCTATTTTTAAATTCCATTTAAATCTCAACCTATTATTCTATCCCTATGTTAAGCTATTTTTGACTTTGAACATATATAGAAATTAGCAAAATTCACTAAAAATCACCAAAATAGTAAAAAATATTTAAAATCCAAAATATGTATTTCTACAATTTTTTGATATTTGTAGTTATATTAATACCTATATTATCCATTATTATATATATATATATTCTATATTACTTATTATATAAAGAAATATAAAATATGAAAATCTAAAAAATATAAATATAAATATTATATAAATATAAAATCAAAAAAATTCAAAAATATAAAAAAATAAAATAAAAAAGCAAAAATTAAAAACCCACAAAAAGATATATGTATATACATGATGACTGACATGCGTGTACATAGTGTTCATTGGTTGAAAATAACTATAGGCTATCATATTTGCTCTCTGTGGTTTGACCTATATGTACTTCCTTGCTATACATACATAGTCATAGAGAATAATAAATTTTAACTCACTTTTTGTAGTATTCATTGCTTGCTTTATTCGTGGGTTGATTGTCGATTGACTAAGGTTCTTCGTGGGTCGCCACATTGACTGTGTCTCTGCCTTGTGAGGCATATCTTGACCAACGTAAAAATCTCTCTCATCAAATGGCGTTGTTGCCGGGGAGTAACGAGCGTAGCCTATTTTTGTCATTTATCTTGTATAATAAGTATTGCTTATTCATTGATTTATTGATGTAATTCATAATTGATTTATTTTGCACATATTTATTCAGTTATTCTTTGTATATAGCTCATTTTGATTTTATATGATTATCTGTGCTAACTTGAATCTCTTTGTGACTTTGTTGCGGGGGCCCGCTACACGAGGATGACTTCTTAGGAGGCCGATGCAACCAAGCTTGGTGGAGGCTGGTCTTCACCCTTAGACCGATTGGAGAGGCTACAAAGGAAGGAAAGAGAGGAAATTTATCAAAGAGATAGCTTAGCTCTATTCTTGTATTTATTGGTGAGAGAGAGGTAATTTAAATATGTAACAACTAAGACTTGGACTTTGCTCTTCACAATGAGGTCCAGTGCCCGGGTGTCCATTCAGCTAGGGGCCTCGTCGCAATTTTTCGCATTTTATCACTTTATTTTATTTTGTTCCCCCTATTTTGAGCTTTCCATCTTCTTTTCATTTGTTTTGTGTGCTTGAGCCCTTAGCTTATAGGTTGCTTACCTCGGTAATTAGGTCCAAATCCTAATAAGAATGCATGTTCTATAGTCTCTTACATTTGGATCTAGTCAAATTAATAACTGTTAGTTATTTGAAATTAAGACTGCACGCCGAGAGAGGTCGCATACAATGTTTTTAGGACCCGTTGGGGCGAGCACCGATTGGCATCAAAGACTAGACCTTGGTCTCAATTCTAAATAATTAACAATTGGTTATTCACGATTAATATCAGCTATTGTTTAGGGCAATTTTGTTGATTGCACACCGCCATGTAGCTAGGTTTAAAAATTCTAGTTTGCATACCATATGGAGAGAGCTGGTAAGCACTGTAAGTCCTCTAAGTCAGCATGCATCATTAGATCCAATGGTGAGATTTCCATCATTGAATCGACTTGCACAACTTTTTCTCTATCTCCCTATGATTTTGAGTACCTAGACTTTAATGAAAATCTAAAAAATGTTAGGCGCTTGTATGCAAAAAGATCCAAGAAAAAGTGAAAACCCAAAAAAATAAAACAAGGGAACTGCTCAATAAACTTTGTCCTTAATTAAAATTCTTAATGGATTTTCATTATCTTGGTTCAAAAAATCCTCATTGTTTTCAGGTACCTTAGGAGGGGACCAAACCCCTCCCATGAGCGAGGCATGACCTGCTAAGGATTAGAGCCCAAACCCAGTCTGTAACTGCATTGTGTATCGCCTGGATTTTCGAAGTAATGGCGCTTCTATCGTACGTGACCGAGTAGGGCTTTGTTAGCGATGGTGTTCCCGCCTTGTGTGGAACATTGACATGGTCTGAAGTACTGAGCTTAGACCACACCATCATGGGTGTATAGTCTCATCGGTTTGCGTCCGAGTAGGTTCTTGCATGCTCACGAGTGATTCCGTTGTAAGCGAGGACCAAAGTAGTAGTTTTACCTATCGACTTCCTCTCTCTATTTATTTGGCTGAGTAGGGATCCAAGAGGGTTACAAGGACCTTAAAAAGTACAAACTACATGTTATAAAAGAGGAGGACAAGTACGTGATATTTTTCTGGCAGTACTATCTCTCTTATAGGGTTAGCGTGCTAAGGACTTGTTACAAGATATGTCTGAAATAACAACTCTAAAACTGAACAGATAATAAATAGCCGAACCTTTATGGCTTCACATGGAGTGAGTTGGTGAACCCAATTTTGTATTGTGTTTGTATGGATCTAGATTAAGATTCAAAGATGAAGTCCCACTCATTTACACAAATTTTGTCATGTGTGTCTTCCTTTTGACCCCCCATTCTGTTTGAGCATTTCTACTATTTTAAACTCTGTTTTATTCCTCATTGACCACTGTATCATTCCTCCAACATAGATCTCCTTTTTGCTTCATGATGGCTATCTATGGATGGTCCAGCCAGGACTCCACCGACACCTACATCGATTCCATAAACTCGACATCGTCAATAAATTCAAGGTGATTCCTGAGAACCCGGTCCGGACCTTGCGGGCTGATCTACAGACTCTATGTCTTCTTTACCCACCCAATAAACCGGGATAACTTTTGTCCCACCTTCGTCGTTGTGAATGAGAGTCGATTTCAGTCTACATCTTTTTCATTCACAACATTCTGGGATTGACCCTAATTCCAGAATCATCTTGGCAGCTGGGATTCAGTTTCAAGTTGTCTGATTGGGACTTTTTCAAATTTCAGATAGAAGCTAGCACCTGTCCTAAATCCGAATACCGAGTTTATTTCTTCAGACTAATACATGGAGATGGCTCCCCAAGGAAAGGGCAAGGGACATCAGCCACCTCCTCAACCTGAGATGGGTCAGATGCCATATCATAATCAGGTGAATGCTCACTTGCTGGCCTCCATCCAGGCCATCCAGCAGAAACTAATAGAGCAGGCCCTTGCACAGACTGTGTTCCAGGATATACCGAATGATGTGATGAGCAAACAAGTAGGAGGAGGAGACAGACCTACAAAAGGAAGAGGGGATGGACCCCGTGATGAGCATGATGAGGAAGAACCGGACCAGGGGAAGCAGAAACCAATGCTGAAAGAGACATCAACCTTGGAGATAGCCAGATGACCGAGTGGATCCTCATCTAACTGGTGCGTGCTCACTTTGAGCTCAAACCTCAGTTCCTGGACCTTCTATCTTCATTTCACGGGAACACCAGTGAGGAGCCTTACATTCACCTATAGCAGTTCTCATGCATCTGTCGTACCACACACTACCCCAATGTTCCATTGGACATAGTGAAGATGATGTGTTTCCCTTCAGTTTACAGGACAAGTCCCTATACTAGATCAATCATTTGGGAAAGGTTGTGACGACATGGGAAGAATTGAAATATGACCTTCTATACAAATTCTATCCTCTTGGTCGTCTCAACCAGATGCGAGCCAGGATCAATAACTTTTCCCAGAGCCCACGAGACCATCCATGAAGTCTGGGAGCGATTTACAGACCTACATAAGAAGTGCTCCCATCATGAGAACCGAGGACCGGTCTGGTCCAACATTTTTTCGGGGGACTGAATGTAGAAAGTCAAAGGCTTATCGACGCAACCTATGGGGGATCACATTTCAATAAGGATTAAGATGTAGTCTGGCAGATTTTTGAAGAAATGGCTGAAGGAGAGGCCGTCCTCTCCTCATCCCGTGCATACCAGAAACAACCTCAGATCCTCCATAAGTAAGTCCATATGGCCGCGTCTCACAAGGCGGAGAGAGATTAGAGCTCCAACCTTAGCATCATCGGGGGCCCTCTCTCAAAGGTTGATATCATCGAGAAACGATCACAGGATCTTGAGAAGCTCATTGTGATTGAAATGAGGACGTAACATTTAGACAAGCTAGACCAAATCACCAAGCAATTGGAGCTGCTGGTGAGTACCATCAGTTCTGTCAAGTCGATAACACCATCGACAGAGACTCCTGCTGAGAAGAAGGATGAGCCAGCACCGTAGTAACAACCTCAGCTGAGTCAGCAACCACCGACAGTCCAGCATGTGTACTACGTACAGGTACCCGATCAGGGCCCACTACAGTAGTAGATGGTGGTCTACCAGCCAGAATTCCTTCCACCTTATGATCTAGCATTCCCACCACCACCATTGATTCAAGAAGTCAATGGTGTATGGAGCAACGATGAACAATTGGCCCGTCCTACCAGACATCCTCATGGCCAACCACAAGCCAACATAGCCTACCACCAACTTCAAGGTGGTCGTTATCAATAGTCCTCTCATCCCCCACCATAGTATCACCAGCCTCCACGGTACCAGAATCATTGGAGGCAAAATTAGCAGTTTACGCAACCGTCGTACCGCCAATCACAACCATATCAGCAGTATGTGGCTGCACCATCTCATCAGTACCCTCCTCCCTTCTACCAATAGTACCAGCTTCCTTTGCCTCCTCAACCACATCAGCAGTCTCTGCCTCAGCCCCACAATAATTAGACACAATGTGGTCTACACACTGAACCTTCTGAGGTGAGTCCTATGAACTCTACTATAGATTGCTTGGCCCAACTTGTAAAAGGCCTAGCAGATATGATGAAAAAGCTCGATGACCTGACTTCCACCAAAACGTCCATTCCGACGTAGGTAGAAGAGAATCCCAATAGTTTCAAACGTAAAGGGCAGGTAGAATGTGATGTCCAGTATGTGCATGTAGAGTCATATAATATTGTTATATCTAATGATGTCACTCTCAGGAGCGGGAGGACTTTGCCTCCATCTGCTGCAAGTAAAGGGAAGAATAAAACTTTGACATATGAATCGTCATCTTCTGCATCTGTTGCACTGACAACAGGGATGGGAGTGGAAGAAGAAGGAGGAGCCATGCCAGCTGCCATTCACCTCCACCACCATAAACAAAAATACCAAAAAATCAGAAAAGTCAAAAATGTCAAAAAGATGTTAACAGCCGAAGTGAAGCCAGGCCAACCATAGAGGAGTCACCAACCTCAACCGATCCTACATCAGCCTACGGAGCAGAGGCCTCACTTTTTGCTTGTCCACCGGCACCAACATCGTCGTCTCCAACATGTACTCCTTTTTGTGATTCGAATGTCCAGAATATTGCGGACAAGGATTTTGTTGTAATAAGAACTCTATTTCTGATTTCAGTACTGTAAATATTTCTTTTCCTAATGCAATAGAAAATGACAAAAAAATCAAAAGGAAAAGTTCATTATCTGATCCCGGAGTTGTGGATATCATTAATAATTTGACTATTGAAATTCCGTTGATGAAGGCCATGGAATACATGCCCGTTGTAAAGAAAGGTTTGAAAGAGGCATGTATGAACACACGTCGACCAAAACGTAACAACAAACGCTGACAAGTTGAAAAACACATTCCCACCATGGCCACAGTTGCAAGCATCAGCAATCTCCCACATAAGAAATAAGATAAAGGAGCACCTTTGATCAGTTGCGAGATTTTTGATTAGGTCTTCGAGCGAACCTTGCTTGATAGCAGCTCTTCCATCAACCCCCTACCCTCTTTATTATTGCAAGAATTCAGGCTAGTACTCTAAAGAAGACACTGATGATCCTCCAGTTTGCTTATCGATCCATTAAGAGACCCCAAGGTCTTTTGGAAGATGGTGTGGAAAATGTGCAGGACATGCAGAATCCAGCTGTAGTCCTTGATATGGATTCCCCCACACCCTTACTCCAGACTCCTATCATCCTAGGCCGACCATTCCTATGCAGTTTAGAGGTTATGGTTGATTATAGGTCTGGGAAGATCACTTTCAGCTCGAACAACAACAAGATTACCATAGACATGATGGATCTCTTTGACATTTGGGAGATAGAATCTAATTTGCAGATGCATCTCTTTGATTCGGATGAGTCACTCCATCCCGAACACAATGAGTTCATTGCAGATCTGTTCGACACAATGTCAAAAGATCAGCAAGACAGTGAAGTCTACACTACCTCTAGAGTTCAGGCAGATCATCCTCCAACCAACACCGCTTCAGAAGTGACCGAGAAGCCGGTCAGATCATAACCCGAACTAAAGCCACTTCCAGCAGGCCTGAAGTATGATTTCCTTACGGATGCAGAAAACATGTATCTGGTCATCATCAACACCAGACTGATCTCGGAGCAAGAATCTCGACTCCTCGAGGTTCTAGAAAAGAACCGCAAGGAACTTGGTTGGCATGTTTCAGATCTCCACGGGATAAATCCTGCTCTATGCTCACACCACATCTATTTGGAAGAAGATGCCAAGCCGTCCCGTGAATTTCATACAAGACTGAACCCAAATCTGAGGGACGTCGTTGTGAAAGAAATCACAAAATGGTGTGACATAAGATTCATTTATACCATCTCCAACTTCAAATGGGTAAGCCCACTCCACGTAGTTCAAAAGAAATCAAGGCTTACTATCGTTATAAATGACAGAGGAGAGGAGATATATACTACAGTACCAACATCATGGCGTGTATGTGTTGACTACCGCCACCTTAATGCATCAACTAAGAAGGACTACTTCCCCTTGCCGTTCATTGATCAAGTTTTGGAAAGACTGGCTGGTAAGGAGTTCTACTTTCGAGATGGGTGCTCTGGGCACAACCAAGTGGTAATCACCGCTGAAGACCAAGAGAAAACCTCTGTCACTTGCCCGTTTGACACCTATGCTTTCAGGAGAATGCCCTTTGGATTGTGCAACGTACCAATGACATTCCGGGCATGCATGCCTACAGTTTTCACCGAGATGGTAGGCAGTTTTCTCGAGGTGTTTATGGACGGCTTCTAAGTCTATGGTGACAACTTCAATTCTTATCTTGAGCACCTGGACAGAGTACTTCAGAAAAGTCGTGAAGTTAATCTAGTATCATCATGGTAAAAGAGACACTTCATGGTCACAGAGGGGATTGTGTTGGGTTACGTCGTTTCCAAACGTGGCATGGAAGTCGACCTGGCAAAGGTGGATGTGATTTCCATCCTAGAACCACCTCAGACAATCAAGAATGTGATGTCATTTCTGGGGCATGTGAGATTCTACAGAAGATTCATCCATGATTTTAGCCACATCCCCCGACCTCTTACAGAATTATTATACAAGGAGACAAAAGTCAATGTTGATCAGCAAGTTCTCCATTCATTCAATCAGCTAAAGGAGCTAATTACTCAAGCTCTGGTCCAACAACCACTGGATTGGTCTCTTCCTTTTGAGATCATGACGGATGAGTCAAATTTTGCAGTTGAGACTGTCTTAGGACAGAGGAATGCCAAGGCACCCTATGCCATTCATTATGCCAATAAAACATTAGATGGAGCCCAAAGAAATTACACAGTGATAGAGAAAGAATTGCTAGTTGTGGTCTTTACCCTTGAGAAGTTCATATCCTATATCCTTGGATCAAAAGTCACTATCTATACTGACCACTCTGCTATCAGATATTTATAGCAGAAGAAGGATGCCAAGCCTAGACTGATCAGATGGATCCTTCTCCTCCAGGAGTTTGACTTAGAAATCAAAGACAAGCCTGGAGTTCAGAATGTCGTAGCAGACCACCTCTCCAGAATAGAGCCGCAAGATCGTCCACTGAGCAGTGCACCCATTACAGACACCTTTCCTGACGAGTCAATTCTGACCATGGATTCACTCCCTTGGTATGCTGATATTGTCAATTATCTCATCTCAGGCGTAGTTTCACATGAATGGATGAAGATTCAGAAGTACAAATTCTTGTCAACGATCCATTTCTACCAATGAGAAGATCCTCTCTTATTCAGGGAAGGAGAAGATTGTATTTGGCGCAGGTGCATTCCCCTAGTGAAGCAACATAGTGTCCTCGAGCATTGTCACTCGCTCAAATCTGGTGGACACCATTCTAGAGATAGAACGACAATGAAGATTTTGCAATGTGACTTGTAGTGGCCTACACTATTTAAGGATGCAACAACATTTGCCAAATGATGCACTGACTGTCAGCGACTGAAAGGAACCCTCATAGCTAAAGATTCAATGCCCCTAAAGATCATTCAAATCACAGATGTATTCAATGCATGGGGCATCGACTTCATGGGACTCTTCCCTAACAGTTAGGGATACGAGCACATCCTTCTTATAGTTGATTATGTGAGTCGTTAGGTTGAAGCTATCCATGCTCAAGCCGTAGACAATCATACAATGTGATGCTTTCTTAAAGGAAAAATCATCTCGTGGTTTGGGATTCCGAAGATACTGATATCAGACGACGATAGTCAATTCATTTACAAAGAGGACAAGAAATTAATGAAGGAGTACATCATCGAGCACCGAGATGCATCTCCTTACCATCCTCAGACCAACGGCATGGAGAATTATCTAACAGAGAAATCAAGATGATACTTCAAAAGCTTGTCAAGCTGGACTAGAAAAATTAGTCCTAGCTTTTGGACTTAGTCCTCTGGGCATACCGAACCACTTACAAGTCTCCGTTGGGCCTGTCACCCTATCGCTTGATATATGGAAAGCCATGACACCTGCCTGTTGAATTAGTTCATAAATCATTGGGACAGTTATTTGTAGTTTGGACTCACAACAAGGTGGTCAGAAGAGGAAAGATGATCTGAACAGACTCTTGGAATTTCGAGATTATGCATATGATAACGCATTAATGCACAAGGAGAAGGTTAAATGCTGGCACGACCGGCACATCACACTAAAGACCTTCGAGACTGGATAGAAAGTGTGGTTATTTGATGCAAAGTCGAAGATCTTCTCGGGCAAATTAAAAAGCAAATGGACAGGGCCATTCAAAGTTCAAGAAGTGCGTGGCAATAGAAGTATTGTGATATCAGAATTGTCTCCTGACACACAACCATTTATCATCAACGGTCAACTACTGAAGCCCTACATCGTGCATGACAGTTTCTTGGCCGTTGTCTACTCTATCCAAGTACTGCACTCTGAAGATACACCATAGCAGTAGCAACATAACGAGCTATGTCTTTTTCCTCGCTTTTCGTGCTCTGAGGACATAACACACGCTAATTATAGGGGGGCGTGTATATATTACATATATACTTTACCCATAGCTCGTACTTTCGCGTATTTTCATGTACTTTTTGTATATATTTTGCAATAATTACGGGTGGGTAAAAATAGAAAAAAATTGTACTTGTTGTATAATATGTGTGAAACTTTTATAAAAATTAAAAAAAATAAAAAAAATTAACACTTGTATAATTTGTATAATACTTATATAACTCTTGTAAATTGTTGTAACATAGGAGGTATACCAAAGTTTTGAAAAGAAAAAAAAAACAAAAAATAGGCTTCTTATTTACTCTTACATATCATCTTTGTATTAAAAAAAAGTCTTGCATTCCATTCATCTACATAGCATGTCATCTACATCTCATCTGCATATCTTGCATATGCAAGGTGAAAAACTAGTGGGTTCTGAACCAAGTTATGAGTAGATATTGAGGATGGACTTAATTTGACCTTAATCCACCTAATTTCAGAGGAACCTTATAGGAACTGGAGCTAAGATTTCTCAGGTCAAGTGACTTAATTCTTTGAGTCCGCAAGTCTATGTTCACATGTCGTCTTGATTAGTCTAAGTAGAATATCTTGTGTACACGCATGATTCTTTTAGATAATGACCTAACTTGGACAAGCATAATGCACGTAGCTCTTCATTGATGAGGTGGTGAGGAGGTAGAATCCTTTAGCTTGGAGTAGCACACGGGTGGAAACATCCGTCCTCCTCTAGGGAGGGCAGTGCATCTCAACCTAGTCTTGTAGTGTTGACGTCTAAAGACGGGATGCTGTGGGTTGTAATAATGCTTCAAAAGAGGGATAGTCTACTGGCTCAAGAGGAAAAACTCCCGATGTACATGCTTCACCTTGTATATAGTTCAAAAAGAAGAAAAAAAGGAAAAAAATGCAAAAACTCCAAAAAAACCAGACATGTCCAAGTAAAAATAAAATATCTATCGGAGTATGTATATTAACAAGAAGTCTGCAGCTGGATGACTTGGCTACACTGGTCAGGAATCCCGGGATAGGTAGTTACACTGGCTACCGTCCATTCTTTTCTCCACCCCTCCTCTTGAGCGGGTCGCACTTGAACTTAGAAGGGAATACCCCGCTCCTCGAGGAAAGAGCTACTGGACCGGGTAATTAGAGTTACCTTGTTAGAGGAGGCTGGTTCAGAGCCATTTCTGATGTGGAGAGCTATTTTACACTTACACAGTACAAGTAAGAAACGTAGTCATCAGAAGTTTGTGTTTGAGGATTTGTTCTGACCTGACTGTTGAGGCGTCTTGAATAGAAGACTTGTGGAACTTGAAGTCTGTTAGGTCTTAAGTTCAAATCCCAATAAGGTTCCACCACACAATTAATCCAAAGGTCGAGTCAAGCTCCATTTTCAACTTTTGTTCACGACCATGGTATGGAACCCAAAATCATTTCACTTTTGCATTTCATTTTAGTTGCTCGGGGACGAGCAAGGTTTAAGTATAGGGGGTTGATGAATCTGTGATTCATCACTCTTAAAGTTGAAAATAGAGTTTTGTTCCTGAGTAAATAGCAGCATATTTATCCTTATATTGCATAATTAGCATTCATGCATACATTGATAATATCTGCATTTTAGCATACATATTTGCATAAAATAAGAAGCCCATTTCACTTGTAAATATTCACCATATTTTACCTATTTGTATATATTTTATACTCACTCCGAATCTAATAAAACCAACTCTATAGTGTATATATTACTAACACTAATTAAAGAAAAATATCAAGAAAATACTAACTTGTAAAATTACCCAAAAAACCCCCAAACCCAGTTGGAGACCTTAGACCTTAGAATGCACATATCTCTCTTATACAACTCCGAATTAGGTCTACTCATTTTTAAAGTAATATACATTCAAAGACCTTCAAAACAAGATCAACTTCATTAAAATCAAAACTCGTATGCAAAACTTGGGTTATGGGCCCCTTTTGTATATTGTAAATATTGACCGTTTTGCCCTTGCATTTTATCTTTTTATTTTCTTAATTATTAAAAATAAAAAAGATTAAGCTGTAAATATTATTCTTATATTTTCTCTATTTTTATTTTGATTTTTCTCTCTTTTAAAAATGACAAAAAAATTACAAAAGATAAAATGCGGTATTTTATATCTATAAGGTATCACCCAAAAATACTTTTTGTACAATTGTCTTCTTTTGATTTTCAACCCTTCACAAAAGTTGTAGATCTCGTCGAGATGAACAACTTTTGTGTTGATCACTTTTTGTTTTAATCCCTTTTGTTATTTCTTTTTGATTTTTCTTTACATTTAATTTTTGAATTTTCTTGGAGCGACATGTGGCAGCTCCTGGAGCCGCCACATGTCACCCCATTTTTTTATTTTCGGATTTCTTTTATTATTTTCGGATTTATTATTATTATTATTTTATTACTATTTTAATTATTTTTAGTAGCCTACTATATTATTTTATTATTTTATTTCTTTTATTTCCCTTTTACTTCTTTCTCCTTGTCTTCCACTCCAAGCCACATCCACCCCACTTCCTCTACCATCTTCTCCACTCTCTCCATCTCTTTTCCAACTTCCTCCTCTTTTTATTCACTAACACCTCCATCATTGTCCCTCATCCGCCATTTCTTCAATTGAGAGGGAGAGACCACCAGCCCCTGAGTGTTGTCGGTGACAACGTCAATATTCTTCGGTCGAGCAACAACGGTTTTGAAGGCGTGATCCACGAGGACTCCTCCTCGTGTCATTGTACATCACTGCAGGTCACAACTGAGCTTCTTCGATTTTTAAGCGAATCGAATCGAGGATATGACAGGAGCTGTGCATCGTAGCTCCAAAATCCGACGAAACCAAAGGTAAGTATCCCTCAACTTTTCCTTGTCAATTTTTTTATCTAACATATTTTTCTCTTGTTGATCATCATCACAATCACCACAAATTTTCACCGCAAAACATCGCACACACACACACACTACACATTTATTGCATTTTTATTTCAAAAAAATATATTAAAAAAATTGCAAAAAACACAAAAAATAAAGCAGGAGCTGTCACCCGCCCCCCTGACTGCTCCACCGTCGACCACCTCGCAAGGCCGCCCGCCGCCTTGCTCGCCTCCACGCCTTTGGCTTGCGCCACCGTCGCCATCTCCTCCAGGCGCGCAGCCTAGGCCTTCCAGCCGCGCGGCCAGCGCTGTTGAGCCCCGCACCGCCGGTCCTCAATCCCGCTGTACGACCACCTGGGCAGAACCCGACCAGCAACGCCGCCGACCTTCTGCCCGCCAAGCGCCTCACACGCGTCCACCATGTGAGCGGTGCGACGCCCGTCTCCTCCGACCGCTAGCCACCTCGCGCCGTGCATCGCAGCACCCGCCTTCGCCTCTTGCGTCACCGTACGCACGGGCGTCTCCGCCAGCTTCACTGTCTTCATGCCGCACCGACCACCTCGTGCCGTGCGCCGTGCACGCAGCTCTCCGTGCGACGCCGCCCCACGCCCCCAGCCTGCGCGTGCTCCGCCCTCTCGCCTCCACCGCGGCCTAGTACCGTCGTCTCCACGCACGTCGATTGCGCACGCTCCGCCCTCGACGCGAGCGCCTCTCACCACCCTCGCGCGACGCGCGGTCGTGCGCCCCCCCCTGCCGTATCGCATGCCCTAGTTGCCCTCCTCTATTTGTGCGCCTACTTGCAGGAGAAGAAAAGAGGTCATTTTATTTTTTTTATTTTGTCAAAATTGCATTTTCACCCCAGCATGTTTATTTATTTGCAAATGTGTCCCTGTGCTTAGTTTCAGTTTATAATTTCATTTTCAGTATTGCATTGATACCCCTGACTTGTATGAACATTTGGATCTCAAAATAGCATCTTTTAATTTATTGAAAAACAACATGTTGTAGAGCAAGTAATTCTTTATCTCTTGGCTATTTATTTGTATTTTTGTGAGCATCCGATTATTTATTAAAATTCAAAGATTGAAAATCAGTGATAATTTGCCTATTTACTCTTTGAAATTTGCGTAGCCATATTTATTGCTCTAAAAATTGCGAAAAAATTGTAGATGATCCTTCTAAGTGTGCTTTAATTAGAATCTAAATTTCGTCCAATTCAAAGTTGTCTTGTGCATAGAATAAATTCTAGAGTGATTTAGGTAATTGATTTTTAATCAAATCCACGAAGATTATTTTTTAGAAATTTCAATTCTCCTGGGTTCCTTACTAAAATATCTATCTGAGATAATTCATTTATTGGTTAATTTGATTTTTGGATTAATTGGAATTAAATATTCGTAATCGCTCTATTTTCAGTAAAAAATTCATAAAAACATTATAAGATGTCAGAAAATTCTAAAAAAACTAGCCTAGCTTAATTTCATCATGTTTAACTTCCAACAAATTTTTCATAGTTTTTGCATTTCATTTGCACGAAAAATTGCATAAAAACCCCCAAAAAGTTTGCATTTTTCACGTTTGCATTTTAAATCCAAATATTCCAAAAAAATACCTTTTGCATTCATTGTTGGATTAGGTTCTTAGGAAAAATATCACTTGGCTAATTCGAATTTATTTCACATTAAAATTAAATTTGGCTAAATCGGTTCTTTTCATATTAACTTAATCCAATTCATATTCTACATTTATGATTTTTATTACATTAAAAAAATACCAAAAAAATCCCACTAGGAAAAACCACAATCTAATACCTCTACCTTGATCCCGAGTTGTTCCTTTGCCTCCTTGAGTCGACCCTGGGGCTTGCCCAGGCTAAATAAACATAAAACCACGCGTTAATTCATTCGACGATTATTCGATTTGTGCGGTTATTTTTGATCGATCCGGATTTATCCGACTGCAACAAAAATGTCAATCCGACAACATAAAAGGGTAGATTCCGGGGTTCATCAAAACCCTTACGACCATGAGTCTTACTTGTACCATGTATGTGATAGTGGCTCTCTCCAAATGAAATGACAAAGAGACTGACTTCTCCAGCATGACAAGCCAGTGATTCCCCAATCCTGCAACTCTTTCCTCGAGGAGCGGGGTATACCCTTCTAAGTTCAAGTGGCAACCAACTCAATAGGTGGGGGTGAAGAGAATAATGGACGGTAGCCAGTGTAGCTACCTATCCTTGGATGCTTGACCACTGTAGCCAAGTCATCCAGCTACAAGCTCACATATCATGACTTTGAATCACAAGCTTGCTTATTGCCTATACAAATATGTACAATCTGTCAGACATTTTATTTACAATCAATCCTGTCCAATTTTTTTGGAGTTTTTGCTTTTTTTTGATTTTTTTTGAAATACTATATACGACAACGTTTACATAAGGAGTTTTTCTTCTTGATCCAGTAGACTATCCCACTTTTGAAGCATTATTGCAACCCATACTCTCCTGTTTTTAGATATCTCTACTACTGGACGGGTTGGGGTGCACTTCCTTCCTGAGATGAGGATAAATGTTTCCACTTGTGTGTGTCTCACACCGTCAATTCCTATCCCCTCACCACTCTGACTAAGTCAAGCCAAGTGAAATGTGCAGGTGTCCAAGTGAGGACATCATCAACAAGAGCTGTGCATGTGCTCCGAAATACGCTACTTAGGCAGAAAAGAATCGATTGAACCAAGTCTCATTAGTCTCAAAGAATTTAATCGACTAGATCTGAAGTATCTCAATTCTAACTCCTATAAAGTTCCTGTTATTAGGTAGATTTAAGGTCCAACCAAGCTCCAATCTCCAAATTTTACTTAAACTTGTTTAATTATAAAACTCAATCCGAAAAATAAGAATGCTATGCAAATGCTATGTCCAATGTCGAAAGTCTTTTTGTGATGCATTTTCACAGTTTCGAACTTTTTACGGATTTTTGAAAAAGATGATGCAAATGCAATTTTTTTGTAACTTTCAAAAATATTTTGCAAATATTTTTATATTTTTAGTTTTGCAAGTGTTTTTGGGATTTTTGAAAACAAAAAGAGTTTGGCTAAAATAGGTGCAAATATTTACAAGGGGGTGCATCTTATTTTTACAAGAGTTAGATTTTTAAGAATTTACAAGGGATGCATGATCCATTTTATAGATATGTATATACGGTTAATAAAAAAATTAGTGTAATGTATATATTCCTCAAACTCATTTGAAAATATATTTACAAACAAGTTTGAAAACTATAGTCTAAAATAATTTTTATAAAAAATTTTTGCGAACATTTACACATATTTGAATATCATTTTGCAAAGGCTTTTCAAATAGTATATATAGATTTTTCAAAACATTTTTGCAATCATTTTTCAAACAATTTGCAAATCATTTTTCAAACATTTTCATTCACACAAAGAAAAGAAATTTTACAAACAACACTTTTTTACAAAGGTTGAAAACATTTTACAAAATATTTTCTAAACAGCTTTAAAAAGATTTTTTGAAAGGAATTTCAAACTATTTTTCAATCATTTTGCAAAAGTTTTTTCATCTGATTTATTAATCAATGTATACAAAAATTCTATGGAATAATATGGATCTTTTTATTTTGTGGTTTTAATGAATTTACTAGGATTTGTGTTGTGGTTTATAAAGTATTTAGCCATAATTATTATTAAAAATACGAAAGTACGAGTTATGGATAAAGTATATACACAGTATATACGACCCCCTACACTTAGCTTGAGCTATGCCCTCAAAGATCAAAGATAAAGAGAGAAGACATAACTCGTACTGAGTGTAGAAAAGGCTAAAGAATAACGAATATGGAAATGGATATATGAATGAGAAGTCAACCGTAAGCAGCGAGGGTCAAGGGTGGGAATGAATGGATCGTACTCAGACTGTCTCCCCCTATACTTAGGGTAAGATATCCCTACGTATAAACATGAAGAGGAATCAGAGAGAGGATCAAAGAATGGAATAAATCGGAGTGCACCCCCTATGTATAGAAGACTAACAAGAAGGGGTGATACATACATATTTTTTATGAGTAACAAAAACTGAAAACAAAAAGAAGAAAAGAAGAAAAGAAAATATAAAAGCTCAAAGGAAACGATTTTGAGTGGCATTATCTGAATCTTTTGATGATACTATTGCTGTCGATGTATCTTCATAGCGAGGTACTTGGATAGAGTCGACAACGACAAAGAAAGTGTCATGCTCAAGGTAGGGCTTCAGTAGTTGACCGTTGACGACAAATGGTTATGCGTTAGGAGACAATTCTGATATCTCAATACTTCCGTTATCACACACTTCTTGAACTTTGAATGGCCTTGTCTATTTTCTTTTTAATTTGCCCGGGAAGATCTTTCGTCTGATGTGTCGGTCGTTCCAGCGTTTAACCTTATCCTTGTACATCAATGTGTTATCATATGCATAATCTCAAAATTCCAGGAGTCAGTTTAGATCATCTTTTCTCTTCTAAACACCTTGTTGTGAGTCCAAATTGCAAATATTAAATGGACACAATGATTTATGAATCAATTTCACTAGCAGGTGGCATGGCTTTACATATACAAGATGATAGGACGGCATGACCGACGGAGACTTGTAAGAGGATCGGTAAGCCTGGCAGACTGAGTCCAAAAGCTAGGACCAATTTTTCCTGTCCGGCTTGACAAGCTTTTGAAGTATCGTCTTGAAATCTCTGTTAGGTAATTCTGCCATACCGTTGGTCTGAGGATGGTAAGGAGATGTGACTCGGTGCTCGATCTCGCACTCCTTCGTTAATTTCTTGACCTCTTTATTTATGAAGTGACTACCCATATCTGATATCAGTATCTTCAGAATCTCGAATCATGATATGATGTTTTCTTTCGGAAAGCAACACACTGTACAGGTGTCTGCGGCTTGAGCAGGGATAGCTTCAACCCAACATCTCACATAATCAATGGCAAGAAGGATGTGCTCGTTTCCCTGGCTATTAAGGAAGGGTCCCGTGAAGTCGATGCCCCACACATCGAATACATCTGCGATATGAATGATCTTCAGGGGAATTGAATAATTAGCTGTGAGGCTTCCTTTCAGTCGCTGACATTCAGTGTATCGTTTGGCAAATGTTGTTGCATCCTTAAATAGTGTAGGCCACCAGAGGCCACACTACAATATCTTCGATGTCGTTCTATCTCCAGAATGGTGTCCACCCGATTCGAGCGAGTGATAATGCTCGAGGACACTATGTTGCTCTTCCCGGGGAATGCACCTATGCCAAATACAATTCGCTCCTTCCCTGAATAAGAGAGGATCTTCCTATTGGAAGAAATGGATCGTTGACAAGAATTTGTCCTTCCGAATCTGCATCCATTCATGTGGAACTATGACTGATATAAGGTAATTGACAATATCAACATACCAAGGGAGTGAATCCACGGCCAGAATTGACTCATCAGGAAAGATGTCTGTGATGGGTGCACTTCTCAGTGGAGGATCTTGCAACTCTATTCCGGAGAGGTGGTCTGCTACCACATTTTGATCTCCAGGCTTGTCTTTTATTTCCAAATCGAACTCTTAGAGGAGAAGGATCCATATGATTAGTATAGGCTTGGCATCCTTCTTTTGCTGTACAAATCTGATAGCAGAGTGGTCAGTATAGACAGTAACTTTTGATCTAAGGAGATAGGATCTGAACTTCTCAAGGGTAAAGACCACGACTAGCAATTCTTTCTTGATTATAGTGTATTTTCTTTGGGCTTCATCTAATGTTTTGCTGGCATAATGAATGGCATAGGATGCCTTGTCTTTCCTCTGTCCTAGAACAACCCCAAATACAAAATTTGACGCATCTCTCTTGATATCAAAAGGAAGAGACCAATCCGGTGGCTGTAGGACTGGAGGTTGAGTAATTAGCTCCTTCAGCTGATTGAATGAATGGAAAACTTGTTGATTAACATTGAATTCCGTTGCACAATAATTCTGTAAGAGAAAGGGCGATGCGGCTGAAATCACGGATGAATCTTCTGTAGAATCCCTCTTGCCCCAGAAATGACCTCACATTCTTAGCTGTTTGAGGTGGCTCTATGTTGGCAATCACATCCACCTTTCCCGGGTCGACTTCTGTGCCATGTTTGAAAATGATGTGACCCAGCACAATCCCCTCTATGACCTTGAAGTGGCTCTTTTCCCAAGATAATACCTGATTGACTTCACGATATTTCTGAAGTATTCTGTCCAAGTTCTTAAGAAAAGAATCGAAGCTGTCATCGCAGACTGAGAAGTCGTCTATAAACACCTCGAGAAAACTGCATACCATCTCGGCGAAAACTGCAAGCATGCATCTCTGGAATGTCGTTGGTGCGTTGTACAGTCCAAAGGGCATTCTCCTGAAAGTGTAGGTGGCGAACGGGCAAGTGAAGGTGGTTTTCTCTTGGTCTTCATGGGTGACTGTCACTTGGTTGTACCTAGAGTACCCATCTAGAAAGCAGAAGAACTCCTTGTGTGGCGATGCATGCTTGCAGTTTTCGCTCCTTCTCCACTCTTGAAGGATTCAAGAATATTCTGATATAGACCTTTTTGCCAGTCGTGATACAGACATTTGAGATATCACATCCATCAATTCTACTCTGCTCCGCTGTGATACAGACATTTGAGATATCACGTCTAGCAATTATTTCTCAAATGTCTCCACCGGAATATCACGACCTGCAAATTTACTCTGCTCCGCCATCTCTGATTTATGAATCAAATGTTGTCGTGCAAAAATCTCTCTCATAAAATGTCTCTGCCTTGTGTAAGACATATCTTGACCCACGTAAAAAACTTTTGAGGCGAGTCCTATGAACCCTACCCTTGATTGCTTGGGCCAACTTGTAAAATGATTGTAATATTGTTATATCTAATGATGTCACTCTCAGGAGCGGTAGGACTTTGCCTCTATCTACCACAAGTAAAGGGAAGAATAAAACTTTGATAGGTGAATCGTCATCTTCTACATCAACCGCATCAACAATAGGGAAGGGTGAGGAACAAGAAGGAGGAGCCATGCCATCTTCCATTCACCTCCACCAACATCATAAAAAATACACAAAAATCTGAAAAGTCAAAAAGATTAAAAAGATGTTCGCAGCAGAAGCGAAGCCGAGCCATCCATGGAGGAGTCGCCAACCGCATCCAATCCTACGCCTGTCGATGGAGCAAAAGCCCCACTTTTTTCTTTTCTACCAGCACCAACTTCGTTGTCTCCAACATGTACTCCTTTTTGTGATTCGGGTGTACATAATATTGTGGACAAAGATTTTGTTGTAAATAAGAACTCTATTTCTGATTTCAGTACTGTAAATATTCCTTTTACTGATGCAATAGAAAATGCTAAAAAAATTCAAAAATAAAATTGCATTATCAGATCCTAGAGTTGTGGATATCATTAATAATTTGACTGTTGAAATTCCTTTGATGAAGGCCATGGAATACATGCCCGCTGTAAAGAAAATTCTGAAAGAGGCATGTACAAACAAGCGTCGACCAACATGTGACAACAGACGCCAACAAGTTGAAAAGCATGTTCTTACCATGGCCACTATTGCAACTATCAACAATCTCCCATAGAAGAAATAAGATAAAGGAGCACCTTTGATCAGTTGTGAGATTTTTTATCAGGTCTTCGAGCGAACCTGGCTTAACAACAACTCTTCCATCAACCTCCTACCCTCTTCATTATTTCAGGAATTCGAGCAAGGTCCTCTCAAGCAGAAACAGAAGAGCCTTTAGTTTACTGAACGATACATTAAGAGATCCTGAGATCTTTTGGAAGACGTTGTGGTAAAGGTGCGGGACATGTAGTTTCCATTTGATTTTGTAGTCCTTGATATGGACTCCCACACACCCTTACTCCAGACTCCTATCATCCTAGGTCGATCATTCCTGCACACTTCAGAGGTTGTGCTTGATTATGGGTCTAGGAAGACCACTTTTAGCTCGAACAACAAAAGAATTACAATAGATACGATCAATGAGCCTAAAGTCGTAACTGATAAAAGTCATGTAGCATTGCCTGAAGCAGACTGTGACTTCATTGTAGAGATCAGAGACACACCAATCTCTTTAAATGATCCACAGAAGCAAGAAATCCTCTCTCTTGAGGAGGACCTAGAAAGCCCAATACATGCAAGCTTCGATGACATTTGGTAGTCAGAATCTATTTTTCCGTTGCATCTCTTCAATTCAGATGAGTCACTCTGGCCCGAACACAATGAGTGCATTGCATATCTATTTGGCACACCATTAGAGGATCATCAAGACACTAAGGTCTGCACTACCTCCAGAGTTCAGGAAGATCATCCTCCAACCATCACCATTTCAGAAGTGACCGAGAAGTCGGCCATATTAAAACCTGAACTAAAGCCACTTCTAGCAGGCCAGAAGTATGCTTTCCTTGCAGGTGCAGAAAACATGTATCCCGTCATCATCAATAGCAGGCTGACCCTAGAGCAAGAATCTCGACTCCTCGAGGTTCTAGAAAAGAACCGCAAGGCGCTTTGTTGGCATGTTTTAGATCTTTGTAAGATAAATCCTTTTTGTGTTCACACCACATCTATTTGGAAGAAGATGCCAAGCCGTCTCGTAAATTTCAGAGAAGAGTGAACCCAAATCTGAGGGACATCGTTATGAAAGGAATCATGAAATGGTATGACGCATGCTTCATTTATCCAATCTTTGACTCCAAATGGGTAAGCTCACTGCACATAGTTTTGAAGAAATCAGGGATTATTATGGTTACAAATGACAGAGGAGAGGAGATATCTATTCAAGTACCAACATCCTGGCATGTATGTGTTGACTTCTACCGCCATAATGTAACAACTAAGAAGGACCACTTCCCCTTGCTGTTCATTGATCAAGTTTTGGAAAGACTAACTGGCAAGGAGTTCTACAACCAAGTGGTAATCACCCCTGAAGACCAATATAAAACCATATTCACTTACCCTTTTAGCACCTATGCTTTCAGGAGAATTCCCTTTGGATTGTGCAATGCACTAGCGACATACCAGAGATGCATGCTTGTAGTTTTCGCCGAGATGGTAGACAGTTTTCTCGAGGTGTTTATGGACAAGTTCTCAGTCTATGGTGACAACTTCGATTCTTGTCTTGAGCACCTAGACAAAGTACTTCAGAAATGCTTTGAAGTTAATATGGTATTATCATGGGAAAAGAGCCACTTCATGGACACAAAGGGGATTATGCTGGGCCACGTCATTTCCAAACATGGCATGGAAGTCGAGCCGACAAAGGTGGATGTGATTGCCAACCTAGAGCTACCTCAGATAGTCAAGAATGTGAGGTCATTTCTAAGGCATGTGGGACTCTACATAAGATCCATCTGTGATTTCAGCCGCTTCGCCAGACCTCTTACAGAATTATTGTTCAAGGAGACAAAATTCAATGTTGATCAGCAAGTTCTCCTTTCATTCAATCAACTGAAGGAGCTAATTACTCAAGCTCCAGTCCTACAGTCATCAGATTGGTCTCTTCCTTTTGAGATCGTGACAGATGCATCATATTTTGCAGTTGGGGTTGTTCTAGGATAGAGGAAAGACAAGGCGCCCTATGCCTTTCATTATGCCAGCAAAACATTAGATGAAGGCCAAAGAAATTACACCATGACAGAAAAAGAATTGCTGGTCGTGATCTTCACCCTTGAGAAGTTCAGATACTATCTCCTTGGATCAAAAGTCACTATCTATACTGACCACTTTGCTATCAGATATTTACAATAGAAGAAAGATGTCAAGCCTAGATTGATCAGATGGATCCTTCTCCTCCACGAGTTCGACTTGGAAATCAAAGACAAGCCTGGAGATCAGAATGTGGTAGCAGACCACCTCTCCATAATAGAACTATAAGATCCTCCACTGAGCAGTGCACCAATAACAGACACCTTTTCTGACGAGTCAATTCTAGCTGTGGATTCACTCCCTTGGTATGCTGATATTGTCAACTACCACATCTCAATCATAGTTCCACATGAATGGATGAAGATTCAGAAGAACAAATTCTTGTCAACGATCCATTTCTACCAATGGGAAGATCCTCTCTTATTCAAGGAAGGAGCAAATTGTATTTGGTGCAGGTGTATTCCCTAGGCGGAGCAACATAGTGTCCTCGAGCATTGTCACTCGCTCGAATATGGTGAACACCAATCTGGAGATAGAATGACAACAAAGATATTACAGTGTGGCCTCTGGGGGCCTACACTATTTAAGCATGCAACTCTATTTGCCAAATGATGCACTGACTATCAGCAATTGAAAGAAACCCTCACAACTAAAGATTCAATGCCCCTGAAGATCATTTAGATCGAAGATGTATTTGATGTGTGGGGCATCTGCCTCATGGGACCCTTCCCTACCAGTCATGGATACGAGCACATCCTTCTTACCGTTGATTATGTGAGTTGCTGGGATGAAGCTATCCCTGCTCGAGCAGCAGACAACCATACTGTGTGCCTCTTTCTGAAAGAAAACATCATCTCGCAGTTCAGGATTCCAAAGATAATGATATCAGAAGGGGGTAATCACTTCGTTAATAAAGAGGTCAAGACATTAACGAAGGAGTACACCATCGAGCACTGAGTCACATCTCTTTATCAACCTCATACCTACAGTATGGCATCTAGGCATACCGAACCTCGTACAAGTCTCCGTTGGCCATATTGCCCTATCGCCTTGTATATGGAAAGCCATGCCACCTGTCAATGGAATTAATTCATAAATCATTGTGGGCAGTTAACATTTACAATTTGGACTTACAACAAGGTGGTCAGAAGAGGAAAGACGATCTTAACAAACTCCTGGAATTTCGAGATTAAGAATATGATAACACATTGATGTATAAGGAGAAGGTTAAATGCTGGCATGCCCGGCACATCAGACGAAAGACCTTCGAGATTGGATAGAAAGTGTGGTTATTCGATGCAAAGTTGAAGATCTTCCTGGACAAATTAAAAAGCAAATGGACAGTGCCATTCTAAGTTCAAGAAGTGCGTGACGACAGAAGTATTGAGATATCAGAATTGTCTCTTGACGCACAACCATTTTTCATAAACGATCAACTACTGAAGCCCTACCTCGAGCATGACACTTTCTTGGCCGTTGTCGACTCTATCCAAGTACTACGCTATGAAGATACATCCATAACAGTAGCAGCATCAAAAGATTCTGATAATGTCACTCAAAAACTTTTCCTTTAAACTTTTATATTTTCTTCTTTTCTTTTTTTTGTTTTCATTTTTCGTTACTCATAAAAATATGTGTGTAT
Source organism: Ottelia alismoides (assembly GCA_037367405.1). Lineage (NCBI taxonomy): Eukaryota > Viridiplantae > Streptophyta > Magnoliopsida > Alismatales > Hydrocharitaceae > Ottelia > Ottelia alismoides. The sequence continues at coordinate 936,052 of JAZKJV010001103.1, forward strand.
CACCCCTTCTTGTCAGTCTTCTATACTTAGGACGTACATTATCCTAAGTGTAGGGGGTGTGCACCCCGATTTATTTCATTCTTTGATCCTCTCCCCAGTCTCCTCTTCTTGTCTATACTTAGGTATATATTACCCTAAGTATGGGGGAGACAGTATTGAGTACGATTCGTTCATTCCCACCCTTAAACCTCCCTGCTTTGTGTGCAGTCTGCTATACTTAAGATTATTTGATCCTATGTATAGGGGGGACGGTCGACTTCTCATTCGTATATTCATTTTCTCATTTGTTATTATTTAGACTTTTCTATTCTCAGTACGAGTTATGCCTTCTCTTTTTCTCTCCAATCTATGAGGACATAGCTCAAGCTAATATAGGGAGGGTCATACATACTGTGTATATACATTAGCCATAACTAGTACTTTCTTATTTTTAATAATAATTATGGCTAAAATACTTTATAAAATACAACACATATTCCAGTAAATTCATTAAAACCACATCGTAAAAAGATGCATATTATTCCTCAAATTTTTTGTATACATTGATTAATAAATCACATGAAAATACTTTTGCAAAATGTTTGAAAAATAGTCTGAAAATCCTTTTGAAAAATCTTTTGAAAGATATTTGGAAAATATTTGTAAAATTTTTTCAACCTTTGTAAAAATGTGTTGTTTGTAAAATTTCTTTTCTTTGTGTGAATGAGAATGTTTGAAAAATAATTTGCAAATGATTTGAAAAATAGTTTCAAAAATGTTTTTAAAAATCTATATATACTGTTTGAAAAACCCTTTGTAAAAAGATTTTCAAATATGTGTAAATGTTCGCAAAAATTATTTGTAAAAATTATTCTGGACTATAGTTTTTAAAATTGGTTGTAAAATTATTTTCAAATAAGTTTGAGGAATATATACATCACACTTAATTTTTTATTAACTGTATATACATATATATATATATATATATATATATATATATATAATAGATCTCTTATCCCTTTTAAATTCTTAAAGACCTAACTCTTGTAAGTATAAAATGCACCTCCTTGTAAATATCTAAAAAATTGAGTTTGTACATAAATAATACACTGTGTACTTTTTATGCACAAAATACAAAGCCAAAACCCAAACTTCCCAGATCCATAACTTCCAAAAAACCCAAATGTACAAAAATCACCTCTAATTATATATATATCTTTTAATAATCTATTTAATAAAGGTGGTTTCATAATTTTTGGAGTTAAGGTGTGAAATTTAGGTTTTGGATCCTCGTTGTATAAGATACATGAATACAATATTCATTTTATTTATTCTTATTATTTTTACAATCTTATATTTTTATAATTTTGCAATTATTATTTATAACTTAGTACATATTGAAACCATATTAAAAACAAAAAGAAAACACAAAATAAAACAAGTCTATATAAAAATATAAGTAAAATACCTATGCTAATACTTTTAAATAAATAAAAGTAGATCTCATTCTTTTATTATTTATTCTTCTATATTTTTTTATATATACTATTGTAAATATTATCCTATTAAAATATAAAGCTAAAATAAAACCAAATAAAACACATCAAAATAAAATAATAACCAAATACATAGATGAATACCTGTAGTTATACCTATATAATATATATACCTATTTATTTAAAGACGCAGATAACATCATAAAAATATAATAAAAATATATTTATACACCTAAAAATAAGTTATAATCATATAAAATAAGGGAATGAAATAATAAAATAAGATATACAAATTAAAAATAAAATAGTCAAAACATAGATGAATATGCCTACAAATATACCCCTAAAAATTAACTAATAACAAATAACTAAAAAATTAAATAAAAATCATTATAGAATACTACTTAAAATAATAAACATTTTTTATTTTGTACTCAAAAGTTAATAAAATCATTTACTATTTTTAAATAATTAATTAAGAATAAACATCTAGTTTTGTCCTGTAGTGGGCTTATGTGGACCAATGCCAGCACGCCTTTTGTTGTCTGTCGGTCAACTCCCTCACCAGGCGTCTGACTCGTTAGAACTATCGAATCCATGATTTTCCTTCCTTTTTCCTGCTTGACCCATTGATCCATCATGATCGCTCCCTTCAGAGAAATTCATTATTGATCTTCCACGATTCACGTCGACCCTTTCGATTTTGTGTACATAGCCTAGATTTTTTCAACCAAGCCGTCACCTTCGCCTCCCTCATCCTCTTTGGTCACTGTTCCAAGTCTTGGAGCCCTGTTTCTTGATCAAGAGAGTTTCCTCCTTACAGGAGTAGCATCCTTACAGTGCGGATTGGCTCTAGGAGGACAGAGGTGCACTCACGACGGGGCTCCGACCACCTGTGCTCCCTGCCCCGCCGGTAGATAAGAGCCATGCATTTCCCTTTCTTTGGATAGATTTCAATTCCAGCATCTAATTTCTGCATTTACTTTAGTGTTTATACCGTAGTTTTAGCTTAATAATCTCTATTCGTTGTTCATCGGATCTCCGTTCCAGCAAACTTTTCCACTCTACTTCCACCTATTGACCGACTCGCCAGCCACTCCCCTTCGATCCCCAACAACGGTGCCATTTGATGAGAGATATTTTTTGCTCGGGGCATGATATGTCTCACCCAAGGCAGAGACGCAGTCGCTGTGGCGACCCACGAAGAACCTCAGTCGATAAGCAATCAACCGACGAATAAAGCAAGCAACGAATAGCACAAAAAGTTAGTTAAAAATTATTATTCTTTACGACAAGGTGTATAGCAAGGAAGCACGCAGAGGTCGAACAACATAGAGCAAATATGGTAGCCTATAATTATTTTCAACCAATGAGAACTATGTACATGCACGTCATTCATCATTTACACACACACACGCACACTCACACATATATCTTTTTGTGGGGTTTTTTACCTTTTTTATTTTATTTTTGTTTTATATTTTATTTTTTAATTATATATTTATATAATATATCTATATTTATATATTTTTTTATAAATTTTTATATTTCTTATTCTTTATGTAATAAGTAATATATATAATAATGGACAATATAGGTTAATATAACTATAATTATCCAAAAATTATAGAAATACTTATTTTTGGGTTTTAAATATTTTTTTATAGTTTTTTTATTTTTTGTGAATTTTTCTAATTTTTATATATTATTAAAGTAAAAAATAGCTTAAAACAAGGATAGAATAAATGGCCGAGATTGAAATGGAATTTAAAAATAGAAAATCGAATCCAAAATTTTCCAAATCAATTTTAATATTTAGATAATATTATAGGGAAAATTTACAAAATAGAAATTTGGACATTTATATAAATTTATCAAGGTTTTTGGGATTTTTCAATTTTTTAGAGTTTTGTTTTTCTAGCTTTAGTGATTTTGCTCTAAAGGCTAAAAATACCTAAATAAGCAACATATTTTTTTTGGGATTTTTCATAATGTTTTTACTTTTTTTGGTATTTTATACACTAGATATGAATTGTTTGTGTTGTAAATGAATTTTAATAAATACCAAAAAGGTCCAAAATTGTAAATAAAAATCTTGACGTGAAACTACAAATAATCAGAAACTTACACCTATTTTCTCATGATTTCTAGAGCACAATATGCATATTAAATAAATCCAATAATCATATAAAAATACAATTGCTAGCATGGGCATACATGTAAATAAAATAAACTCTAAGGGCCTTTATGCTATTTACATAAAAATATACAACATTCTTTAAAATTTATGGACCAAAAATAAATACAAATGTTCTAGGGGTATACTTGCAAAATGGTCACCTCATGTGAAAACAAAAAGAAGGCAGATTGTAAATATGTATATATGTACAATATAACTTATAACATATAAATATAGCTAAAGGATATATTTATATAACCTAACCCCATAGAACAATTCGGCATGTATTGGTCAACAAATAAATAAGTAGGGGGAGATAAGGAATGAAAACCATAAAAATATTTAATTATACACTCCACATATTATTAATTATTTATCAAAAACTTCAACGATTTTTAGTTAATTCATATGTACATATTTTTCACCAAATTCTTTTCCTATTTATTTCTAAAAATGTATAGAAAAATATAAAAATAAGCTAAAAATATTATCTTGTATATATGCCAAGAAATCCAACTTTCAAAATTTCAATTTCTCAACATCCGAACATCATAACTTTCTCATACGAACTCCAATTTCACTCTACTCACCTTTAAAATTCATAAAATATTATTCTTTAGTTAATGAAGGTGATTTCATTAAAATCAAAGTTCGTTTGTAAAAAGTAGGTTTTGGGACCTAATAACAATTGGATTTCTGGGCTATTTATTTTTTTAGAACACACTATTTATAGTTTTAATGATTTTATAATTTTTAGTCATTTTGTTGATCTTGTATTAAAACCATCAATTATTTCAGAATTCTTTGACAGTATTTAATATTTTAAATAAAAAACCCTAATTTATAGATGAATTTTAACTCTAGAGCATATACATATATTTAATTATATATTTAAATTAATTTAATAAAATATTTATTATTCTAATAATTAATAAAATATAAAAAATACTATGTTATTTACTAATTTCTTAAATTAAAAATCAAAACTCTATTTATTTATTTATATTCTATTTACCTATTTGGTTATATTATTTTTTTATTTCATTAAAAATTATTATTTAGAAAAATAAATTATATAATAATTTAATATATTTAATTATTTATACTTTTCATTTTTATACCAAACTTAAATAATGTTAGTTTATATTTAATTTAAATTTTATACACATCAGTCTACCAAGTGTTGACACGTATCAACACCTGGAGCCATCTTCCACCTCAAGAAGATGTTGATCTTCTATTTAACCGTCTTTTCTTCAAACATTTTTCTTGCTGCCATTATTCAACCTCAACTCCACCTAAACCTTGATCCTATCTCTAACAACCCTCTTATATGCTAGCCCTAGGATTCAACCCAACTACCCATGGATTCCTCTATAAAATCAACCAAACATCACTCCATTCAAACTAACAACTCCTGCTACCAGAAATGCCTAGTCTATCTCCGCTCTTCTCCACCTCATCCCGGCCGACCCCCGTGGTGATAGCCCTTGTTTAGTGTCATGTGTGGAAGAATGCTGATCGGAGGAGCATTCCAAGGCAGAGCTTTGCTTTGCATCGCCACCATCATCGTCTTAGAGCTTCAGGACCACCATCCGTTGAGTGAAGAACTGAAGTTCATACAATTTCAAATCACAGGCGAATCATTCCATCCATTTCCATTTTAATTTCTCAAATTTCACATCTAATTAGTAGCCTTAATTACGTCATTAGCATCTCTTAATCACCATCTTTAATCGCCGCCAAATTTCTCACTTTAATTTGATTTGATTCACCTTAATATTTCACTTGAAAACCCTCTTCCTGGAAACTCTTTGAGTTGCAAATACTTTAACCTTTTAGCTGATTCTCCTTTGAATTGAGCATCATTAACTCCATTGCAGGTTCTTTCAAATATCTGGAGTGCAGCATATTCGATTTATCTTCTGGATTCGTCTCATTTTTTCCATCGATCATGAGCATCAACCGTTCTTGGAGGCAAGCTCTAGCCGGTCGTCGACTCAGAGCCTCTAGTAGACATCTCTTTTCTGCCCCTCTGTGGGTGAGGTCGGAGGGGATAGGAGATCCCCTCCTTGCCCTACTGGAGAAGTTCCATCGCCTCCACATCGTAGACGATCGTCGGAGACGAAGAAAGAAACTACCATCATTCGGATTTGGGGAAGAACGAGTTGAAGAATAGGAGGCGCATTTTGCTGACGCGTGGCAATAGTAGACGGTCAAGATCGCATCAGAACCTCTAATCCAGGCCATCCATATCGAAATGGTGGAACAATATTACAGACACCCCTGTAGATTCTAAAAATCCAGAAGTGTCTCTAGACTTTTGCATAATTAAAAATAGATCCCATGTAGGGACTTATTTGCAAATTCCAGAGTTTTTCTTGCAAATAGGTTCTGACCAACGACCTATTTGAAAAAAATCATTTATCTTTTTGTGTAGTATTATTTTACACATTATTTCTTCGACATTGGACTACATTATAGACCTTGAACCGTATTCAATCAAAGTTGTATTTCTTTTCATTTTATTTTGCTTTATTTTCTGGCATTTTCTTCGCGAGTTTTATTTGTCAATTTTAGACCCGTTTTATTTTGGTCTTCTTCTTTTTTTCTCGAGCCCACTACGCAAGTCGATTTCTCTACTATATAGTACCACTATTATTCTATTTTCTCACCTACTATATTGTAGATAACTTAATTGAAAAATGTCCATTTTAAAAATTAGGAAAAAATTGGAAAATTGAAAATCAAATAAAAATTTCAAAAATTAAAACAAAAAAGTTATCTCTTTCTTCAAGAAGAATTTTACAATCACAAAATATTCTCTTTTTCTCAAAAACCTGAGTATAGTTATTCTGCTTCCTCGAGTTCGATCCATGGACATTTACTTGGATAATATTTTGTGTAGATAAAAATAGGAGAGAGCTACTTTTATTCTATTTATTCTCTCTCTCTCTCTCTTCTATTTTTATTGAAATTTTGTTTGATCAAATCGAATTTTGATTTTGAGCAGTTCTCTACACCGACACTTTTTTACCACTCGTAAATTTTTGGTTTATCAAAATGGCGTCGTTGTCAGGGAAGCGTTAGCCATACTTTGGTTTTTATCGTATTTTTATGATTTTTCTTTCTTCTTGTTTTTATCAAAATTTCTCAAGTCTTCTTGATTTTTCTTAGTTTCCTTTTGAGTCCTTTTATGGTTTTAATGTTTTTCTTCCAGTTTTATCGATTTTTTATTCTTTGTTGATTTTCTTGATTTTTAAGATTTTCTTAATTTTTGGTTGTGGTTGTTGATGATTTTTGCAGGGATTGCAGGACAGCTAGTTTCTTAGGAAACCAACTCAGCTAGGAGCGCATATATCGACTTTTTCTTTACGATCCAATTGGAGAGGCAAATAGAGAAAGCAACGATAGTATCTACATTTTTTTCTTTGGTGAGGGAGGGCACTTGCCCATTTTTCTATTTTTATGATAGAGAAAGGGGCACTTGCCCGTTTTGACTTTTGTAAAAGGGGTCTACTAAGGACATCCGATTTGTAGATCAGACTTTAAAATTTAATCATGGACTATTTCACCAGGTGCTGGTGCAATTGGGGGACCTCACCGTGGGTTTTTGTTTTCTACCAAGTTTCCTTTGTTTCTGCATTTCTGTGGCGCCTAGTGTTACATGCATGATTGATTAGATGAGTAAAGTAAAATCCCACTATCCTAATCCACATTTAGGCGTAAATAACTAATTTTGGAAAATTAATATGTTCTTACGCTAGAGCTGTTGATTTAGTACTCGATTTTTATGGCTTTGTAACGCGTTAGTCTAGATTTACAATTTTTGTGCAGATCACCTTGCATGTAGACTGCTGGCATCATGTATGATTTCTACCGCATTCTATGATTCTCCTTTCTTGAGACACATTTTGAAAACTGCAAAAAGTACCTACATCCCGTTAGATATTTTTGAAAATATCAAAAAAGGTGAAAACCCTCAAAAAAATATTTTTTCCATTTAAAAACTTGACAAAAATAAATAAATACATGAACTTAAATTTGTATTAGGAGAGCAAACTCCTCATTATATTCAGGTACATCTCCGGACAGAGTGGGTGAGGATGCAGCCTAAGGATTAGAGCCAAAAATCCTTGAACTTTTGCCTTAAGTACACGTGCATCACTTTTTAGTACATTGTTGCGAATGTAAGCACCTGCCTCTGACCATAGAGAGTTGTTTTGGTGTACTCATACCTCACAGTCAACTCTAGGCCTGATATAACCTGGTAGTCGGGGTAGATTGTAACACTGTTGGGGGTGTGAGCGTGTACATTGGGCGACAAGGAGACACGCTCTGTGAGTTTGCTTAATATAACTGATTGATCACCAAAATAAAATTAAAAAGATAAAGACCAAAGTCTTACGGTCTCTACCTTATGCAGTTGGTGAATCTGGGGATTGCATTGTGTTTGTATGTGAGGTGTGCATTATTCCATGTCTTATATGTCATCACACTCATGTTCCTGATTTGACATCATATTATCTCCTGTACTTTCTTTTTACATCAAAGATGATGATTAGATAGATTTTACGCTCAGACTCCGTGAGATTTTAACATTCCACCATATGTTGCATGTCTTCACAAACTCAAAGATGGCCCTCTTCTTGAGTTGGTTCCACTTAGTCACGAGGAGAGTCAGACCCAGACTCCCTAGCCTCCCAGCCCTTCAATTGAGGCAGCCTCACGCATCAATTTTCCGTCTATTTCTCATGCATGTTTTTCATGGAGTTCTTATGAGACTTTTTTCTTCCCAGAGGATTCGAGGATCATGGCTTGAGAGAAGGACCAGTTGAGGATAGAGATGTTGAGGAGAGACAGACTGAGGAGAGACATACAGACGAGAGACATGATCCAGCTTCAGATATCACTGAGGGGATTCTAGACACCTTACAGCATATGAGCTTACAGATCAGAGATCAGTGTAGAGTCCAGAATGAACATAGAGCTGAGATCATTGCGCTGAGAGCAAGAGCTAGGAACCCACCACCACCTGTCGTGGTTCCCTCTACCTTACGATATGAGTATGACCTTGGATATAGGATGCTACACCATTGGATTTGGTTACCATGAAATCGAGGGTAATACAAGCGGAGACCGTCCTTTATCTCTTTTCTTCCCAAGTACTATGGGAACACTTCAGAGGAGTCGTTTACTTTTCTACAATAGTTCGAGATGATTTGTGGTATGGCTAGCTATCCAGGAGTTACACAAGAGGCTATACGCCTCAAGACCTTCCCTTTGCCTTAGCAGATAAGGTACTTTACTGGTTGGCTCACTTGGGGAGGGAGATTTCTACATGGGATGATCTGAAGTCCACATTCCTGCGTAAATATTTTCCTCTGGGATGGACGAACATGATGAGGAGTCAGATCTCCAATTTTACACAGCTGCCACATAAGTCATTCCATGAGGCATGTGATCAATTCAAGGATTTGACAGAGAGATGCCCTCATTACGGGATTCCTTTGAAGGTACTTGTTTAGAAATATTTTGGATGACTCTAGCTGGATATACATGGCCTAGTGAGCATCGCATATGGTGGTAGTTATCTCAATAGGGTTGCGAAGTTAGTTTGGTCCATATTTGAGGGGATGGCAGAGAACTCACGCATTGTCTATTCCACTCGGGCATTCCAAAAGGGCCCACAGTCACCACATCACTGAGAGCATCAGAAGGTGTCATATGTTTCAGAGTTTGATTCATGATCCAACATGAGATTTATTAGTGACATTAGTCAACATGATGCAGAAGCAAGTTCATGAATTGCATTCACTGCAAGAGTTTGAGAAACTCTCATCCCGTCCTCAGCGGTGGAGTGATTTGATGAAGAAGGTGATCGAGTTGCAGTGCAGTACCAGTAGTCTCGCACTCCTTCTACTTCTCAGCCTATACGGAGATCTTTGCCCGCTCCTCCCACCAGTCAGATATCGTATATTAAAAGCAAGCCTATACAACACACCAAGTCTCCACATATTGATTAGCATGAGGATCCATCCATCCCGAGTCAAATCACTAGCACTGGAGATGTTGATTCTCACGCTACTCTTGAGGTCAACAGGATTTGGTATGCTCCTGTTTAGCCTTCACCAAACTTTACTCCTAAGAGCGTACACCAACAGCAGCGGCAACAATATAGTCATGGACGTCCACATTTCCATCACTATCAGCCTTACATGCAGCAGCAACCTCGCTAGCATGCCTATCAGAGACCATATTCACATCAATACGATGTTACACGTTCACATCCATATCAGTACTAGAAGCAGCAACAATCTTCCTTTACACCACAGAGATCTCCTCAGCCTTACAAGCCACAATAGCACACTCCTAGGAAGGAGAGAGTAGACAGACATGGATACCACACTGAGTCTGAGATGTCTTCATAGGCCCTGACACTGAACCAGATCGTGGACATGTTTAGCACTCTCTAGACAACACATAGGATAGAGATGGAGCAGGGTAACCATCGTAGGGATGAATTAACCACACCAAATACCACTCTCCCAGACATGCCTCAGATGAATCTGAAAAACAAGAGGAGGCATTCAGATCAGGTAGACACCACCACAAGTACGATCTCTTTTCCTGAATTTTTATCTAACTTCATTCGTCTTTGGAGTGGTAGATCACCACGAGTACTTGAACGAGAGGAGGAGAGGGCACATGATGAGGAGCGAGAGCCAATCCATGATGATCACAATGACACACATTCTGATGGTAAGGAGGAGGACCACCATGATGATGAGGCCCAACACAATGTCCAGCATGATGATATTCAGGGAGCGATGCAGAGATAGTAGACATGGACACATGTGACTCAAACGATGATACCACGCAAAACCATGTAAAAACCCCCGATACCGATTTTTCTTCCTCTATTTTAAAGAGTTTGTACATACTTCTGAGACTCTCGATGTACACGCTTGATTCTTCTGATGTGAATAAAAATGATTTTGTTGTTCTTGTGATTGTTCCTTTTCTCGATTCTTTGTATGGAAAATGAATGAAAACTGCCAAAAAGAATGTTGTCACCCCTGAGACAAAATGGTTATTGAAACGCCGCTTCTTTTTGAAGATTCTTCTCAATGATGCTTTGGATCACTTCCCAATGCTCAAGCAACAATTGAAGATAGATGTACTACATGTAGGAAGAAGAGATCATGTACAAAGAAGAACGTATTGACCAAGGCCACATCTCGCGCTATACAGAATAGATTACCCAAGAAGAAGAAAGATTCAGGAGAACATTATGTCAGATGCGAGATTTCCCATGTAGCATTCAATCGCACTCTATTAGATAACAGTTCCAAGATCAATATGTTACCAACTTGTTTGCTCAACAATCTCGAGTTAGGTCCTCCTTACAAATCCCACATGATCCTTCAGTTTGCCGATAGATATGTAAAGAGACCTAGGGGTATTTTGAGGAACGTTATCGTGATCATGCAGGAGATGCAGTTCCCAGTTGACTTTACTATACTGGACATGGATTTCCCTACATAGTTGCACCTTACCTCTATCATTCTTGGGAGGCCTTTCTTGGAGACCATGAAGGCCCTCTTCGATTATGATATAAGGAAGGTATATGTTTGTGCCGAGGGAAAGAAGGTACATATAGAGATGGCGAGAGAATCACATATATCCAATGTCACTTCTATAGCTAATTTAGATGCCCTGAGTTCCTTAGCTACCTATGATTACATGGATGAGGTTTGCCTTGATGACCTTAAGAGGTATCGAACAGGGACCCACGATATCCTAGCAGGATGGGTCCGAGACTATAGTTGGCAGTTCATCTAATGGTACATTTTTTCAACATGGATGATGATGAGCAGATGGAGCAGACACCTGATGATTTTATTGCATACATTTCTTATTCTGAGAGTTCACTCAATTCCTCCACTTCAAATGAGCTAGAGATTGATTTTCATTTAGTTGAGTTATTTTCCTCTAGTCCTTCTGAGGATGAGCATAGTAGTGAGTTGGATGATGTTTTACACATCTTCGGTAGTCCTACTCTAGAGAATATTGAGATGGTGGATAACCATATTGCAGATACATCAACCACCAGCACGGATCCTAACACGCATATGATGAATCTCATATAAATCATGTTAAAATCCATTTATTATTCTCCTTGATTAAACAATTCAATAAAAATCACAATTAAATCCTTATTATTAGTTTGTATTATATTGTGAATAATCTGGTGTAATTAACCTATATTTTCAAGCCCTAATTATTGTATTTTATTACTAACATTTTCTTTTTTATATATTTTATTAAAACCCCTAAAATTAGATTAATTATTGTTTAAATTAATTTTGGCTTTTAAAATAAATTAAAAATACCAAAAAAATCTCAAAACCACAAAAAATACATCTTTGTACAAATGACTTCTTTTGGGGTTTTGACCAACATGAATCTTGTGGATCTCATCAAGATCTACAACTTTCATATTTTGACTTTTCCCTATTTCAGACTTCTACTATTTCTTTTAGATTTTTTATTTTCCTATTTATTGAATTTTCTCGAGCAGCCACGCGGTACCCTCTGGGTCGTCCACTTGACCGCACCACCTCTTACCACCCGATCCTTCTTCTTTGTCGTTGGATCACCCTCTCCCCACCTCGATCTTAATGGTCACAACCTCCATAGTTGTTTGATCACTTCATCAGATGTGATCCCCACCGCACCTTACCGCCATTTTCCCGATCGCATGATCAACCACCATCCTATGGCTCGTGATCACACCACGTCGCCCAGACTCAAGCAGCCATTGGATGAGGCCCACATCACATCACAATCGTTTCCCTTTTCCCACTTCGTAGTAGTTAGATAAGATCATATGATCTGATCTGAAGCACCCACCCACACCCTCATCAGGACCATCAGATCGAGCGATCCAACGATCATCTGTCATCTTCCTCCTCCCTAACGTCTATTCTCCAGCAGTTACACCTCATAACCCCTTTGCCCCCTTCCATTTCAAGACATCACCTTGATCTCACTCTCCTCAATCCAAAGTCTCTCCCACGTAGTTCCCACTTCACTTACCTTCGCCAACCCATAAAAGCCTCAGATCCGACCTTCTCGAGTATTCAGTCAGTTGTTACATCTTCACCACCACCACCATAACCGGACACCCTCTCTACCTATATTAAGCACCCTCTTCCCATCTTCTCCTTCATCCACCACTCGCAGGGTTGCGACCTAGCTTCCTCCACCTTCTGGTGATAACGGAGGGCGGCATGTCAAGGCGACGATGGCTGCAAATCTCAGGTGTGATCCATGTCCCCTTCAGCCATGTAGTGGCCGCCTTAGGCACCACCGAGCATCGAGGACCGGCTGGCCACGTCATGCGAAGACGAAGCATCTCCGGATGCTCAGCCCAAGCCCCAACTTTGCCAATGGCCTTCCAATCAGGTATCCTCCTTTCCGTCAATTTTCTTTAACTTTGCTCCTCATTTTCCCGATGCTCACCTTCACCCTCACCCTGACCGATCACCAACCATCCTACGACCTACACCACACATCCACCGTCCTCGTCGCACCCTCCAATCACTGTTCCCACTTCTCCACAACATGTTCACCTCCGACCTGTCTTCTTCTTTTCCTCGTCGGAGAAGGAGCTACGATCCTCCATCCCCTTGTTCCTACAGTACCTCACTCCACCCCACTTCGAACCTGCACGCTTCGAATCTACTAACTCATGTAGGTACCTTCAATGCCGGACTTCGAGCTTCTGCTCCGATCTCGGACCTCGTCTCCGATGATGCTTCACTGACTTGAACTTTCAGCCATCATCGAGGGTCTGCATCACCTCCATCATCTTCGCTAGCCTCGTCTGAAGGTCGCACGACCTTTAGAGCACCATCTGGAGGCTAGCAGAGCTCCTGGACCTTCCCCAGAGCGCAGCTCCTTCCGACGGTGAGGGGCAGAGCATGACGGGCAGCCACTGTCCGATCATCTAGACTTTCGTATTTTCTTAAAAATATGGCTAATAATTCTTTAAAATTCATTAAAACCTTAAAAAAAGATGTAATTATTCCTCAAAATCTTTTTGTATTTATTGATTAATAAATCAGGTGAAATTTTTTTTTGCAAAATGTTTGAAAAATAGTTTGAAAATCTTTATGAAAAATCTTTTGAAAACTATTTTGAAAACATTTTGTTACATGTTTTCAACCTTTGTAAAAACATTTTGTTTGTAAAGTTTGTTTTCTTTGTGTAAAAATAAAAATGTTTGAAAAATGATTTGCAAATGGTTTGAAAAATGGTTGCAAAAATATTTGAAAAATCTATATATACTGTTTGAAAAACCTTTGCAAAATGATTTTCAAATGTGTGTACATGTTTGCAAAATTATTTGTAAAAATTATTTTGGACTATAGTTTTCAAAATTGTTTGAAAAACATGTGTCAAATAAGTTTGAGGAATATATACATCTCACCTAAAATTCATTATATATACTTATAAAATTGATTACTTACACCTGTAAATTCTTAAAATCCACTTCTTGTAAATATAAGAAGCACTCCTGTGTAAATATTTGTACCTAGTTTTTATCCAAAATCTTTTTATTTTCAAAAATCTCAAAAACATTTGCAAAATTAAAATCCAAAAACATTTGAAAAATCTTTTTGAAAAAAAATGCATATGCATCATCTTTTCAAAAATCCATAAAAAGTACAAAATCTTGAAAATTGCATCACAAAAATATTTTCTGCATTCTGCATAGCATTCGCATAGCATTAGCATTTTTTTGGATTGAGTTTAATGTTTGAACAAGTCTAAGTAAAATTCGAAGATTGGAGCTTGATTGGACCTTAAAATCTACCTAATAACAGGAACCTTATAGGAACTGGGTTTGAGGTACTTCAGGTCTAGTTGACTTAATTCTTTGAGGATTACAGGACTTGGTTCAATGAATTCTTGACTGCCTAAGTAGAGTATTTCAGAACACATGCACGACTCTTGTTGATAATGACCTAACTTGGACACATGCACCTTTCACATGGCTCAACTCAGTTGGAGTGGTGAGGGGATTGGATTTGCCGGTATGAGACGCACACAAGTGGAAACACTTGTCCTCCTTTAAGGAGGGAATTGCACCCTAACCCGTCCAGTGATGAGGAATTCTAAAGACAGGAGAGTGTGGGTTGCGATAAAGCTTCAAAATAGGGATAGTCTACTGGCTCAAGAGGAAAAAACTCCCTATGTAAATGCTGTTGTATATAGTATTTCAAAAAAAAGAGAAACAAAGAAAAAAAAAGAGATAGGCATGTACAAAAATAAAATGCCTGTCAAAGTATGTGAATATGTTGTATAGAAAATAAGAAAGCTTGAGCTCCAAAGTCATATCATGTGAGCATTTTGAAAGCACAAATCAATCTCAACCATTGAATTTGTGAGCGCATGGATTGAGATCCATGGACATCCAAAATAGTACAAATAGAAGGGTAGCACTAACCTTTTATTTACATAATGTGAAATACAAAAAATCTCTCTTTCTGTCTCTCTAATTTCTCATGGTTGTTCCCTCTCTTACTCAGCAATGTGGTCGTCCACTTGTTGACCTAGATATCCTCATATCCACCACATCACCGTTATGTCGCCGGATTGATTGCTCGTGGTTCTCCGTCTCCTTCGGTGTGCCTTGATCGTGAAGAAGACATCAGATCTCATGAGATGAGATCAGGAGACTCGCTGATTGGATTATAACCTTGGATTGTGAGGAGCACACGATCATCAACACTCTCACAAGCATCTCCTCCGTTGGATCGGACTTGAGACATGAGGTCTCTTACTTTAGAGACTCGATCGCAACCACGCTTCAAGGGTAACCCTAATATCTTGTTTGTTGTTTAGATGAAACAATCCAAGAAGTGTTCTTGGATCATGTGGTTTCATTGGTTTAAAATTTTTTAAATTTCGTTACCTCGAGCAACTAGTGCGACTAGTCTCTCCCAATCACATATGAGGTAATCTTCATGCTTCCGTAATGCTCTTAAGGTTTTCTCCATAACCTTCACTAACATCTGTAACATAAACACATTATTTAAGTACAAGGAATCTCCCACTAGATAATGATAGTCTACATGTCTTGACGGCGACTGCTGCAACAGATCCCATCTGGATAACTATCTCCCCTTCATTAAGATTCTTGTTCTCCAGAAACGCAACAAATTGCATACATGAATAGAACCAACAAAAGCTACGACCCAACTACCTTGTTGTCCTATGAGAAAATTGGTTTTAATGATGAAAGTAGATATTATACATGTCAGGGCATTGTCTTTATCATTCTTTAAGGTTTTCAAATAGTTTGTACAATCTCTTTTCCAGTGCCCAAGACTTTTCCAGTGATGAGAAACATCCATTTTATTGGATGTCAGATGTGTGGAAGCATGCGATGACGAGTCAACACTTTGACTCTTCTTGTTCACCTGTTGAGCTGGAGTCTTCCGGAGCCCACATTTCCGACTGTGCTCTATGCAGTTCACATCACCGAACATTTCTTTTAGATTCAATATTATATCATGGTCATTATCTGTGTCCATATGTTGCTTCTGATGCACATTAGATAGAGACCCCAGAATATACCATCGAACCAACGAGTAGTTGACGAACCGCGAAATCAGCCCTCTAAAAGTGTGTAATTAGCACTGAATATGTCATCGCAGTCGGGCCGAATCGGTCTCATCAAAGACCATCTAATTGATATGTTAATAAGAATCAAACGATCGTATTTTTTTTACTTGGCAAGAAACCAAGGTCGAACTCAGGGACACGAGCCTCTCTCGTATTATCAAGATTTTTATCTATTTAACTAAGTGTTGAGTTGAAGAACATAGGTCAAATCATGCAATAAGACAAGATAATGCATTAAAACAAAACATGCATTTTTTTATTTTATTTTATCATGCAAATAAATGTAACAAGATGTAATGGAACTATACCCTATATCAGAATGATGAGCAAATTTAACAATGAATCGATTTCAGATTTAATTGAGATGACAAACTTGATTTGAACAAGGCATAGGTTGAATAATAAGAGACACTTGGCTATCAACATATTACATCGAAAATAATGTGTCCATCATATAAAATAACCATGCCATTATAAAGCCCATCAAACAAGCTTTAAAATGAAACTGAAATTGACTCAAACGATATTACGATGCTCAAGATATGCAATAATGAAGGCAAGGGCATAAACGTAAGAAAACATGAAAAGATACCTATAAACAGGTCCCTGGGAGGGACTAAAAAGCAATAAAAATAAAGTGTGAGTCCTTCCCTGTAAAAATCCACACGCGTGGGGGCATTATTGTAATTCTTCAAACCCGCAAGGGTACGAGCGCAAAATGCCCCAGGCGCGTATGGCCGGCACGTGAGCTCTGGACCTATTTGTAAATTGTAAACTTCGAAGGGTTTCTCTGCAAATAACCCAAGTTCGCACGTGCAAAACACATGCGCTCTCAGGTTCGGATGCACTCTGAGGCTCGGCTGATGCTTCGGGCTCGAGGTAGCTTCGGAAGAAGCTTCAGCTAGGCTCGGAGGGTAGGCCTAGGCTCGATTCAGGTTCGACGTAGCCTCGGGATTTCCAAGCGTGAGCTTTGGCGATGAGGCTAGGATGATCTTCGGTGCTGACACGTGGTCAACCAGAGACCGTTAAATCACGAGGATCCTACGGCATCTATACTTGGCGTTCAGGAGCGACGTGGCTGCATCTGCGTCGTTGGATGAACCCCGAGAGAAATCATCCAACGGCGCATGTACTTCCTTTTTCATCTTCAGCTGGCGGCGGAAGCAGAGCTCCAACGAAGGAGCTCCCGCTCCGCCGCTCCATCTCGGACACAGTGAACCTTCCCCGAGCGCCATATACAGTCGTCGAAGTAGAAGGGATCACGAAGAAGACGCTGGTCCTTCTAGATCAAGCCATCGGAGTTCGGATGTTGTGGACGATGCTGATGAAGTCCACTCCGATGGCGCTCTGGCCATTGAAACTCATGCACCTACAGATTAAGTACAGCCATTCTATGCATGCAGGGGAGTTAGAGGGTGTGCGTGTGAGTGGTGTAAGGTTCCATGTGAGCGGTCAGAGGCGAGGAACCGAAGCTCCATCTTCGACGACCGGAGAGGAGGTGGGTTGACGGTGATTGAGGTATGGAAGAACGGAGAAGGGTGATAGGATGAAGCGCGTTAATGGGGTTTGGTTTGTGAAGCTCTGGAGGTGAACGACGAGAGTCGGCAGGAAGTGTAGCGACCTAATAAATTACGAGATGAAAGAAGAAAAATATAAAAGGGTGTCGGAGGGATTACCTGAGGTCGGGCGGTGCGGAGGCTTGTGCGCGAGCTCCAAGGCGGAGCTCTGGTCTTTGCTGGACCCCGTCAGCCAATCGGGGCAGCTTGAGCGGGCTTGGAGCTCCGCAGCACCGCTGTGATCGATGGTGGGTCGACACTGGAGGCGCTGGTCATCGTCGCTCGATCCAACCACCTCCCCCTGTCACCAGGAGGTGGAGGAGGGCTGGTCCATGCCCCACGTAAAGGTGGACGCATGAATAAGGGGGAGGAGGCGGAGTATTTGAAGAAGGGGGGTCGGTGGTTGGTGAGGTGGAGTCATGGTTTGCGAGGGAGATATGGGGCGACTGGAGGAAGATTGTAGAGGGTGGACGTGCCCGCGAGGATGAAGGATGATGGGGGTGGACCGTGAAGCGGTTGGCAAGGGGAGAGGTAGTCGGAGATGGTGGAGGAAATAGAAAGGGGGAACGGCGTTCGCGAGATGGAGATCGTGGGTGAGAGGAGCTGCGGGAGGTTGATGACAAAGCCCTGGCCGTTGGATTGTAAGATCCAACGACTGTCAGTGAGGCGCTAAGGGATGGCTGAGATTAGATCTAGGCTGCGTGATCTGAGCGTCAGGAGCGAGCCACGTGTCGTGGTGAGGCAGCAGCACTAGCGGACGGATCAGATGCGAAGGAGGGCGATCGGATGGCGCAAGAGGCACCACGTGTCGTAAGGATGAAGAGGCGGGCACGAGCAGCGATGATGAAAGGCGAGGGAAGATCAGACGGCTTTGAAAAAAGGCGTGCGTGGCGAGAGTGGAGCCGTTGGATCAGAAAGAGATCCAACGGCCCTGGGCGAGGGCGGAGGAGACAAAGAAGCCGGGCCACGTGGCCCAACCAGAATGGGACATGTGGCCCAATCAAATTATTCAGAGAGAAATGTTTATTTTTGAGGAGTTAAATGGTCGAATCTGAGAAAACTCAAAACATGAAATTGTAGATCTCGATGAGATCTACAAGTTTCTTTTTGACAAAAAATGGAAACGAGGTCAATTGAAGACAGAAAATATTTTTGAGGGTATTTTTAAGGCTAAAAATACCACAAATTTTAATTTTGCCATTTTTTTGTGATTTTTAATTTATTCAAGATTCTTATAATTACAGGACTTTATCTGGATTTTATTGACACATATTTAAGCAAGGGGGTTAAAAATGAAAAATTGTGATGATGAAATCGGGTTTCATCACCCCCCCATACTTAAACTATGCTCATCCTCGAGCATCAAAGAGAATGAATAAGCTGGATTAACCCCCTTGTGCATGTGAGTACATGATCCAATTTGTTCAAGTCTACTCAACTTTAGAGGTCCAAAATTCTAGAGTTCAACTCAGCCTTAATCAAGATGCACCCAATTCCTCTAATTCTTCAGACTCTCTCTGATATATATATATATATACTAAGGATATGAAATTTAGTGTTGACTGCAATTCCGAGAGTAGAGTCAAATCGCACCCAAAATCTTGGGCCAAGAAATTCTCCTAAGGACCAAATCCTCAACACTAGGGAATAAATCAAATCTTGCATCCAGTCCATCATCTCTTTAATTGTCAGACTTAGAAAATGTAGATGGAAGGCCAGTAATGGAGGGCATGGGATTGTGTCATTTCTTCTCTCCCTCTTATTGGAACAAGGATTCTCTCTAGTGCCTTTTTATGCAACACATTTTTTTGGTGTTGATCAGTGCGTCCGTCAAGAGAAGTTGGAGTCGTCTGCACTTGTTTTCCTGGGAATACACCGGGGTGTGTCTTTTTTGAGTACCTATCGTACCTTCGACACCCAGACTTGTAGCATTTACGATGCATAGCCGTTTTTTGGTGCAATCCCGACTCCTGGTCCTAATAGCGGTGGTCCAAGTGGACACTTTGAAATGGTTGGGAGCGCTCGCCTTTGGTGGAAGCTCTTTAATATTTGACTTTGTAGAATGAGAGCTTTTCTTTGACATATCTTTGATTTGTAGTATTTTTGGCTAGCTCCTCTGCTTTTACCAAGAGTTGGCGCACACTGATCAACATTTTTTATTTATTTCACACCCTGGCACTTAGGTCAATCTCAAGATATTAGTATAAGAACCAAGTTCTCATACTGGCTAAAAATTGCTGACACTCAGGTTTCATGAAGCCTTCAAAGATTTTATCCCATCCTCGAGCATCATTAGATCAAGTCCAAACTCGACTTCCTCATCCCAATCCCTTAAGTGAAGAGTCAACTCATCTCATCGAAACCACAGTCGTGCATGTGATGTGTTGATCATATTCTTATTGTCTGAGACTAAGCATGGAATATAGCATGCAAATCTAGAAATCTAGGGAAATGTGGATGACTAAGTCTATGACCCTGATGGCTAAGGATAGTTAACCTAAAATCTCAAAGACCTCGTAAAACTTAGTTTCCTTGATCATTTTAGATCCTGGATGGAAGTGTGAAAGTAGAGGATTAATCCAACTCCTTCATTCAAAAAATGTTTTTTTGAAACTTCAAGAGATATTACGACTGCCTAAACTCAATTAAGTAGATGCATCTGCATTCAGCCAGTATGGATGTAAGTATAGGTTGGAGCCCGTTGCTTGAGGACGGGGCCTTATGCGATGTCCTCTAAACCATCCAATCTGCTAAGGGTGAACCCTCACTGAACGCAGCTACTTAAATGGGCTTAGTAGTCACTAATGACTCCTAAATGATTTTTGGGTTTTTCTCATTTTTGTGGATTTCATTAGAAGGTTAGAACACTGGTTAGACTCAACTTTCCTTGAAGAGAGAAAGAAAATTTTTCAAAACCATGTCACACAAATAAAAATTTTCAAAACATTTTCGAAAGATTTTTCAAAACAAGGAAAACTCATTTTTTAAATCATTTTTGAAAATATTTTTTAAAAAATAGTGAAACATAATATAGAAAAGCCGTGAAAACAATTGAGTCCTCTTAGTTCAAAGGATTTTTACTTTAGCCAAAAAGTTTTAAATTTTTCAAATTTGTCAGATTATAGCTAAAGTAAGTATACTGTATATACGGTATACCCCCCTATACTTAAACTTTACTATGTCCTCATAATACTAGATGATACAAGTACATAGGTCCATTTAAATATAAAGGAATATATGGGAGCTAAGTGGGGCTCCCCCTATACTTAAGTTAGAAATAACCTAAGTATAAAGGCAAGGAAAGATGAGTGGAGAGAATCACAAGGACTCGGGTCCCTCCTATACTTAGGCTGAGATTAGCATAAGTCTAAAGATGAGATTTGATGTTGGGAGAGACCGAGGTGAACGAAGAAGAAGGATGGATTTACAAGTGAATGGATGAATCTGCAGAGATGAATGGAGTGTTTACGGGTCTGGGGAGTGTATCAAAGCAAACATGGCTCAATCAAGTATGCAACACCCTTCCTTTTCACCAACTCACACATGAAACCAACCGAGGTTGGTTTATTATCTTGTCCATTTTATTGGTGATTAAAACATTGTAATTTTACGTAGGAAAAATGTCAAGTACGAATCAATGCGTAAACGAGGGTGTTGCTCTCCCAAAACCAAAATTTTACTCCATTTTAGGTCGACTTGCAATTAACAGTCCCAGTTATTATTTGAGGTTGTCACTGAATTAAGGTGAGCATAAAATCAAGCAATCATCGTCTACCGTTCATTCCCATTTTCCATTAACCTAGGTGATCAAGCTAGGAGGGAAACCGAGAAAAACCACGTAACCAATAGAAATCATGATCTAGGTAAGCGATAAAACATGCAGTGACTTGGCGATAATACGTAAAAACTCAGGCTGTTTTAAAAACCAAAACTCATATATGCAAGTCGATCAGAAAGCCGCACCTAATCATGCTTCTATTAGCAGGAAGAATGTTTATTAATTTTGGCTAAGTGAAGCTATATTATGTGCGTCTAATTTTTTAGTGTTTCCTACCTACGAGCAAGAACATAAAAATGCGAATTTTAAAGTAAGCTCAAAGAGCTGCGTACTCGATCCTAAGTCGACACTTAAGTGGGAACAAAACCCCACACAACCACAATCGTTCGATTACACTCGCGAGTCTTCGATCGAAGACCGCTGTAAAAGATGATTATTACATGAGACAATGATATGCAAAAATGACATTTTTTTTCTTTCTTCTCGACGTGCTCCAAGCAAGCTTCTGCGACTCCCCGTAGCGGGTAGCTCCTGCTCCTCGCCTCCTTGTATCATCAAGGGCCCTGCCACAAAAGCAACGGTTAGAGATCAGTCGAAGAGAAAATTTTGATAATGTAAAATAGATGAACAGAGTGACCTATATAAAAGAAACACTTAATTAAACAAACAAAAATCCAAAAAATACAAGAAATGAGTCGTGTCCCCGGCAACGGTGCCATTTGACGAACCGCGAAATCGGCCCTCTAAAAGTGTGTAATTAGCACTGAATATGCCATCGTAGTCGGGCCGAATCGAGCTCATCAAAGACCATCTAATTGATATGTCAATAAGAATCAGACGGTCGTATTTTTTTTACTTGGCAAGAAACCAAGGTCGAACTCAGGGAGACGAGCCTCTCTTGTATTATCTAGATTTTTATCTATTTAACAAAGTGTTGAGTTGGAGAACATAGGTCAAATCATGCAATAAGACAAGATAATGCATTAAAACAAAACATGCATTTTTTATTTTATTTTATCATGCAAATAAATGCAACAATATGAAATGGAACTATACCCTATATAAGAATGATGAGCAAATTTAACAATAAACAATTTCAGATTTAATTGAGATGACAAACTTGATTTGAACAAGACATAGGTTGAATAATAAGAGAAACTTGGATATCAACATAATACATCAAAAATAATGTGTCCATCATATAAAATAATCATGCCATTATAAAGTCCATCAAACAAGCTTTAAAATGAAACTGAAATCGACTCAAACGGAATTACGATGCTCAAGATATGCAATAATGAAGGCAAGGGAATAAACGTAAGAAAGCATGAAAAGATAACTACAAACAGGTCCCTGGGAGGGACTAAAAAGCAATAAAAATAAAGTGTGAGTCCTTCCCTATAAAAATCCACACACACGGGGACATTATTGTAATTATTCAAACCCGCAAGGGTACGAGCGCAAAATGCCCCAGGCACACATGGCCATCACGTGAGTTCAGGACCTATTTGCAAATTGGTAAACTTCGGAGGGTCTCTCTGCAAATAACCCAAGTTCGCACGTGCAAGACACATGCGCTCTCAGGCTCGGATGCACTTTGAGGCTCGGCTGATCTTCGGGCTCGAGGTAGCTTTCGGATGAAGCTTCGGATAGGCTCGGAGGGTAGGCCTAGGCTCGATTCAGGTTCGGCGTAGCCTCGAGATTTCCAAGCCTGAGCTCTGGCGATGAGGCTCGGATGATCTTCGGTGCCAAGACGTGGTCAACCAGAGACCGTTAGATCACGAGGATCCAACGGCATCTGTACTTGGCGTTCAGGAGCGACGTGGCCGCATATGCGTCGTTGGATGAACCCCAAGAGGAATCATCCAACGGTGCCTGTACATCCTTCTTCATCTTCAGCTAGCGACGGAAGCAGAGCTCCGGCGAAGGAGCTCCCGCTCCACCGCTCCATCTCGGACACAGTGAACCTTCCCTGAGCGCCATGTACAGTCGTCGAAGTAACAGGGATCTCGGAGAAGACGCTGGTCCTTCTGGATCAAGCCATCGGAGTTCGGATGTAGTGGACGATGCTGATGAAGTCCACTCCGATGGTGCTCCGGACATTGAAACTCATGCACCTGCAGATTAAGTCCAGCCATTCTATGCATGCAGGGGAGTTAGAGGGCGTGCGTGTGAGTGGTGTGAGGTTCCATGTGAGCGGTCAGAGGCGAGGAACCGGAGCTCCATCTCCGATGACCGGAGAGGAGATGGGTCGACGGTGACTAAGGTATGGAAGAACGGAGAATGG
This sequence comes from Ottelia alismoides, assembly GCA_037367405.1. Classification (NCBI taxonomy): domain Eukaryota; kingdom Viridiplantae; phylum Streptophyta; class Magnoliopsida; order Alismatales; family Hydrocharitaceae; genus Ottelia; species Ottelia alismoides. The sequence continues at coordinate 960,026 of JAZKJV010001103.1, forward strand.
TGATGGGACGAAGCACGTGAATGGGGTTTGGTTTGCGAAGCTCTGGAGGTGAACGATGATCGTCGGCAGGAAGTGTAGCGACCTAATAAATTATGAGATGGAAGAATAAAAAATACAAAAGGGTGTCGAAGGGATTACCTGAGGTCGGGCAGCACGGAGGCTTGTGCGCGAGCTCCAAGGTGGAGATCTTGTCTTCGCTGTACCCCGTCAGCTAATCGGGGCAGCTCGAGCAGGCTTGGAGCTCCGCAACACTGTCGTGATCGGCGGTGGGTCGACACCGGAGGCGCTGGTCGTCGTCGCTCGATCCAGCCACCTCCCCTTGTCACTGGGAGGTGGAGGAGGGTTGGGCCATGCCCCACGTAAAGGTGGACGCCTGAATAAGGGGGAGGAGGCGGAGCATTTGAAGAAGGGGGGTCGGTGGTTGGTGAGGTGGAGTCATGGTTTGCGAGGGAGATATGGGGCGACTGGAGGAAGATCGTGGAGGGTCGACGTGCCTGCGATGATTAAGGATGATGGGGGTGGACCGTGAGGTGGTTGGCGAGGGGATAGGTAGTCGGAGATGGTGGAGGAAATAGAAAGGGGGAATGATGTTCGCGAGATGGAGATCGTGGGTGAGAGGAGCTGTGGGAGGTTGATGACAAAGCCCTGGTCGTTGGATCGTAAGATCCAAGGGCTGTCAGCAAGGCGCTAAGGGATGGCTGAGATGAGATCTAGGCTACGTGATCTGAGCTTCAGGAGCGAGCCACGTGTCGTGGTGAGGCAACAACACTAGTGGATCGACGAGATGCAAAGGAGGGCGATCGGATGGTGCAAGAGGCACCACGTGTCTTAAGGATGAAGAGGAGGGCACGGGCGGCGATGATGAAAGGCGAGGGAAGATCAGACGGCTTAGGAAAAAGGCGTGCGTGGCGAGAGTGGAGCCATTGGATCAGAAAGAGATCCAACGGCCCTGGGCGAGGGCGGATGAGACAAAGAAGCCGGGCCACGTGGCCCAACCAGAAAGGGTCGCGTGGCCCAATCAGATTATTCAGAGAGAAATGTTTATTTTTGAGGGGCTAAATGGCCAAATCTGAGAAAACTCAAAACATGAAAGTCGTAGATCTCGAGTTTCATGTTGACAAAAAATGGAAACGAGGTCAAATGAAGACAGAAAATATTTTTGAGGGTATTTTTAAGGCTAAAAATACCACGAATTTTAATTTTCCATTTTTTTGTGATTTTTTATTTATCCAAGACTATGATAATTACAAGACTTTATCTGGATTTTATTGACACATATTTAAGTAAGGGGGGTTAAAAATGAAAAATTGTGATGATGAAATCGGGTTTCATCAGTAGTCCTTATTCAAATTTTCACTAAATTTTAGTTCTTCCATAGACATAGGGTTTGTGTGCTTATTCTCAGTTAGCACATAATCGATGTGCTCTATAGAGAGAACAAGCTCCAAATTACGATCCAATCCAAATAATTTGGTCCGGTCAACTGGTTGACCTCTAAAATCCTATTGAGCGGGTTCATGGATTTCATATCAGAGATTAAGAATGCACTCATATAAGAATATATAAATATTTATATATTCAAATTTAAATTCTTTGTTAAATCCTTTTTTATCAAATTAGTCTTTCCTTTTCGACTTTGAAAGTCCATTCCTTTATCAAACTTTCAAAGCCAGAGATATACTCAACGCTATATCTCTAGCAAGATCTAGGATCTCTTTCTTATCTTTCTTACATCTCAATAATATGAGAAAAGACAACTTAGATAAAAGAAGCAGGAACTCATTCCATCTTGCAAGTCTAACTTGCATTTATCAATTTAGTCTTTAACAGTAGGCCCACCACCCCTAAAGTGTTAATTGAATCAACCGTCAACAGGAATAGAACTCGCTATGCACAATCAAAACTGCCTCAATTATTTAAGGAGAAATATTGGGGTCAATATGCATACGACATTACTCTTTCGAGAAGGAAAGAGCCTGATCTATGTGCACTTGTATGTAGGAGCTATCACTTTGGAAAATTAATAAATCAAAATTTTGCGAGAGTTAGAAATGTATCAGTATAGAGAACCACTCAAAATCAAAATTTGATTTGATCAAATAAAATATCAATAAAAGTAAAAGAGAGAAAGAATGAAGTGGATCTCTCTGATTTTATATATACTAATTATTATACACGTAAGTGCCCTTGGGTCAAACTCGAGGATGCAGAATAACTATACTCAGGTTTTTGAGTAAAAGAGAATATTTTTGTGATTTTAATTTATTCTTGAAGAATGGGAAAACTATTTTTTATTGGTTTTATTTTTTTGGAATTTTTAATTTATTTTCAATTTTCCAATTTTTATCTAATTTTTAAAAGGGATGTTTTCAAGAAATTTATCTACAATATAGTAAGTGAGAAAAAGGAATAATAGTAGTACTATATAATAGAGAAATCGACTCGAGCAGCGGGCTCGAGAAAAAAAGAAGAAGAAGATAACAAAAAGGGTCAAAAATCGAGAAATAACACTCGTGAAGAAAACATCAAAAAATAAAGCAAAATAAAATGAAAAGAAATACAACGATGATCGAATATGGTCCAAGGTCGACAATGTAGTCCAATGTCAAAGAAACAATGTGTAAAAGAATACTACACAAAAAGATAAATGTTTTCTTTCAAATAGGTCCCTGATCAGGGACCTATTTGCAAGAAAAACTCTAAAATTTTCAAATATATCCCTAAGTAGGGACTTATTTGTAAATATGCAATAGTTTGGAGGTGATTCGAAATTTTTGGACTCTACAGGGGCATCTATAATATTTTTCCACCGTTTCGATATGACCGATGTGGATTAGAAGCTATGATGCGATCTAGGTCGTCTACTACTACCATGCATCAGTAAACTGCGCTTCTTATTCTTTAACTCGTTCTTCCCCAAATCTGATGGGCGACAGCTTCTTTCTTTGTCTCCAGCGATCGTCAGCGGTGTGTCGGCGATGGAACTCCTCTAGTAGGGCTAGGAGGGGATCACTTATCCCCTCCAAGCTCACCCATGGCACGACGGAATAGATATGTCTCCTAGAGGCTTTGAGTCAACTGTTGGCTAGGTCTTGGCTCCAGGAACGACTAATTCTCTTGATCGATGGTGAAAATGAGACAATTGCAGATGATAAAATCGAATATATTGCACTCCAGATATTTGAAAGAACCTGCAATGGAGTTAATGATTCTTGATTAAAAGGAGAATCGACCCAAAGTTTCTATCTGCAGCTCAAAGAGTTTCCAGGAAGAGGGTTTTCAAGTGAAAATTGAATGTGAATCAAATTGAATTCGAGTGACAAATTTGGTGGGGATTAGAAACGGTGATTAAGAGATGCTAAGGAGGTGATTAAGGCTACTAATTGAGCATGAAATTCAAGGAATTAAAATTGAAATGGATGGAATGATTCACCTGTGATTTGAAGTTTTATGAACTTCAAGTCTTCACTCAATGGGCGGTGGTCCAAGAGCTCTACGCCGACGATGGTGGCGATACAAGATGAAGCTCTGCCTTGGAAAGCTCCTCTGATCAGCTAGCTTCCACGTAGGCCGCTCAACCAATTCTATCAACACGAGGGTCGGCCGAGATGAGGCGGAGAAGAGAGGAGATCAACCATGTGATTCTGATAGCAAGAGTTGTTAGTTCGAACGGAGTGACGTTTGGTTGATTTTATAGAGGAATCGATGGGTAGCTGGGTTGAATCCTATGGCTAGCATGGAAGAGGGTTGTTAGATGGATAGGACCAAGGGCTTAGGAGGAGTTTATGTTGAATAATGGTGTCGAGAAGAATGTTTGAATAAAGGATGGTGAAACTGAAGCTCAATAGCTTCTTAAGGTGGAAGATGGCTCCAGGTGCTAGCACATGTCAGCACCCGGTAGGCTGATGTTTATAAAATTCAAACTAACTATTAATTAATGCTATTTAAGTTAGGTAAATAAATGATAAGTGAAAATAATTAAATAAATTAATTTAGTAGGTAATTTATTTTTATAAATAATAAATATTTATGAAATAAAATTATAATATAAATAAATAGGTAAATATCATACTTAATAAATAGAGTTTTGACTTTTAATTTAATAAATTAATAAATGACATAACATTTTTTATATTTTATTAATTATTAGAATAATAAATGTGAGTTCTATGAATTTCTCTAGATTTTAATAAACTAATTTAAAATATAATTAAATACAGGTCTATACTCTACAGTTCAAATTCATTTATAAATTAGGGTTTTTTATATATCTAAAATAATTGTGTTAAAAAATATGAAATAATTCATGGTTAAGAACAAGATGAAGAAAATAATTTAAAACTATAAAATCATTAAAACTATAAATAGTGTGTTCTAAAGAAAATAAATAGCCTAGAAACGCAGTTGTCATTAGGTCCCAAAATTGACTTTTTGCAAATAAATTTCGATTTTAGTGAAATCAGCATCATTAATTAGAGAATATTATTTAATGAAATTTAAAAGTGAGTAGAGTGAAATTGGAGTTCATTTGAGAAAGTTATCATATTCGGAAGTTGAGAAATTGACAATTTGAAAGTTGGATTTCTTGGCATATATAAAGATAATATTTTTAAATTATTTTTATATTTTTTTCTGTACATTTTTAGAGATTAACAAGAAAAGAGTTTGGTGAAAAATATGTACACATGAATTAATTAAAAATTATTGAAGTTTTTTTGATAAATAATGAATAATGTGTGGAATGTATACTTTATTCTTTTTATGGTTTTCTTTCCTTATCTCCCCCTAGTTATTTGTTTGTCGACCAATCCATGTTGACTTCGTCTCAATGGTTAGGTTATATAAATATATCCTTCAGCTATATTTTTATATTTTATAAGTCATATTGTATATATATATATTTATTTACAATCTGCCTTCTTTTTATTTTTTTAATTTTCTTCTTTTATTTATTTACATGTTTTTGATGCATAAAAGTGCATTTTTATTCATGAACATAGTTTTGATAAATGATGGAAATTAATGAATATTTACATGCATTATTAAGGTTTTTAAGACAAAATGCAGACATAATGTTAATGAATCATGGATTCATCAACCCTCTATATTAAACTCTGCTAGTCCCTTAGCATAAACTTATTTGAAAAATAAGTGAAGAAGAAAGAAAGTTAGAATGAATTTGTTTTCCTAAACCACGTCATGAGAATAGACAAAGGATAAAACTTGGTCGGAGCCTTAACTAGGATTAGGAATTTAATCTCAACAGTCCTCAAGTTCCACAAATCCTTATTTAGGTTTACCCCAATAGCAACCTCAGATTCACTTATCCATATCACTAACTCTATCAATCCTTGAATTCAATTTATACTGTATGTGAATTGTATTAGCTCTCTCTGCTTAAAGAAGCGAAGAAACTACTCATCCCAATAATACACTCGTTGTCTTATCCATCTACTCTTTCCTCCAGGAGGCGGGTTTTGGAAGCTTGGACCATTGTGGTCCCATTTGGTATTTGGTGGCTTCTCTTTGTATTGTCTTTGTAATGTTGCTTGCACTGCATCAATCTTTTTGTGCCTCGACGGATATAGCATCTTTTCATTCCATCTAATTTTTTAGGTATTGGAAAAATTGTGCCAACAGATCCTTCCCTCATTCGAAGCATTATTTCAACTCCACAACTCCCATCTTTAGATGTCTGCATCACTAGACAAGGATGAAAATGCACTACTAAAATGAACTACCCTTCGCAACCCCATGCAAGTTGAGCTAAGTGCAAGTGCATGTGTCCAAAATTGGTTCACTGATGAAGAGTTAAACGGATGACACCAAGTGTTCTACTTAGGAAAATTTCAGTTGACTTCCCAAACATAGTCTCATGGAACCCAAAGATTTATGTCCATCACCTGAAGAGTCTAGATTCCAGTTCCTAACTAGGCTCCTTACAATAAAAGTTAAAGGCCATAATCAAGCTCCATCCTTTAGACTATTCCTAATTTTTAGTTAGAGAAATCAAATTTTATCTAAAAAATGCTAACGCAAATGCAACCATGTTTTTTTCAAGGTCATTTTTTGAATTTTACTCATTTTTATGGTTTTTACAGGTTTTGTAATTTTTATGAATTTTAGGGCTTTGTAAATTTTATGGATTTTTTAATTAATAAAAATAAACATATGTACAAGAATTTTAGATAAATTACCCATATTTTATACGAATTGAATAACTAATGAATTTTACCAAATTTATATACAAAGAATTTTACAAAGACTAAATGATTTTTACACATATTTTAATAAATTAAGAGTTTACATATTTTAAATTAAGAATTTTAAATAAGGATTTTACACATATTTTTCTTATTTATAAGGATTTCATAAATACATAAATAGATAAATAAATGGATTTTAAATTAACACTTACACACTTTTTATGGATTTTATAGATATAGAAAATACATAAAAGTATGAATTATGGACAAAAGTATATATAGATATAAACACATACCCTATACTTAGCTGGTGCTATGTCCTCATAGTGTCAAAAGAGAAAAAGGAAACCATAGCTCGTGCTAAGTAAAAGTAGGTGAAAAAGAATAAAAGAATAGAAGTCATTTGACCCCCCTATACTTACGATCTAATCATCATAAGTATAATGGAAGACAAAGATGATGTGACTGTGGAAAAAGGAATATACAAATGAAGGACCAAAAGAAAGAAAGGAAAACGAAAACAACGAAATCACTCGGTCCCCCCATACTTAGGATAAGGCATCCTAAGTATAGACAAGAATATAGCCATAAATTAGGGACTAGTGGTTAGTATAAAAGAAAGGAAAACGAGATAAAATAAAAAAGAACAAAATTGAAAAGTTCAAATCAATGGGCAATTGGTCCCCCTATACTTAGGATCTAGTATCTTAAGCATATAAGACAAGCAAAAAATGGGGACGATTGTGGACTATGAAGAATATACAGGTAGTGTATACTCCAGAAAATCGAAAGGCTCACATGTCTCTATACAAAATGAAATGAAGTGGAAGAGTAGTCATGCATCCTATACAAAGTAGATTACCTCAACACGAGCCAGATGATATGTAGTCTCCATGAAGTGCTTCAGTATCTGCCCATGCACCACAAATAGTTCTGCACCGGGTGACACATCTGATATACCTATGCTTCCATTGTATGCAACATTCTGATTATATGCGTCCTTACCACTTCATTTTTAATTTGCTAGGAAAAATTCTCAATCCTGCATTGAACAACCAGACTTTCTGACCACTAACAAAGATCTTGTGTTGAATGTGTCCATCATGCCATCTCTTTACTTGGTCCTTATAAATGAGAGTGTTCTCGTATGCTTGATTTCGAATCTCTACTAGCTCATTCAGATCCATTTTCCTATTGTTTCCTACCTTCTACATATCTAATGAAATCTCTCTGATGGCTCATTCATATTAGTGCATGATCTCTACGGGCAAATGGCATGGCTTCTCATGAATCAGTTTGAAGGGTGAAGTACCTAAGAGAGTCCTATTTGTAGTATGATATGCCCAAAGAACCTGGTTTAGAAGCTGTGACCAGTTCTTCCTATCCGGTCGTAGTAATTTCTAAAGAATAGATTTCTCCTCCCTATTTGAAACTTCAGCCATGTCTTCTTCTGCGGGTGGTAAGGAGAATCTACTCTGTAATCAATGCCATAATTCTTCACTGTATTTTTCACCTCTTATTAATGAAGTGGCTACCCCCTTCGAAAACAACAATACGTGGAATACTGAACCATGAAATCATATGTTCCCTCTGGAACCTGCACACCGTCTCCTACTATCCACGATTCATGCGGGTATAACCTCCACCCATTTGCTAACATAATCCAAAGCGAGAAGAATGTACTCGAAGCCACATATTGAGGGGAACGATCCCATAAAATTTATGACCCATGTGTCAAAGATCACACAAACGTGCCTTGCGCATAGGCATAGTATCTCTAGCAGTGACTATCCCTACCACTCTCTGATAATCTGGGCAACTCTTCATGAATGTACATGCATCTCTAGTAAGATTCAACCACCAAAATCCGCTCTGAAGTACCTTATGTGTTGTCCTCTTCCCTGAAAGATGTCCCCTTGCCTCAAAGGACTGACACAAAGTGTGGACACTATTGTATTCCTTTTGAGGAATACATCGCATGTATATACAATCTGGTCCCTCACGAAAAAGAATCGGATCCTCCCAATGGTAATATCGTGCTTCAGAAACTAGCACGTTGACTCGATCCTTAGGCCAACCATGTGGACTCTTCTGTGTAACCAGAAAGTTCACTATATCTGCATACCATGGAAGCTCTGTAACTGCAAAGATACTTTCATCTGGAAATCTCTCTGCAATATCTGGCATGCACTCATCTGAAGGCTGATCTGTCTGTAGTCGGGAGAGGTGGTCAACTACTACATTATTTACCCCAGGTTTATCCTTAATGTCCAAATCAAATTCCTGGTGTAAGAGAATCCATCTTTGAAGGCATGCCTTGGCATCCTTCTTCTCCATTAAATATCTGATAGCTGAATGATCTATGTAAACTGTGATCTTCGAACCAAGAAGATATGATCTGAATTTGTCCAATACAAATACCACTGCCAACATCTCTTTCTTTGTCACCGTGTAATTACGCTAAGCATCATCTAAAGTCCGACTAGCATAGTGGATGGAAACAGGAAGTCCATTCCTCCTTTGTCCTAATACAACCAGACCACAAAATCTGAAGCATATGTCATGTTCTCAAAGGGAAGGGGCCAATCAGGTGGTTGTAGGACAGGAGCACTGATAATCATCTCCTTTAATGTGAGGAAGGCACTAAGACATTTTTCATCTCAAAAAAACTCTATATATGTGCCTAATAATTCAGTTAATGGTTGAGAAATCTTAGAAAAATCCTAAATGAATTGTCAGTAAAAAGTGATGTGCCCTGGAAAATATCGTAACTGCTTGATTTTGGATGGTGGCTCGAGATGCTTGGTGACATCCACCTTGGTAGGGTCAATCTTCATGCCTTGCCTGGAGATGACATGCCCCAACACGATCTCGTTTGTAACCATAAAATGGCTCTTTTCCCACGACAAAATGAGATCCACCTCACAACATTACTAAAGAACCTAGTCTAGGTGCGCTAAACAATCATCAAAGAACCCACCATAGATCGAAAAATTATCCATAAAGACCTCGAGAAAATCACCAACCATATCTGTAAAGATGGCAAGTATGCACCTCTAGAATGTAGCAGGGGCATTGCACAAACCAAAGGGCATCCGTCTAAAAGCATACGTGCCAAAGGGATATGTGAAAGTGGTCTTCTCATGATCTTTAGGAGCAATGGTAACATGGTTGTATACAGAGTAACCGTCAAGGAAATAGAAGTACTCCTTCCTTTCCATCCTCTCTATGATCTAGTCTATAATGGGCAAAGGGAAGTGGTCCTTCTTCATCGTGGCATTCAATGTACTGTAATCAGCGCACACCCATCATGATGTGGTTACTCTCTTTGGAATCTCCTCTCCACTCTCATTCTTGACCATCGGAATGCCCGACTTCTTCGAGACAACATGTAATGGGCTGACCCATTAAGAGTTGGAGATGGGATATATAAACCCTGCGTCAGCACCATCTCGTAATCCCCTTCTTGACAATATCTCATAAAACCGGATTCAACCTACACTGAAACTCTCTAGAAGGTCTGTTGTTATGATTGGATAGATATTGTGGGAACACAAAGCAGGATTTATCCCACGAAGATTGGATACATTCCACCCAACAGCCTTGCAGTTTCTTTCAAGAAACTCCATCATACGAGATTCTTGCTCTTCGATCAAAGATGAGATGATAATGACCGGAAACTATTGATGTGGACCAACAAGGAAAGCATATTTCAAATTAGGTGGCAAGGTCTTCAGTTCTGGCAATGTAGAATATGGCTTTGGCGTATCCACATCTGTATGCATGCATCTATGTTGGTGGCAGATGTATCTGCAATTTTAAAGGAAGATATGCACGTTTAAGTCCCCTGCAACAACGACATTTGATGAATTGCATTTTCACCACGTTAATAGTAGTCTTTTGTCGTTGTACAAGTGGTGAAAATGGTTCAACAAAAACCACAATTTCAAATATGTGGAAATTATTTTACTTGGCAAGTATACCAAGGTCGAACATAGGGACACGAGCCACCTCATCTATTTAGTGAAAATTATTTATTAATTAATGTGTGAGTATTTTCTAAGCTTAGGTCTTCATGCAGATGTGATATGCAATGCAGATAAAATAATGCAAAGACAAGTGATGCGTGCAATTTTTGTTTGATTTTAAGATGCACTTAAAAGATGAGATGCAATATGAAAGATATACATGCTGATATGTATGTGTAAATATACCCCAAGACTAAATTCTTAAGCAATAAAGTGAGGGTCGATTTTAACGACAAGTTGAGCATTAAAATTGAGATCAAGCATATATTCATAGCAAAGATTTATAGAGCAAAAAACACTATGTATCATCAAATATTAGCACCTTTAATAGAGTGTCAAATCAGGGATTAAATTTTGCCATAAAATAGAGAATAAAGTAAGCTTTAAAATGAAACTAAATCATGCAATTTAGAATTAAGATGCTCAACATACGATCAAAATGGTGCTAAGGGCATAAATGCGTAAAAATGCATGGAAAAATAAATATAAATATTGCAAATCGGTCCTTGGGGGAACGTATTTGCAAATAGAAAAACTCGGAGGAACCCCTGTATAATTTGTCCTTTTGCGTACAGGGGGATTTTTTTTATTATCGAAACTCGGCTGGGCCTTTGTATAATTTGTCCATGCATGCATATGATGCACTCACTCCTAGACCTAGGTGTAAATTCTAAAAGCCTGGGATGGTCTCTGCAAAAATCCCTACCCTCATGCGCAAGGCACGTGCGCAGGGCGAGGTTCGGGAGGTGGCATGGCTTGGGATATGTGTATGCATCGGTTGCTTCGGGTGGTGGCATGGTCAACCCGAGCCTACAGGATAGTCGTGAGGCTCAGGCCTTCATCAGGGCCGTCTGATCCAAATGATCGGAAAGTGGCTGCTCGTCGTGCTCTGCCCCTCACCGCCAGAAGGGTTTGTGCTCTAGCAAAGGTCCAGGAGCTCCGCCAACCTCCAGATGGTGCTTTAAAGGTTGTGCGACCTTTAGACGAGGCTAGAGAAGATGGAGGAGGTGATGCAGATCCTCGGTGATGGCTGAAAGTTCCAGTCAGTGAAACATCACCGGAGACTGGGTCTGAGATCAGAGCAGAAGCTCAAAGTCCGGCCATTGAAGGTACCTACAAGAGTTAGTATAACCAAAGCGTGCAGGTTCGAAGTGAGGTGGAGTGAGGTCCTATAGGGGAGAGGGGATGGAGGACCATAGCTCCTTCCTCGGCGAGGCAAAGAAGAAGATGGGGTGGAGGTGAACAAGTCGTGGAAAAGGCGGAACAGTGATCAGAGAGTGCAACGAAGATGGTGGGCGTGTGGTGGAGGTCGTAGGATGGATGGTAATCGGCGATGGTAAGGGTGAGCGCTGGGAAAATGAGGATCAAAGTCAAAGAAAATTAAGGGAAAGGAGGATACCTGATCAGAGCAGGCCATTGACGAAGTGGGGGCTTGGGCTGAGCATCCGGAGATGCTCTGATCTTTGCACGACGAGGTCAGCCGATCCTCGGTGCTCGGCGGTGCCTGAAGAGGCCACTACATGGTCGGAGGGGCCATGGATCACACCTGGGACTTGCAGCTGTCGTCGCCTCGACATGTCGTCCTCTACTGTCACCGGAGGGCAAAGGAAGCTTGGACGCAGCCCCCCGAGTGATGGATGATGGTGAAGATGGGTAGAGGGTGCTTAATATAGGTGGAGAGGGTGGCCGGTTATGGTGGTGGCAGTGAAGATGTAATGGTCGATTGAATACGTGAGAAGGTCGGATCTAAGGCTTTTATGGGTTGGCGAAGGTCACTGAAGTGGGAGCTACGCAGGAGAGACGTTGGATTGTGGAGAGGGAGATCGAGGCGATGGCTAGAAATGGAAGGAGGCAAAGGGGATATGAGGTGTAACAGCTGGAGAAGAGATGTTAGGGAGTAGGAAGATGACGGATGACCATTGTATTGCTCGATCCAATGACCTTGATGAGATTGCGGTCTGATCTCATGACTAGGAAGTGGGCGAAGGGGAATGGTTTTTATGTAATATGGGCCTCATCCAATGTCTATGGGAGTCAGGGCGACATGGCGTGATCACGAGCCATAGGGTGATGGTTGATCGTGCGGTCGGAAAAAGGGTAGGAAGGTGCAGTGGGGATCACATTTGATGAAGTGATGAAACGACTGTGGAGATTGTGGCAATGGACGATTAAGACCGTGGTAGGGAGAGGGTGATCCAACGGCCAATAAGCAAGGTCGGGTGGCGAGAGGTGGTGCGGCCATGTGGCATATCCAAAAATTTCAATAAATAAGAAAATAAAGAAAAATCTAAAATTAACAGTAGAAGGTTGAATTAGGAAAAAGTCAAAACATGAAAGGTTTAGTTCTCGATGGGATCTACAAGTTTCATGTTGGTCAAAAATCCAAAAGAATTAATTTGTACAAAGATGTATTTGTGGGAGTATTTTTAATAGGTAAAAACACAGTTTTTATGGTTTTGACATTTTTTTGTATTTTAAATTTGTTTTAAAAGCCAAAATAAATATAAACAATAATTAATCTAATTTTTAGGGGTTTTTAATAGAATATAAAAACAAAGAAAATGTTAGTAATAAAATACAATAATAAGGGTTTGAAAATATAGGTTAAATATACGCAGATTATTCACAATATAATGCAAGCTAATAATAAGGACTTAAATGTGATTTTTATTGAATTGTTTAATCTAGGAGAATAATAAATGGATTTTAAAATGATGTATCTGAGATTCATCATACCCCTATACTTAAACTATGCTTGTACTTAAGCATCTAAAGAATGAAGTACTCATATTAATTCCCGATAATGCATGTGAAAATTTCAAGGCTCAATTCATCGAAGACCCTCAATTTGAGTGATCCGAAAATTTTGGACTCAACCATGCTCTAGTCAAAAGGAATCCAACTTCTCTAATTCTCAGGATCTCTGTTTGAACATAAAATATAAGGATATGATAATTAGTGCACTGCAATCATGAGAGTCGAGTCGAGATGTCACCCAAAGTTCCAGTCCATGAGATTCTCTTTTAGACCTAATCCTCAACACTAGGGAATATGTCAGTTCTTTCTTCAATCAACCATCTCATTAGTTTCTCAGACTTGAATGTGTAGATGGACATCCATATAATGGAGGGCATATGATTGTGTCTATTTTTCTCTTCCTCACATTGGAACAAGGGGCCTCTCAAGGGGCTTATTACTCAACGCATGTATATTTTTATTTTATTGATCAATGTATCCGTCAAGAGAATTCTGAGTCGTCTGTACTTGTTTTCTTGGGATTATACCAAGGTGTGTCTCTTTTGAGTATCTAATATACCTTCAACACCCATATTTGTATCACTATACAATGCAGAGCCCTTTTTTGGTGCTAGCTTGACTTCTTGGTCCTAATAGCGTTTGATCCAAGTGGACACTTTGAAATGATTGGGAGCACTCACCTTTGGTGGAAGCTCTTTGTAATTTGACTTGATGTTTGAGAGCTCTTTTCTTTCAATATTTCTTTCTTTTCTTTTCTTTTCTTTTGGCTAGCTCCATTGCTTTTACTAAGAGTTGGCACACACTGGTCGACAATTATTTAGTTTCATCACACTCTGGCACATAGGTAGATATCAAACGGTAGCATGCGAACTTGTTCACATACTAGCTAGGGTTTGATGGCACTTAGGTTTCTTGAAGTCTTTATTAACTTTATCCCATCCTCGAGTATCATTAAATCAGGTCTAGATTCAAATCATCAGTCCAAGTTCCTCAATTGATAACTAAAGTCATCTCATCAATCATGCAGTTATGAAAGTGTTGTGCTGATCATATTCTTTAGAAGGTAAAGATGAAGAGTGCAATATAGCGCTCAAATCTTTCAAACTAGGGAAGTGTGGAATATTAAGTTCAAAACCCTAACGACTAAGGTTGGTTAACTCAGTCTCTCAAGATCTCAAAAATCAAGTGCCCTCAGACTCTCTAGCCTTGAGTGATAATGAATGTGTCAGGGATACATCAACTCCGTGATTAGCGATTTTTTTGTGGTTTTTATCTTTTGCAAATTTTTTGTGAATTTTAATTTTTCATTTTTTAAATTCTTCATAGAGATAGTGACTGGCCCAAGCTCATGTGAATAGTTGCATCTATTTCCAGTTAGTATGGGTATAAGTACAGATCATTATATGGCTACCCATGTTACTTGAGGAAGGAGCCATAGACAGTATGCTCTAAACGACCAACTGTGCTAAGGGAGATCGAAGATCCCTCACTGAAGATTAGCTGCTCATTTTTAAGCATAGTAGTTAGAGCCTCTACCAAATTTTTTAAAATTTTCAAGTTTTTATGGAGTTTTGAAAAAGGTTAATTTTTATTTACAAAAAATTAATCCCTTAATTTTCAAACATCTTTTTTTATAGCAATTTTACAAAAATCAGTTCACCAATAAACTTAAACCAAGCCCAAAAAATTTTAAAATTTTTTAACATACGAACTATGGATAAAGTATATATACAGTAATATATGGTATACTTCCCTATACTTAGCTTTTGCTATGTATACTTAGCTTTTGCTATGTCCTCATAACACAAGTGATATAAAGGCATAGCTTCGGTTAAACACAAGGTGATATAACGGAACTGACTCGAAGGGTCCCCATATACTTAGGCCAAAAATGACCTAAGTATACAAAAATAGATGGAGGGAAGGCTGATTAAGTTGGCTCCCCCTATACTTATGCTGAAAATAGCCTAAGTATTGGATGCCGAATTTTGGGCTGGGGGCTCGTGGTTGTTAAGGTTAGAGGGGGAATACCGACGAATAAAAGGAGTTGGGGGGGAGGGTATATGCACTGTGATGGATGTGTGGGGAGAGGTGTGTGTGTGTGGTGGGGGGTATGGGTTAATATACTGGTATGGATGTGTGCGTGTGTGTGCATCGGAGGGGAGTAGATCATTGAGTGATCTACTCTTTTCTTCGGTACACATGCAAGCCCTCGAACGAGGACCGTTAGAAATGCATATGATACAATTTTTTGACAACAGAATGCATAAATGAGATGTTGACGATTGTTTCTTGAATCCTTCTTGTTTTTCTTTTATGGCTACTCGCAGCGGTAGCTCCCAACTCCACGCCTCCATGTAGATCGAGCAATCCTCGGTCTCCATGGGCCCTGCCACAAAAGAAATATTCAGAGAAAATATCAAGAAAAATAATCAACAAATGATGCAAAAACAACATGATGAAAAGAACCAAAATTTTGAAAATATCAAATCTAAAAATAATTCAACAAAATTTGCCAAAGAAATAAAGATGATCCATGTCTCTTGCAACGACGGCATTTGATGAACCACATTTTCACCACGTTAATATTGTCTTTTGTCAAATAGGTGGTGAAAATTTTTAAGCAAAAACTACAATTTTGAATATGTAGATGTTATTTTACTTGGTAAGCATACAAAAGTCAAACACAGGGACACGATCCTCTTCATCTACATCTTGAAAATTATTGATTAATTAATGTGTGAGTATTTTCTAGTCTTTGGTCTTTATAAAAAATCTGATATGCAATGTAGATAAAATAATGCAAAGACAAGTGATGCGTGCATTTTTTTTATTTTAAGATGCACTTAAAAGATGAGATGCAATACGAAAGGTATACATGTAGATATGTATGTGTAAATATACCCCAAGGCTAAATTATCGTGCAATAAAGTGAGGGTCGATTTCAGATACAAGCTGAGCATCAAAATTGAGATCAAGCTTCTATTCATGGCAAAATTTATAGAAAAAAAAGAAACTATGTATCATAAATTATTAACACCTTTATAGTGTAAAATCATGGACTAAATTAATTCCTAAAATAGAGAATAAAATAAGCTTCATAAGGAAACTGAAATCATGCGATTTGGAATTAAGATGCTTAAGATATGATCAAAATAGTACTAGGGGTATTGCAGTAAAAATGCATGGAAAAAATAAAGATAAATATTGCAAATAGGTCCTGAGACCTATTTGCATATAGCAAAACCCAAAGGGCCCTTGTATAATTTGTCCTTTCACGCACAGGGGATTTTGCAATTATCGAAACCCAGCTAGGCCTCTGTATAATTTGTCCAGGCACGCACATGATGCACATGCACCTAGATCTAGGTGTAAATCCAGAAAAGCACGGGGTGGTCTCTACAAAAATCCATGCCCTCACGTGCAAGGCACACGTGCGAGGCGAAGTTCGGGAGGTGGCATGGCTCGGGCCATGTGGATGCATTAGTTGCTTCGAGAGATGGCATGGACCACCCAAGCCTATCAGGTAGGCGTGAGGCTCGGGCCTTCATGAGGGCCATGGCTAAAGTATATACGTAGTATATACGACCCCCCTATACTTAGCTTGAGCTATGTCCTCATAAATTAGAGAGAAAAGAGAAGTTATAACTCGTACTGAATATAGAAAAGTCTAAAGAATAAATGAATAAAAGATGAATGAACGAATGAGAAGTCGACCGTCCCCCTATACTTAGGATCAAATAATCCTAAGTATAGGAGACTGTACACAAAGTAGGGAGGGTCAAGGGTGGGAATGAACAGATCATACTTGGATTGTCTCCCCCTATA
>JAZKJV010001104.1:0-57317 GCA_037367405.1 Ottelia alismoides
AAGGCATCCATATGTACTTGCCTCGGCTGCTCCATGAATTGACTCACCCGGTTTACTGCAAGGGCAATATCCGGTCGAGTTATAGTGATGTATAAGAGCTTACCCACCATTTCTCTGTACCTTCTCTTGTCCACCTCCTCGGTATCATCATCATACAGTTTCATACTCGGGTCCATAGGTGTACTTGAAGGTCTGCATCCAGTCATTCCTGTTTCAGCGAGCAGGTCTGTGACATATTTTCTTTGAGTCATCACCATTCCTTGTGCATTTCGTGCAAATTCTATCCCCAGAAAATACCGTATCGTGCCTAGATCCTTTGTAATGAACTGGCTGCCCAACATAGACTTGGTTATCTCAACCCCCTGTGCATCATCTCCAGTAACCAATATGTCATCAACATATACCATAACAACGATGGTACCTCTAGGAGTCTTCCGGACGAACAGTGAGTGGTCCGCATTTGATCTTCTGAACCCCTGTCGTTCAATAAGCTGGGAGAGCTTTTGGAACCATGCTCGAGGACTCTGTTTAAGGCCATAGATAGCCTTATGAAGTCTGCACACCTTCTGAGTCTCCCCCTCAGCAGCAAACCCAGGTGGCTGCTGCATGTAGACTTCTTCCTGTAGATCACCATACAAGAAAGCATTCTTAACATCAAGCTGGAATATGGTCCAGTCACGTACCACTGCAACCGATAGAAGGATACGAAGTGTTGAGTGCCTCGCCACCGGTGAAAAAGTGTCCAAGTAATCGACACCATATGTCTGTGTAAACCCTCTTGCTACGAGCCTGGCCTTGTATCTGTCAAGACGACCATCTGCATGATATTTGACCGTAAATACCCACTTGCAACTCACCACAGATGCACCTGGAGGGATAGGGACAAGAGACCAAGTCCCTCTAGATTGCAAGGCACGCATCTCCTCTTCCATCGCTAGACGCCAGCATTCAATCTTCATGGCATCCTGATAAGTCCGAGGAATCTCTACTGACGACACAACAGCGGCAAACTTCTGGAAATCCCCAGTGAGACGATGAAAGGAGACCTGAGAGGCCAGGGGATATGAGGCACACTGTCTTCGCTGCTTCCGATGAGCAATAGGCCGGTCCAAGTCATCTAACACAGTGCTGACTGGTTGGTCCTCCTCCTGTGGTAAAAGCTCCTGCACAGGTGCATTATTTAACCCATCATCAGTGTTAACATCAGTATATACCTGAGGCGTGTTGGATGGTTGACACGTAGCCTGAGCAGGGCCTGTCCGTCTCGTGTAGACCTTAGGGAAAGGGACAACTGGAGGTGGTGGCGGAGGAGGTGGTGGTGGTGGTGATTGTGGTGTCGGTTGAGTAGAGGATGGACCCAGGCTTGGAGGTGGTGGAACATAGACATTGGAATCTGATGATGTGGAGGAGACCAATCTGTCACCTGCAGGGGAGAAATACATGACAGGCTCGAAAAATGTAACATCTGCACT
Source organism: Ottelia alismoides (assembly GCA_037367405.1). Classification (NCBI taxonomy): domain Eukaryota; kingdom Viridiplantae; phylum Streptophyta; class Magnoliopsida; order Alismatales; family Hydrocharitaceae; genus Ottelia; species Ottelia alismoides. The sequence goes on from JAZKJV010001104.1 coordinate 1,473, forward strand.
CACATAGTACTTGTCATGGACCGGGTCATAGCAACGGTATCCTTTCTGAGTCCTGGAGTAACCCACAAAAACACACTTGATAGCCCTAGGGGATAGCTTATCAAGCCCCGGAGATAAGCGGTGAACAAACGCAACAGTGCCAAAAACCCGAGGTGTCAGTGTAAACAAATCTCTGTCAGGAAAGAGAACAGAGATAGGAGATTTTTCCCCAAGAACAGTTGTAGGCATTCGATTGACCAAATAACATGCAGTAAGTATGGCATCCCCCCAAAACGTTAATGGAGCACAACTCTGGATAAGTAATGTGCGAGCAATATCAAGAAAGTGGCGATGTTTTCGTTCTGCAACCCCATTTTGTTGAGAGGTGTAGGCACATGTGGTTTGGTGAACAATGCCTTTGGAGGAAAGGAAGCTAGCAAGAGAGCGAGTGCAGAACTCCAATGCATTGTCAGTACGCACATACTTAACAGTAGATGAAAAAACATTCTGGACTTCATTAATTAGATTTTGAAGAACATGTCCTGCTTCAGATTTATTCTTAAGAAGAAAAGTCCACGACACTCTAGAGAAATCATCAACGACAACTAAATAGAACCTGTGCCCCTGATGATCCGGGACACGACTTGGACCCCAAATATCTATATGAAATAATTCAAACGGGGAGCTACTGCTCCGACTCTGACGACCGGGAAAGCTAGACCGATGGTGCTTCCCTAACTGACATGCTTCACAACGAAAAGAGGAACTCGGAGATATCTGAGGCAGGAGGTGACGCATCTTTTGAAGCGGCAGATGACCGAACCGAAGATGCCAGGTGTACGGAGAAACGGAGGCCTGGGAATGCAAGGAGACGCCAGCATAGGAGTTACGAACGAGACGATAAAGGCCATTGTGCTCAGAACCACAGCCAATCACCCTGCCCGTCAGTATGTCCTGAAAGATAACAGACGATGGATCAAAAATAGCACGACAGTGCAAATCACGAGTAATCTGGCTAATAGATAAGAGATTCATAGAGAATTCTGGAGCATGTAGCACATTCTGTAAGTGCATAGATGGTAGTAAAGCTGTCTCCCCCTGACCGATGATAGGAGACTGAGTGCCATCAGCAATGAGTACAGAGCGACCTGGCTGAACGGCTCTGTATGACTGCAGAATATCTTTCTCACGGCATAGATGATGGGTAGCTCCAGAGTCGACAATCCATCCTGTTAGGTCATGACTATGAAATGAGGCTGAATGACTACCTGAGGCACTGGCAGAGGCTGATGTACTGGCTGATGCCGAAGCCGCAACATCAGAAACGTCTGCACCCTCTGACGATGAAGATTGTGGCATAATATCCCGAAGTCGTGCCACCAACTCTTCGAACCTGTGATCTGTGGCTGGAGCTGAAGGACCCTGAACATGATCCGCGACACGTGCAGAAGGGGGAAAGCCGTGCTTGGAATAGCACGTATCCTCCGAATGACCAGTACGGCGGCAAAAAGAACACGTGGACCGTATGCGACCTCCACGTCCACGTCCACCACTTCCTCTGCCACGAAACGAGGACGAACCACCACGTCCCCTGGAAACTGCCATTGCAGACGGAGGTGCATTTGCTGTAGCGGATGGAACAGGTACACGACTGAGTCTCCTGTATACCTCTTCCATCGGCGGGATAGTGGCATCTGCTAGGATCTGAGAGCGTGCTGCCTCGTACTCCGGGTCTAGGGCAGCGAGTAAAACGCCAACCATAGTGGCGTTGCGGAACGTCTTCTGCTGTTCCGGTGTGGCTGTAAGCGGAATGGTGCTATAGAGCTTCTCGAACATGCCACGAAGCGACGTGTATAGTGAATGGAGAGTCCTCCCATTCTGCTTCGTGGTAAATATGTCATGCTGCAACTGGAGCATCTTCGTCTCGTTGCGTACTTGCGAGTACGTCATAGCCAAAATATCCCACATCGCCTTAGCGGTGGGCTGGTGAAGGACATCATTCGCTATTTCCGTCGTAAGCGTACCTGAGAGCCACACCTTGGCGTACGCGTCGTCAACCTCCCATGAGGCATAAATCCCTGTCTTCTCCGGCGGTTCATCCTCGGTAAGAATATGCTTCTTACCACACGACTTCATAAGGCTGAGGAACTACATCGCCCACAGCTCGTAGTTAGTCCCGTCCATTTTGACGATTGGTGCCGAACCTTTGAAGGCACCAATGGCGGGCATCTCAAGCTTCTGTTCTGACATAATTCCGGAGAAGAACAAGTACTAATAGACCAAGAAAGTATTGTCTACCGAGACCTTGTAAGGATTCAAGTGCATAGGTAGACGATTATGCACTTGAATCGACCATGACGCCGAGTCCTAGCGAGGATGCGGTTCCCCGACCACGAGTAGAGGCTCTGGGAGCCCCTACAACTGGATTACGGCGGCTGAAGGACTGTTGGCAGCGAGCAGGAGGCCAGGGACTGGAGACCGGAGAGGTTGGGCGGCGGTGTAGGGGCTGGGCGGCGTATATCAGGGGCCCGCAAGGTGCTGGGAGCCCGCTGGGGGCTGGGGAGCCCGCTGGGGAGGCCGCTGGGGCTGGGAAGGCCGCTGCGGAGGTCTGGAGTCGCCGCTGGGAGGGGCGGCGAGCCCCTGGGAGGGAGGGTTCGAAACCCTAGGCGGCGGGAGAGAGGGGGTGGGGGGGCGGCGGTGGAGAACCCTAGGGTTAGGGTTATGGCTCTGATACCATGTTAGAATACTGAGATGATTTATTCCATAGAGCCCTAGGGTCTCTTATATAGGGAGAGAGCCCTTGGGTAAATTACATGAGAGATACATAAAGAAACTGAAATATAATAAAAGATACATAAAGACGAATAACTATCTCTACAAGAATGAAGGAAGAGGCAGAGTTACGGAATTGAGGACCTGAATGAGAAGATTGAAAAGTTGGAGCTGCTGGAGCAGTTTACGGGGCATATGTGGGCCGTATATGCGGGGAGGTCACATAATGCACTGATTCATGTAATCGGTGCGTTTTGCATGCCGCGCGAGCATATGCAGCCGCATATGCGGCCCGTGCGGTCGATTTCATGAACACTGATAGTGACATGTTTGCATTCATGATCTCCTAAGAAAAAACCTACATACAAGGGGATTTTACACAAATACTCCTATAAATGTTGCAAGTTACACAAGTACATCGGTACTGGCACTGACACAAGTAGATAAATAACCCACATGAATTATAAGTCATTTAAATTCCAACCTTTTTTGGCATGATTTTTTTCTTCAAAATAGACACATTAATTATGATTTCTTATGGGTTATTGTGTCGAGAGATCTATTTTATTTTATTTTATGCTTTGTTTATCTTTATGTCTATGTACTTTATCCTACATGGTCTATTACCTCTATATAAGAGGACCTTAGGGCACACTCTTAATGAACAACAAAATCTGTGTTACCTTTTTACATGGTATCAGAGTGACAATCCTAACCGGAGTCATTTGCCCTAGATCTCGTCCCTTCCTGCCAACCACTTCACCTTCCATGGCGGCAACCTCTAGCAACAACCTAACAACAACCGACGACCATAAGCAGCATCACCCACATCTACTGGGGGTGCCTCAGTAGCCTGCAACGACACCCCAACGTGACCCACATCATCGTCGAAGGGCCCCTCGCTGCATCCAGCATTGTTGAGAACCCCATGCGGCACCTGACATGGCTTCCAAAGAAGCCTAGGGTTTCGTGTGTCTCTCCTTTGTTACGTGTATGCATCATCCATCGACCCCTTTACAATCTGGTTTAGGCCGAGAAGGGTGAGTTCAGATCGATAAAACATCCTTGCGGCCCTTCCGCGTAGGAAAGTTGAACGGGAATGGATGTGTCTTAAGTCTACACCCACAACCACTCACCGGATGATCATGTAGACACATTATCGTTAGTCTGTAGCCCTAGTCATTGTTCTATTCTGACACCATGTCAAAAAATAGAGTAGCTATCGCATCCTCAGGAGCTTTCAAAATGGATGGTACAAACTATGAGTTGTGGACTATGCAGTTTATGATCCTCAAGCATGCGGTGTCATGGGAAGAAGCATGTTCTGACAATGGAAGAGTCGATCAACAAGACTGAGGCTAATGCCTCATGCGAGGCGGATGACGTGTATGTGTGTGTAGCTATCTCGTACTGTGTCTGGTAAGATAGCTGATGATATTTTGAGTTAGCCCACAACCAAGGCGATGTGTGATATCCTAACAACGACTATTCACAGGAGCGGAGCGAATCAAAGATATTATAACTCCATTATGATATCTTTACGACCAAGTGGGGCAATCACCCCCTTTATATCCTATATAACATCACTCAGGGGTATGTTTGAGACTTTATTGCTATATACCTCTGACAGCTACACCGAAGCAACTAAAGGCCTACCAAAATTCTTTTATGATCGGGGTCTTTCTGGCGACCCTATATTTGGAGTACGATACAACAGTCTCAGATTCTTACTGATGCCATCATAACCTTTATGGAGGAGGCCTATCACATGCATACCATTCCCTCTACTACATCGACTCAGAACTCCTCAGCTAAAACAACATCCAGCGACAGAGGTGGATCGTCCCAGTTTAGGGGATGTGGCACTTGTGGCGGATGCGATTCTAGGTCACGTTAGACATGTACTTATTGTCATCGATTAGGCCAATCAAAGGATGCATGCTATCCAAAGCATGATTTTCCACCATCAGCTTGTATACCGAGCAGGTTCAGACTGCTACCGATCCGGTGGCTTCTACTGACCACAAATTTGATGAGTTCATTGTGTGCCTGAGGGAGATCATGTTTCCTGCAGCTGGACCACCGACTGTTTCGTCAGGCCCATCCGATGTTTATGCTTCCACCTGTACCTCAGGTACGACTTATGCATTTACTAGTTGCTCCAAGACAGATCTTTCATAATGGATAATGGACTCTGATGCTTCTCATCATCGATGTGGAAATCAATATCTATTCCACTCATGCAATCCTATACAACGTGGTAGGTCAGTGGTGATTGTTGATGGGACATACTTTCACATCACTGGATGGGGGGTGTTCCGTTTGACTCCCTCCACGCATATGTAGAATGTCCTCCATGCACCAAAATTCCTTGGCTCTTTATTTATAAGCCAGATTACAAAAGACTTGCGTGCATATTTGACTCCGCTTTACTTGTTTTTATGGATATAATCACGTGCAGGGTGTTTGGATGAGACCATGTGCATGGAGGACTTTACAAATTGATCCAATCCCATATGTAGTAGCCTCTTCAATTTCTTTTGTATCCATCTCTATATATGTGGCATTTGTCTTTGGTCATTTCCCGTCGAAGAAAATATGTAGATTCATTCCTCAAATCTCTCTTAAGTCTACATTCATGTGTGAGGCGTGTCAACTGGGAAAACATCAACGCTCTAGTTTTCCAAGTCGCCAAATTTGACACGTAGTAGCCAAAGTCTTTTTGAGTTTGTTCATTTTGATATTTGGGTCCGAGTCATGTACCTGACCACCAGTGACATGTATTATCTTATCATGTGGATAACTATTCTAGACAGTCTTGTGTGATTTTATTAAAGAATAAGTCTGAAGCTAGTTTTGTGATTCAAACTTTTGTGAAGGAAATAAAGAATATTTTTTCTGTCACCATAAAGTACATTCGTTCAAACAATGCCTTGGAATTTTGTACGATCAGTTGTCTAAATTTTAGATCCTATGGTATTATTCATAAGTCTTCGTGCCCATATTCCTCTCAGCAAAATGTTGTTGTCGAACACAAACACTGCCATCTCCTTAACAATACCATGACTCTTCTTATTCATAGTCGGGCTCCCCATTCCTTCTGGGGTGATGCGGTTCTAACATGTTATCTGGTTAATGGAAAGCCATCTTCGATTTTCGGAAAGAAAGTTCCCTTTTCGATAAGTGTTTTTCGAAAAACTTCTTTTCTCCCATAGTCCACGAATGTTTGGATGTGTGACATTTATTTATCATCTGAATCTTGGAGGTGACAAGCTTGCTCCTAAAGCTGTTAAACCCATTTTTATGGGTTATTCTCATACCCAAAAGGTTATCGTTGTTATGATCCTATTAAGAAGAAGTATTATGTAGGTGTTGATGTCACCTTTTTTGAGTCCATTATGTACTACGCTCCTACTGGTGACGGGTTGATACCATCTCAGTCTGGGGAAGATGTTCATCTTCCACCTCCTCCTACTCCTGTCCCCTCTGCTCCAATGCATTTCCCACCATCCAACACGTCCCAGGTAAATTTTGTAAACTTGATTTCTACTGATGGCATTGGTGGTTTGGATTATCGACGAGCAACTATACAGGTTGATCAGGGAATAACTTGGGAGGATACTGTACAGGATGGTGATCACAAATGAGGTTTGTTGTAGGATGGTTAATTGTTGGCATCCCACACATATACTAGGATGCCTTAAAAGAGAGCCACTAGCATCTCGCTATGGAAGAAGAGAGCCTGAATTACAATCTCGAGGCGCGCGGACTCTAGAATCTGCTAGACTGCTCCAAAAGGAGCATCTGTCATCAGCTACAATTATGGGTTTTCATAGGGAAGCACATGATCGATGACATTGTCGAATAGTACAAGGTACATTTAGTAGCTGGAGGATTTACTCAGACATATGAAATTGATTCTGAACACTTTCTCTCCAGCGGCTCAACATTGTACATTACAGATCTTATAAGTTGTGGCACGCGACTGGTCGCTCTTACAGATCGATATTATAAATGCATTTTGTATGGTGATCTACATGAAGGAAGAGATGTACATGCAACAACAACCTGGGTTTGCTTCTAAGGGGGACTCTCACAGGGTATGCAGACTTCATATTGTTTTTATCAAGGCCTCAAATGTCGGATTTCGGTTTCGTTTCGGTAAGCCCAGAAAAGGAATTTCGGTGGAATTTCGGTGGAATTTCGGTGAAATGGCCGGAAATTGGGAAAACGACTTGAAAACTCATTTTTTTCAAAATTTAAGATTTGTAATGTTGTTTAATCAATAAAAGAGGCATAAATACAAGTTTTTTTTGCTTATAATAAGATGTTATAATGTTCATTACCTTAAAATAATGATTTCGGTCATCATATCTATGACCGTCCAAAGTGAAATTTCATATTTCAGTACACGGTTAAATTTTGGCATTCAATTTTTCTATCAATTCTCAAAAGAATAATAATACTTTTATTTAAAAATAAAACAAGACACACACACAAACACAAATATTTTAACATGTATGCCAAAATAAATGCATAGTAGAGCTTGTGATCGTAAAATGTATGTTATGCGAGACTTGGAATTTGGAAACTTGGCTCTCCAAGACTTAAGATAGGTTGTGAATTGTGACTTGTGAAGTTGTGAGATGGAATGAGAACATATACATTATATTTATTGGGTTTAAATAGGACCCTTAATGGCCTTATTTATTACAATGGTGGTTGGAATAGTGGCTTATATTGCAATGGTGGTTGAAATAGTGACCTATGGTGACCTAGAACAATTTCAGTCGAAATGGACCGAAATGGACCGAAATGAACCGAAATTCCACCGAAATTCCACCGAAATCCGAGAAATCTGTGAACAATTTCCACCGAAATGGACCGAAATTGACCGAAATTCGGTCGAAATTTCGGCCGAAATCCTGGAAACAGATATTATACGTGGTTTCGATGTCGGTATCGCCACGAAACCGAATTTCGGTCGAAATTCGCCGAAATTTAAGGCCATGGTTTTTATGGTCTTAAGCAGAACCCTGAGCTTGGTTCCAGAATATCCTAAATCTGATAGAACATAAGAGTTTCATGCGCTCGACTGCATATCATTCCCTCTTTGTTCAGAGGATTGAGCGATGTATTGTTGTCATTTTGATTTATGTTGATGATTTTATTGTCACTTGAGATAACACTCAAGGTATTAGTGTGATCAAGATATCCAAGGAAGTAGCGTAGACTACCAAGGTCCTTGGTCAAAAATTGTTTACCTAGGAAAGCCTTAGCTGCTTGAATCCACTGTGCATTATCCCACTATTGGCGATATCGTCGACGTACATCAGTATAGCAATGGTGCATCTGGGACTTCTGAACAAACAAGGAGTGATCTGCAGTTGATCTCACGAACTCCTTTGTTCTATTACATCTGAGAAACCACGCTCTCGGATTCTGCTTAAGACCGATGTTGTAAAAGTCACCCGACTGGCCCGATTAGTAGGTCCGACTAGTCTAGTCAGTGGGGTGGTCGACCGAGTACCGACTAATTCCGACTAGGTACACTAATCGACCAATTTTTGCTTGGAGATACCATATTTTTTAATGTCTTACTTTTTTATAATCAACTCAGCCATGGCCAGTCCCAAGTCCGGGTAAATGAGGAGGGTTGTGTTAGGTAGCCGACAGCCAGCGTAAAACAGTCCGAGACAACTTCTTAAATAATATTTTTTTTTAAAAAAAATATTATTTAGAAAGTTGCCTCATGACAGTCGGATCTTTTCAACATAGATTTAAGCAAACATACAGATTTCGTTGGGGCGTTCCCTACTTGCGACGCATTGCATCGCCCGAATGCAATGAAAAATTGGCAAGGGCCGCTACATCGCAGCCTGGATGTAGTTCAAAATTTGCAAGGGTTTTCGCATGAGGAACGCATGCGGGTAATTAAGCTAGTTCCTCTGCATCATCGCCCGGATGCAGTCCAAAATTTACAAGGGTTCTCGCATAATGGACGCATGCGAGTAAAGAAGTTAGTCCAAAAGAGATTGCAACGGAAGTTGCGGATTGGTAGTTGGAATGTTGGCACTTTAACTGGAAAATTGATGGAGATAGTGGATACGATGGAAAGAAGGAAGATTCATATACTATGTCTTCAAGAGACTAAATGGGTCGGAGAGAAAGCAAGGGAGATTGAAAAAACAAGCTTTAAACTTTGGTATTCAGGAAAAGATAAGGGTAGAAACGGTGTTGGAGTGGTTGTTCATAAGGATTTGAAGGATTATGTGGTTGAGGTGCAAAGATTCGGGGATCGGATTATTCTGCTAAAATTGGTGCTTGAAGAAGAAATTCTGAATATCATCTCAGTTTATGCACCACAAATTGGTTTAGATGAAAGGACTAGACAAGCTTTTTGGGAGGATCTAGATAAGATTTTACAAGGAATCCCACAAAGAGAAATGATTTGCATAGGTGGAGATCTTAATGGACATGTGGGAAAAGATGCTTCAGGGTATGCTGGTGTTCATGGAGGTCATGGTTTTGGGGATAGAAATGAAGAGGGAAAAGCCATCTTGGATTTTGCAACGACATATGATCTTTTCATAGCAAATACTCTCTACAAGAAGAGGGAGGAGCATTTAATTACTTATAAAAGTGGGCCAACTAGAACACAGATAGATTACTTTGCGTTGAGGAGAAGAGAACGGTTGTGTTGTAAAGACTGCAAAGTAATCACAGGAGAGAGTTTGACAACCCAACATCGTTTGTTAGTCTTGGATGTACAAATGAAAGGGTTGGTAAAGAAAAGGAGGGTTCCTAAGATCACTAGTACTAGATGCTGGAATCTTCCCTTGAAGCAATCGAGCTTCAGGGAGAAGGTTTTAGAAGACTCATCTTGGGATTGTAGCGGAAGTGCAAACGAGATGTGGGAGACAGTAGCATCTTGTATCCGAAAGGTAGCCAAAGAGTTGCTAGGCGAGTCAAAGGGAGGAGCTCCATGTCAAAAGGAGGCTTGGTGGTGGAGTGAAGGGGTGCAAGAGAGGCTGAAAATTAAAAGAGCATGCTTTAAGGCTATGTCCAAGGATAGAACAGAGGAAACTGTCACAAACTACAAAATAGCGAAGAAGGAAGCAAAGAAGGCTGTAAGCGAAGCTAAGTCAAAAGTTTATGAAGTTTTGTATAAAAATCTCGACTCTAAGGAGGGCTAGAAGGATATATTCAGGTTAGCCAAAGCAAGAGAAAGAAAGACCAAAGACCTTTCTTAAGTTAGATGCATTAAGGACGAGGAAGGTCGCGTGCTTGTCACTCAGAAGGATATAGAGACTAGGTGGGAGCAGTACTTTCATAAACTTTTCATTGGGGAAGGGAAATGGAGAGATCACTTTGGGTGATCTGGCTAGTAGTGAAAGTTACTTGAATCGTGCAAGCTATAGACGGATGTAAAGAAAGGAAGTAGAGGAGGCTTTGAAGGTTATGAGACCTGGGAAAGGTGTAGGACCGGATGACATCCCTGTAGAAGTATGAAGAATTTTAGGTGAGCGTGGTTTGACTTGGCTTACGAATCTATTCAATGTTATTTGGCGAAGGAAGAAAATGCCTGAAGATTGGAGGAGGAGTATCGTGGTGCCTCTTTATAAGAATAAAGGAGACATTCAGAATTGTTCTAATTACAGAGGTATCAAGCTGATGAGTCACACTATGAAAATTTGGGAACGTGTGATCGAAAGAAGGTTGAGGCAAGTTTCTAACGTAAAAGAAAACCAATTCGGATTCATGTCAGGTCGCTCAACTATTGAAGCCATCCATTTGCTGAGGAGAACAATGGAGATTTATAGAGCTAAAAGGAAGAACCTCCATATGATCTTTATTGATTTGGAGAAGGCTTATGATTCTGTCCCACGAGAGATATTGTGGAGAGTTTTGGAGAAGAGACAAGTACCTGTCCTATACATTGACCTCATAAAGGACATGTATGATAGTGCTTTATCTTGTGTAAGGATCCCGTCTGGGAAGACTGGCTATTTTGACATCAACATTGGTCTACATCAATGTTCAGCTTTGAGTCCGTTTCTTTTTACTTTGATTATGGACGAGTTGACAAGTCACATTCAAGATGAATTACCTTGGTGTATGTTATTTGCTGATGATATTGTGTTGATTGACGAGACTAGAGATGGAGTAAATGAGAAGCTTGAGGTTTGGAGACATGAGTTGGAGAGTAAAGGATTTCGTATAAATAGGGCTAAGATAGAATATATGGAGTGCGCCTTTGATGGAAGCAATGGTGAAGGAATCGAGGTGAAGATTGGTGATGATAACATTCGGAAGAGAGATTCTTTTAGATATCTGGGATCTATTTTGCAACATGATGGGGGAATTGATGGAGATGTTACTAATAGAATAAATGCAAGGTGGCTAAAGTGGAGAGGAGCCTCTGTTGTTCTATGTGATAAGAAAATTCCTTTAAAAATTAAAGGAAAGTTTTACAAAGCAGCTGTGAGACCTGCTATGCTCTATGGATCTGAATGTTGGCCCGTGAACCATAGACATGTGCAGAGAATGGCTGTAGCAGAAATGAAAATGTTAAGGTGGATGTGTGGACACACACGTAAAGATCGGATTCGGAATGATGCAATCAGAGAGAAAGTTGGTGTAGCTCCGATCGAGGATAAGATGCGAGAAAACCGCTTAAGATGGTTTGGTCATTTGCAAAGAAGATCAGCTGATGCACCAGTTAGGAGATGCGAGTGTTGGGATGTTGAACCGGTAAAGAGGGGGCAAGGACGGACGACCCAATAAGTGTTGGAAAGAAACTATACGAAGGGATCTTAGTTTTATGGATATAAGCCCGAGATTGACCCAAGATAGATCTGAATGGAGGCGAAGAATCCATGTAGCCGACCCTACTTAATTGTGGGAAAAGGATTTGTTGTTGTTGTTTGTCTTACTTTTTTATAATCAAACTTATTATAATATGCTTAATGTTTTATTTAAACTCATTTTTTATTTTATTATGGTAGTATAAAAAATGTACAAAAAATATGTAAATATATGTATAAAAATGAGTTATATATTTAAAATAATTATAAAATTCAAAGTTGATTAAAGTCCAACTAAATCCGATTAGTCGTCCGACTGCCGATTAATCCTTAGTCAGCCAACTGACCGAATACCGATTACAGACTTTTGCAACCTTGCTTAAAACTATAGATTGCCTCATGAAGTATGCACATCTTTTGATCCTCCCTCGCAACAACGAACCCTGGTGGCTGCTGCATCTAGACTTCCTCCTTTAGATCACCATAGAGGAAAGCCTTCGTCACATCAAGCTCATATAGAGGCCAGTCCTGTGTAACAAAGGCAAAGAAAAAAAACTCAGAGTGTGGAGTGTCGCACTACTGGGGAGAAAGTGTCCTGACAGTCCACCCCATAGGTCTGGGTGAACCTGCTAGCTACAAGTCATGCCTTGTAGCAATTAATATTGTCATTTGTTCGATGCTTCACAGTGAACACCCACTTGCATCCGACAAAAGATACGTCTGTAGGAGCTGTAACAGTTGTCCACATGCTACGGGACTGTAAAGCGGCCATCTTCGCTTCCATGTCCAAACACCATTGACTCACCTTCATGGCCTCCTGATAAGTTCGTGGGATTTCAATAACAGATAATCCAACAACAAACTTCCTGAAATCGGGTGAAATTCGCTCCAATCAAGAGGATATCGAGCGTTTGCCTTTCCGTTAGGTTATAGACCACCTAAATCATCGTTTGTTGGTCGTTCTAACTCATCTTGTATGTTTATATGCTCATCCTATGATGAAACATGTACATTATGCACAGTTTGCATACCACTAGTTCCATCAGTCAAAATCAAGTTTTCAGATTGTGCTGGATGCCGGAGAAGGCATTGGAACATGGAGGACATGATGAGGTATATCTACAGGTGGGGGTGGAAGAACAATTGCATCCTCAGATTCAGAGAGACTCGACATGTCACTTGCAGGAGAGTAGTACATTATGGACTCGAAGAAGGTGATGTTAGCACTGACCTAACATTGTGCTTTTACAAGATCAAAACACCGATGACCCTTTTGGGTGCCAGAGTACCCAACAAACATACATTTGTCAGTTCGAGGAGTGAGTTTGTCACGACCAGGATGCAAAATATGGACAAAAGCCACAAACCTAAATACTCGTGGAGTAAGAGAGAAGAGATCCTTATATGAAAAAGCAAGAGAATTTGGTGCCTTTTCACCCAAAATTGTTGAGGACATCCAATTTATAAGATAACATGTTGTTATCACAACATCACCCAATAAGGAATGCAGAGCCCAACTCTGTATGAGGAGAGTCCTGGTGATATCAGAAGATGTTCGTTTCTGCGTTCAATGACACCATTCTACTGAGAAGTATAAGCACAAGAAGTCTGGTGAATAATGCCACATGAGCTAAAAAAATGAGACAGCTACGCGATCGCGTGCGAGGGGCCGCTAGCGGTGGGGGAGGGGGCTTAGCGGCGCGTAGGGGCCGCTCAGCGGCACGAAGCTGCTCCTGCTTGGAGAGTTGCGACGCGCGAAGGGTGATTGGATGGTAGGGTTAGGATTTCGACTCAGGGCTTCAGTCTAGGATCGTCGCGTTGATACCATCTGGAGAAAGAATACTTGTTGTTTATTCAAAGAGCACAAGGGTTCTCTTATATAGAGAAGAGAGAAACCCTAATGGAGAAATGACATACTACGAACAAAAAGACTTAACTGTGAAACGGTATCATAACATAAAACTCTTCAACAGTCGCAGCTTGTGCGAATGCATATTATGCTGGCTGTCCCAAAGGCAGAAAGTCTCCCTCAGGTTTCACCATATTTCTAGGAAGCTTATTTGCTTCATGGAAGAGCAAGAAACAACCAGTGGTTGCAAGATGTAGTGCTGAGTCCGAATACCACGCTATGGCACAAGGCAATGCTGAGATGATGTGGGTCAGATCAGTTCTAACTGACCTTGGCATTGATGTACCTCTTTATATGCATATGTAATGTGATAACCATGCATCACTCTTTGCCAACAATCCTACCTTCCATGAGAAGACTAAACATATTGAGGTGACTACTATACACGTGAGATGATGCAGAAACGTGTCATCTTCATTTCACACGTCAGCTCGGGGAATCAGACAACAGACATATTCACTCATGCCCTATCCATGGGACCATTCCAGAGATGTTCCAAGCTGAGCATGATAGATATCTATGCTCCTTCTAATCGAGAATATATTTAACAAACTAAAGTAAATCAAAGTGGAAAAATTACCGAATTGTGGAATATTGAAATGTGGAAAAACGAGTCGATGGTGGGGAGTGAAACATCATTCATATGTGTGCTGTAAAGAGGAGGGGTTGATAATGATCGGTGGACTTCCCGTAAAAAGGGATAGACAGCAGTAATCATTCTTGAGACGGGCTTGACTAAGAGATGTTATCGCATGGAAAACTCCATCTTTCAGAAGTGACGGGACTTCAGTGGTTGAATTGGTATACCATTTTTAGGTGAGAGTTTCTTATACCTATTTGTAATTTCTTCCTCTTTTACGATTGCAAACTGAGACATGAGAGATCGAGGAATGCATATTCTATCCTTCACTACGCAAAAACAAATAAGGCATAAAAACCGGGAAGGCAGAGCTAATTCTGGTAGAAAATTGTACATTGTCGTCTTGTTCCAGTAAATGCTGTCTAATTTCACAGTGTTTAATGCGCTATCCTACATTCTTCTCGGTAATGCGTGTTTATGTTTCTTTTTGCTAGAATTTATCAACTCATTAAAAAAGTTAAATATGAATTTTGTTTGAGATGCGCGCTGGTGGTTGTTGTCTAGAGTCACTGCCCCCTAAGGTCCGAACAAAAATCTTTTTATTTGAGCAGGTTGTTCATCACCTTTCACACGCACTGAATTTTGAAGCTAAGTTGGCTAGATTTGAAGAGAGATCGAGGCATGTGCAAATTAATGATGACAGTATCTGCAGCTCTTGCAATACACGTCTTGGCACCAAGTTGTTGGCTATGTATCCGGATGATACTGTGGTGTGCTACAAGGTACGCTATTTTGCCAGTTAAAAATTATTTACAGCCAACTACTTCTGTGTTTAGCTGTTATAACAAATTAGAGGACTTCCTAAATGTGGCACATCTGCAAGTTTTAAATAATTACCAAATCTTCACATTCTTTATATTTTCACAAATATCCCCACAGTTGCTTTGTTTATCTGGCCCTCTCTCAAGACTTTCTTAAAGTAATTATGTTAAATCTTATGTTTTGCAAAAAATGGAAGCCATACTACTGTATTTAATTTCTCTTCTTTCATTCATCCAGCTCTTTTGCCTATGTCACACTTTTATTTTCTCGTTGTTGTTGGTTGCCCTCAATCACAAACAGATGTACCGACTCTAGTTACATGCTTCTCATATATGTGGTTGCATGTCATCAATGTTGTAAAAGTCACCCGACTAGTCCGACTAGTAGGTCCGAGTAGTCTAGTCAGTGGGGTGGCCGACCAAGTACCGACTAATTCCGACTAGGTCCACTAGTCAACCAATTTTTTGCTTGAAGATACCATATTTTTTACTTTTTTAAAAACAAACTTATTCTAATACGCTAAATGATTTATTTAAATTCAATTACTTCTTTTGATTCGTCGTGATAGTAAAAATATATATAAATTTATGTAAATATATAATAATATATGTATAAAAATGATTTATATATTTAAAAAATCAAAACCGATTAAAGTCCGACTAAATCCGATTAATCACCCGACTGCCGATTAATCCTTAATCAGTGACCTGGCCGACCGAGTACCGGCTACCAACTTTTGCAACCTTGCATGTCATGCATGTGAAGATTTAAAAATGGTTGCATGCCGTGAAAACATTGTGAGTTGAACCACAATGTGAGTTTGATGGACTGAAATGCAAATAAATGTGAATAAATAAAAAAGTCTACCAACCGCAAAATGGTTAAAATTCCTATTTAAACTTATTTTATAACCTGAACCAAATATTTAATACTGTAAATTGAATATAGAATGGAATTTTAGGGACAAATGGAAAGGAAAATGATTTGTAAGTACTAAAGGTACCAAAATATGTTAGAAGTAAGAATAAATAAATAAAATCACCTCGATGATGTCAGAATTATACCAATGCTGAGATTTGGTGTGCTATGAATACATCTTGAGATCAGTGTTTCGTGGAGGGCAGTTGCAATGAGTTGAGTAAGGAGCGAATGAATTATTGCGACGAGGCTATGGTGCGGCTGCAGGGAGATCGTGGGACATTAGACCAGGCTTGCAACAAGAACTGATGGACGACATTGTTCATGCTGGTGACACCTTGTGGCGATCTGGGGCAATGCCATTGGGGGGTGGTTTATGTAAGGTATGGGCCTCTATATTGAGGGATTGACGTTTAATTTCCTTCGCTTTTAAAACTTCAAAAATCTTGAAGATTTCCGCATCTTAAAATATTTAAAAAATCACGACTTTGGAGATCGATTCCTTTTCAACAAGGGCTATTTTTTCGCCATCAAACACAAACATTGAGATTAAATCTGGAAGTTGCTTTTTCTCCCCAACTTTTCTTTCTTCATTTCGTGTGTCTAACACCGAAGTAGATATTACCATTCTTGGTTATTTTCAATCTTTGGCGGGTGGTCTTCATATTTTTATGAATTATATACTCGAAATTTTGGTAGATGCTGTTAATGTCACATTTTAGTTCAGAATCTTTTACTCTAGATCTCGTATTTCTTCATTTCATCTCATTTTGCTTTGGCCCACATTCTTTTTTAGAATGGCTCTTTGTGTTTTTGTCTGGTGGTGTGGTCCGATGGCATCAACTATACATTATAGTCACCTAACATTCTTGAGATTTATTGGCAAGTGCAATAGAGGCTAGTGGAGTTTTTTAAATTGCAGGATAAATGGGTAAAATGACAATCTTTTGATGACAAATAAATTGGAGCGGACATCATAGCGTGTTTCCCCTTCTTTGACTTAAAAAAAAAGAACTTTGTTGTTAAAATTGTTGAAAGGTCATTGCCTCCAAACTTACGAATTGCTGGTTTATAGCAAATAAACAATCAACAATAATTCTCATTGGTATATAGTCGTAAACCTAGGATATAATCTTGTGTGAGAGATAATTGTAAATCTATTTATTTAAATACCATCTCGAAATTCCTCGCTGTCTAGTGCTTGGTGGACTTGCACACCAAGATAGAAGAAAAGAATAATAAGTTATTCATTCATTTTTGTGATAGTTCATTAGTTAACATGTTCGATTTCATTTTTTGTCATTTTCTCTAAATGATCCTTTGTGATAGCAGTGTTTGGAGGTGATGACTGAAATCTGTCTGTTCTTGCTGTGCTGCTTGTATTTTTATCTTTCATATACTGCCTGGTTACTGGTTTACCCAAGGGTAAACCAGGTTAACTAGTTACTCATAATCCTGAACCCGTGCGTGAGTTTAGGTTATCCACATCTTTACTCCCACATTCTAGGGTTAGAACCAATGGCGTATCACACTTTCTTTACTACAATAATTCGAATCGACATTCGAATAAAAAATAGTCTACAAATAAGATGAATTTTTATCATAAAATATGATCGGATATAATAATATCACACCACATTAGATTACCAATCAACCCTTGCATATGCGAACACCTACTATTCGCAAATAATATATAAGTTATGATGTGTTGCAAAAAGCAAACTTATAGGGTATGTTTGGTTGCTGGATTGGGGTTGGTTGGGGTAACCTGATGTGAATAGTAACTGTTTGAGATGGTTATGAAGGTTGGAGAGGGTTGGAATAAAGAATGTGATGTGCTGTCACTATGATTTGTGATGGAATTCCAACTAAGGAATAGAGAGGGGTAAACCGGATTATTCCAGGGTAACACGGTTACCAAACGGACCCTATAAAAACGAATGAAACAGTGACTCTAATCGGTGGGATGATCCCCTTGACTATATGGGAAGCCAAAGTTATCCTGTCATAGACTTTCAGCTGGCATCTCCATTTTGATTTGTCTAACCTATAATGTAATCTGTTTGCAGTGCTACCGTCGTCAAGGCGAATCAACTTCAGCTAGTGGGCGTGATTTTAAGCAGGACGTCGTATTTAAGCCCGGGTGGCTTGTCACTAGGAACTTCTGATTCATCTTGTCGTCGCCAATCGGTTACCATCACTGGTGACTCCATGCCGCTGATCTTGAAGGGGGTCCATGTGCATTTCACTTTGTATGGTATTATTGAGCTGCAGTATCTACGTCGTTAATGGAGGTCGAAATATTTTTAAAGAAGCAAAAGAAGAGACCTGAGCGCATGTAATCTTTGTTTGCGTGGAGGAAGAGAGAGGTCGATGTAAATAAAGGTTTCCCTTCACGTTTCTTGTAATCTTTGTTTGCATGGATAAAACTATGTGAAGCTCTGTGGTGAGCACACGGGTTCCCTACGGAGACAAGTCGACGTTAGGCCCCGTTTGTTATGCAGGAATAGAGGGGGGAATGGAATCATCATTC
Source organism: Ottelia alismoides (assembly GCA_037367405.1). NCBI lineage: Eukaryota > Viridiplantae > Streptophyta > Magnoliopsida > Alismatales > Hydrocharitaceae > Ottelia > Ottelia alismoides. The sequence goes on from JAZKJV010001104.1 coordinate 19,793, forward strand.
TTTTGTCGATTCCATTTTTGTATTTGTTAGATCATATTAAGGTAGGAATAACGATTATAATAGAAACCGGATTACCTCATACATGGGAATGACCATTCCTAGGTAGCCCCTAAGAATTGGGATTCCGTTCCTTACAAATGGTAATGAATTCTTCTTCAATATTTTTGAATTAATATATCATTGTTATTATCGATATGGATATGTACTTTCTTTTTTTTATACCGACATGGATATTGTTCTTTCCGGATATGGATATATGTACACCAATATGGATACAAATATACGGATGCAAAAGGTCGAATAAGTTACAAATATATGCATATATGGATACTGAGATGGATATGGGATTTATTTTGCAGATACATATATAGATACGGTTCAAATTTTTTAATGATACGAATACAAATATGTTTACAAGATATTCCAGTTGGTATGAATACTTATTTATTAAATAAATCTATTATATGTATAAAATATATCAAACAAGTTTTTTTTATGGATGGAATATGAAGATGGATATATGTTTTTTACTTTTTGCTGATATGTATAGGGATGTGATTTTTTCTAACATAGATATGGATATGGATGTAATTTTCATTTTTTTGTAAAATATGGATACTTACTATATTCTAGCGAATAGTCATACATATATGGATATGGATGGATACGCGTTTTTTTTGTGAATATGGATACCCATAACATTTTCAACATTTTTATTATATGGATATATCAAATATATCAATTATGTAGAAAAAAAATTAAATAGTCTCCATTTAAATTTGACTATTGATTCCTCATATGAAATATATCAATTATATGAATAAATTGGAGGATACCGATTATTTTTTCTACTTAACGAAATATATAAAATGGAAGGTTATGTTCTTTCTATTCTTTTCCCTTTCCAAACATAACAAAGAAATATATATATATATATATATATATATATATCATAATAAATCTTCCATTTCCTATCATAAACCAAACGATGGAATGGAAAAACTTATTCCATTCCATTGTTACTTCCATTCTTGTCTTAAATTATATTCCATTGCAATTCCTTTCCAACCAACCAAACGGGCATGAGGGAATTCAAACGATGGACAGATTGTAACCCATCATGATTAATAAATAAGGGATTACGGGGGTGCCTATTTATTGATGTATGTTGTAAAACATATTATATAGCGCTATCCTATGAGAGCTTGACTTTAGGAGAGGATAAGAGCATCAAACGTGAGCCCTTGGATGGGCTGTAACAAGCAACGGTGGAGGTATTTTTATTCGCATGGCCACTTGATTTCACACCTATCAACGTTCGTCTTTCCTCTCACCTGTGTCCTGATACCAAATCCGTCGTCAGGTTGCGTTGCCACTCTCCTTTCGTTTCCGACTCGGCACAAAGGTGAGAAACGATGGAAGGTCCGGTGCAACCCTGCAAGGAATCGTAATTGCAGGCCGTAGTGGTGCCCATCAAGTCGACTCCGGCTACCCTTGCTCTTTCCGGCACAACTTTACCTTCATCAAAATTATTGATCCAACATAGTTGACCCATTGTTGCCTTATGATGCATATGACGATTCTATTTTTTTCCCAAGATGATCGTATTTAGATGTCATATATATACATACATACGAATACATACATACATACATACATACATATATGTGTGTGTGTGTGAAGTTTTAATCAGATAGTACTGGTATCGTATGCACTTTTAATTGGATGCGGAAGATTTTTAATTCGTTGGCAACATATAAGGATATTGACACCGATTTTTATTATTTTGCTATGTGGGTGCTAGTTTAATTTAGGGTTTTTATCAGTTATGTCCCGTTTAGATATTGCAATACAGTTGTGCCTCTTTGGAATATCACTTGTACACACGAATTCTTCCACAATGATCACTTGTGCCCTTCGAGTAAGTTGTCATCCATTCCAAACTTAAACGAACGTTAAGTTTTGGGAAGGGGAATTAAATTTTAAAAAGGTTGAAAGGTCAATCCACCAACTTCATCCCCTCTCCTCCTCCCTAGCCTCCTCTGCTCCTTGCTCCTCCTTCCACTTCATCCGGCGTTGACCCTCCTCCTCCCACTCCCTAGCCACCTTCGCCCCCTGGTCCTCCCACTCCCAACCTCTTCTTTCCCATCCCTTGTCACCTCCACCCCCTGCACCTCCTCCACCCCACCCCCACCCCCCCTAAGCACCTCTACCCTCGGCTCCTCCCCCCCCCCCCCTCCAGCCACCTTCGCCCCTAGCTCCTCCTCCGCCCCAACCTCCTTCCCCTCCTCCACCCAGCCTCCCCCTCTCCTCTCCTTCTGCTCCATGCAGTCACTCCCAACCCACGTCAACTCATGTTGTTGTGATCGAGCCATTCACGTCATCGCCTCCTCTTGTCTCCTCACCTTCCTCAACCTCAGGAACACCCTCCTCTCCTTCTACTTGTGCTCTAGTCTCGTTGGGGATGCACAGAAAATGTTCAACGAAATGCCCCCATCAAAGACGAAGTCTCATTGAGCACCCTCATGATCAGTTGTGGGTGTATCACCTTGTTTGCAACCATCCGCAATGGCATGAACCGCGACGAATGCGAGAGCGTCCATGGCTACGTCGTCGGTTCGTCTCCTCTCGGGTACCTTCGTTGCCGCACCCATGGACCCGTCAGCTCCTCATCGATCGTAGTCTCCTCCTTTACATCTACTTCTATCTTCATTGCTCTAATGTTCACTATGATGAGGACGAGGAGGAGCTCTTGCACCTCAGGTACCTCTCCTCCTCCCCCCCCCCCCCACCACGTTACTGCTCTCGCTCAATAGGACCAGGTTCATCGCTTCCTCCAGATCTGTCGAGGTGAGGCACGACTTCAGCGGTGGCGACAATGTGGCGTAGGACACTCTTGTCACTCAGCAGTGGATGCACACCCACGGACCACAAGTGTCCAATGAAGCCAATCCAACTCGTTGGTTTGTCCCCTCTCGTCCGTTTTACTTTACGATGAGAGGAGGACGGTGGCCACATGCACCAGAGGATGGGTTAGAGGAGGATGGTGGGTGAAGTGTTTAGACAATTATGCCCCTCTTAACCTCGTCGTGGTTTGAAAAACCATGGTTAAGTTCAACTTATTGACGTCTAAAGTAACATAGGAGCGCAAATGATATAACAACAAGAAGTTGGGGGCACAAATGATATTCCAAAAAAAAGGAGGGGCATAACTGATATTGCAATATCTCATAGGGGCACAACTTATAAAAATCCTTTAATTTAAGATAACACGTGTGGGAGAAGGGTCTTCTATAGAAATGCGAAGGAAATGGTCTCAAATAATCTAATTATAGGGGAGCATATTTGTGAATTGCAGATGGAGGCCGCCTTTTATAAGCTAGTCACCCCTTATGGGAGTGTTTGGTTTGAGAATAAGCAAGAATTAGGATGAGGAATAAGCTTGAAGAAGGCATTATTCATGTTCGGCTGGAACGATAAGGGTAGGTAAGGTGGAATAAGGTAGAATAAGGTAGAGAGATGTGCAAGGAGAAATAGCCATACGGGGAAATGAGAGGGGAGGGGAATATCACCATTATTTTTAAGGCTATTCCCCAAACAATAAGCTCCTGAATTCTGCACTAAAAGAGACCTATGTACTCACAAGTTGGGTAAAGAATCATACATTCTAACTATATGATAATGTTGATTGATATATGAACATGAATATGAATATGAATATGAATATAGGGGTCCTTAAAATGAGACATGCTCCTTCCTCAATTACAGAAGCGACCCTCATTTTTGTAGAAATTGTCAACAATAAAGCAAAAATAAGTAAATTTTGTATGCATGTATAATAAAACACATAAGCAAATCAATTGCTGACTAGTCACATTCATGATGAGATATCTTGGTGTATGTTACTTGCTTATGATGTTTTGTTGGTTGATGAGACCAGATACGGGGTAATGAGAAGCTTGAAGTTTGGAAACATGCCTTAGAGTTTAAAGATTTCCATATAACTAGGGTTAAGATTGAACATATAGAGTGTATATTTGAAAAAAGTAGTGGCGAATGAATCAAAGTGGAGATTAAAGAAGATAACATTCAAAAGAAAGACTCTTTTAGATATTTGGGATCCATTCTGTAACGTGATGGGAAAATTGATACGAGATGTTTGCTGGTCGGCTAGAGTGCAGAGGAGCCTCTATTGTTCTACATGATGAGAAATTTGTCTTAAAAATCAAAAGAAAGTATAACAAAGCAGTATGCAATTTGTTGTGCTATATTGATCTGGATGTTAGCCTATGAACTATAAGCATGTGAAAAAAAATGACAATAGCAAAAATGAAATGTTGTAGTGGATGTACGCGTGAAATGATCATATGCGGAATAATGTGATCAGAAAAAAAGTTGGTGTAGTTTCGATTGAGGATAAAATGAGAGAAAACTTTTTAAGGAGATAGGTTGATATATGAGATTTAAAATATTGAGACAGCTATGAGAGGGAGAGGAAGACCGTAAAAATGTTGGAAGGAGACTCTCCGAAAGTGTCTTAATTATTTGATCTAAATCCAAGAGGAAAAATCCATATAACCAACCCTATTTAATGCCGGAGAAGGCTTTGTTGTTGTTGGATTTTCACAAATTGGATTTTGATTATAGATTCGATTTTGAAAAAAATGATTTGATTAAATTTGTTAGAATCTACAGTTGTTAGAGTTCTAGTTGAGATTGTATTTGTGCTTATAAGTGGAGAGAAGTAACTAGGGATGAAAACGGTCGGATACGGATACAAATGTATGTATAATCATATCCTTATCCATTTACAAATACGAATACGAATGCGGATACGAATATTGACGAATGTGAAAAATGTGTTACAATATCCTTAAAAACGAATACGAATGTAAAACGAATACGAATTGGATACGAATAATAACAAAAATAATTTACTAATACACATGTTTAGGATGGTTTAAACATAAAATAGATATACTAGATAATGCAATTTCATAAAAAATATATCAACGATGGTGAATGCAATCATATAATGTTGTTACACACATTTATAAATAAATATATTACTATACTTATGTTCGAAAACGAATATACGAATACGAATGTGAATATTAACGAATGTTAAAGTGACATCCATATCCGCATCAATTTTAAAACGAATACGAATACGAATGTCAAAATATGTATAAAACGAATACGATAGCGGATCGGATATGAATATATTCACATTCGTTTTCATCCCTAGTAACTCATTATATGTTGTACACCATAGAGAGATTTAGTTGTGGGCACTTCACGTTGTCAAGAGTGCCATATAGACTCTTTACTTTTCTAAATTGTAATCTCTTCTCTCCCTATGTTGTCAAGAGTGCCATAAGACTCTTTACTTTTCTAAATTGTAATCTCTTCTCTCCCTATGTCAAAGGGTTTTGTGTTCCTCATGATTTCTTGCATGTGAGCTGCTTGGCACGAGCCATCTTGTTCACAGTATCAAGACCATAGGAAGTGTTAATTCTTCGTATTTAGTGGGTGGTTATAGAGGGAAATTGATGAGAAGCGTGAACATGTTTCAGAGTGAATCCTCTGCTGTTACAGTATCGGCTGTAATGCAGGGAAGCTGCTGGATATGCATCCTGTGTTACAGCACCTATTGTAACAACAGAGAATCCGCCTCCAACATGTTCTGCCAAACCACCAAACAAAGTGACAATGGTGCAACTGTGGTAATGTTGTGAGAACAACAATTACATAATAGATATTGTGATGACAATGCAGGAGATAATGATAGAAACCACAAGATATATCGAAGAAGATAGCCACACCAATAAGGAAGTTGCAAGGCTAATGACGGTAAGGAGGCAATGTCTGCATTGTCATCGAAGCTCGTTGGCAAAGGTGCATGGACATGTAAGGAAGCACCACAAGTCATTAATAGAGAGCTGATTGTGCTAAGGCCTACAAGATCATTGATGTAGAAGACATGCAACATTTACACATATAAGGTGCATAGTTGTATGCGACGATACAACTTTATCTTCCCATATTTCACTCCACCTCTATCTCAACTGACTACTTCTCCAACCACATATATAAGCTACTATGAGAATTCAAGATACCGATTCTTCCAATTTTCAGTAGGGTCTCGAGCCGAATGATTTTTATTTAACCAATATGATCCATTTGCTACAACGTTTGAACCAGTTCTTGTTGAAATTCCTATTGAACAAAGGGTCACACTTGAACCTATGTCCATGAAAAATGATTTTGATCATGAAATTTGTGATGATGATCTTGAGAACCTGTGATAATTTTAATCATGAAGTTAATTTATTGCCTGAAATAAATGTTGATTGTGATGAATCCCACTATTTTTGTGAGACCCATGTTTGAGGACAGTGAGGATGATGAATCTAGTTATGAAGTAGAACTCATGTTGAGGATGAATTTGAGGTTGATGTTGAATATGAATTCGAGGACGAACTTGAATTTGGATAAGGACAATGTTGAGGTTGAATTAGTGCAAGAAAGAGATATTGTGATCGACCAAATTTCAGAAGTCCTCCCTGGTGACTCTCTTATGGATGAGCATTTATTCACTACTCGTAATCCTATCCCTATTTGGGACAACAATATAGCCAACTTAATTTCTGTTCATGATGACCTTTTGTCTCCTGAGCCCTTCTGCTTTCGAAATGAGAAACTCTTCGAGACAATTGAGGACGACTGACCATACACTATGTTAATCCCTCTCTTGTGGGAATCATTCTCTGGATTGGTTAAAAAGAATAATTTGATAACGAAGCAAATATTTGTCAAAGAAATATCTACCAAAATAGCTTAACTCTACCAAATAGGCCAAGCAACAAAGATGTTACCATCTTAAAAGTGGTCAATGGGGCCCAGGGTTATGCTGTGTAAAAAGGAAAATGAGAACAATGGACCAAAGTGATCTACAAAAAATTGCAACAAATCCATGTTCTCTGTATTCTTCTCCCATCATTTTTTGACATGTTTATGTGAAATAAGAATGACCCTGAGCTAAGGAGAATGGACGCTTTCGACTTCGGGAATCTCCAGGTAATATAATGTGGTTTAGATTGCCATATAAACTACAAAGAGCTATAACCTTCGCACATAATTCTATATCTATCAAAGTTAAAGAGAATAACTATTTATTAGGAAGATTTAACTTGACCAAAGGACAAAATCGATTAAAGTTAGTACAACTTGAGGTCTCGAACTGAATCCTCTAGTCTAAGTGGAGTATGAACATGTTGATCTAAAGGTCGGTTTGGTCTAAATATGTTGTTTGTCTAAACTTGGAGACTCTGTAGATGTCTGCAATAAATCCTTTTGTTATGATCTCCATTCCTTTTTGTTTCTCTTTCCCTATCATTGTTTATAGGAAAGGCTAAGCATGGGGGTGAAAAGAGAGAGAAAGCCAGAGCAAACTACTTTATTTTTATTGCAGCCCAGAGGGGTGAATCTCATAATCTGTTGATTGTAGGATGTCAATTTGATATACCAACACATCCCTTTTAAGGATCCGAAACCTATCTCGTTTACTTTTGAACGGTTTGGATTTTAATTTTCTCAATTAAAAAAGCATCAAATTCTGACCATTAAAATAAAATAGTGATGCCCTCATATTTCAGCGAAATTTGAAAGATATGTGGAACATTAGTCTAAGATATAATCTATAAGGTTTTATTTTGAAAATTGAAATCGCAAAAAAAATACAACACCTCTGCTTAATTCCATTACGGCGATGATGATCCCTTTTCTAAACTAGTCCCCTTGGTGGTTGCTGACACATTGTTGAATTTAACTTAGAGGTCGTTCGGCACGGGGCTTACCCCCATTTGAGGGAGGTTACTCCCAAAGCCCATGTCTTATTTATCATGTGGGGTCCATGACTATCTCTTTTCTAATACGTTAAATAAATTATTTCTCTTTTATTAATTTCTAAAAAATAATATATTATACCATCGTATCATCTAAAAATTATAAAATACTCAACTTTTATATACTTTTTCAAACTGAATACAATCACATCATAATAACTACTCACTTTTCCAAACTTTCATCTTAACTCGAAACCCTTTGTCCAAACACTAAAACACAAAAAAGAGTTACACTCTTCTAATTTATCCTGAAGTAACACGGCAACCAAAAACACCTAAATTTCAGAGACTTAGAGTCTCTTCCACTGTAAGTAAGTACAGGGGAAGCATCTTCATCAGCATCTGGTGCGCGCATCTCTTTCAAGGAGTTTTTCCTGTCTCATTACATAGGCTTCCTTAGGTCAGTGCTGCCCCTAATTCTAATTTCGTAGCAAAAAGGCATTCGTTGTTGATATTTGACGATCCCTTATATCACATTGATTATGCCTTGGCAAGGAATCACTTTGTTGATATGACATGGAGACGATCATCTTATTTTACTGGACAAATGCAGATAATATTGTATAGATAGTAGACTGACACTAACTACACAATACACGAAGACATCCTTCACCACTCCTGAACTCGAGATGCAAGAAATGCAGACTGAAATATAATCATTCGCAGCCAACTCCAAATAGTTGCAGCAGAATTTATTTATCATTAAAATCTAAAGGGAGAGAGTAACGTAACAGTATCCAGAGTTTACTTGGATTTCCATTATCATAAAAACTGGAAGAAGCTTCTTCACCCAATCGCAGCAGTGATCAGCACTTGCCTTTCTCAGACATTTCGATGGCACGACGCAGAGCGTCCTGGATAAATCCAGTGATGTTCACATGGGACGACCCTCCTTCCTCCATGGCCCTCCTCGCCTTCTCCCGCAACTCCATGGCCCTCCTCCTCATCCCCTCCCTCTCCTCGCCCTCTCCCATCAGCTTCTCTACCGCCACCCTCACCTTCTCCCTCCCCACCAACTCCGTCGCCTCCCCCGACCACAGGGACGGCCTCTCGATCCCCACCGCCACTCCCGTTCCAATCACATCCACTGCCAGCCTCTCGTTCAAGAAGTGGTCAAACAGACAAGGCCATGTCGCCATCGGGATGCCACCAGCTATCGCCTCCAACGTCGAGTTCCACTTTGAGTGCGTGAGGAAACCCCCGATAGAAGGGTGCGATAAGATCGCCATATGCGGTGCCCAACCTCTTATCACGAGTCCTTTTCCTCTCACCCTCTCCTCGAACCCAACTCCCATAAACTCTTCCGCACCTCGCTCAAGAACGTCTGTGCCGACCACGAGGATGAATGGGTGGCCCGAGCCCTCCAACCCCAGCGCTATTTCCTCCACTTGGCGCGGATCCCCGAGCACGAAGCTTCCCAGCTGGCAGACGTAGATCACGGATTTGGGCTCGAAGACGTCGAGCCACTCCACCACCTCCCGCTCACTGATAGCCGATACGCCACCTCTCTCAGACTTGCGAGTGGACTCTTTGTCGAACAGAGACACAGGACCTACCGTCCATACCGTGTTACCTACAGCCTTGGAGTAGCTTTCCACGTACTCGGGCTCCAAACCCTGGAAGGTATTTATTACTATACCGTCCGCCGTCCTGTCAGCTGTACTAATGGCCTCCGCAGCCGGGCCCTCCACGAACCCCGGCGCCTGCGCCCTGCTGATCATGACGTGGTGCTGCAACCCCGGGACCTCGAACTGCTGAGTGGAACCGGAGGGGATGCCCTCCTTCTCGTAGTAGCCGGGGAGGGTGGCGTGGCAGTAGAGAGTGAAGCAGCACGCGCTGTAGAAGACGTACCGGGGGATATTGGCGACTTGCGCGACATTCTGCGTCCAAGGGAGGAAGAAATCTGCGATGAGGCACGTGGGGAGTATCGGCCGGGTGCGTAGGAATCCGATTAGCTGCTCTTCAAGCATGGTTATTGCGCCCATGACCTTTAAAGCTTGGTCGAACGTCGTTACCATGTCCATGCTCTCGAGGCCTTGGGGGAGGCCGACCTCGGCATAGGGGAAGCGGAGCTTGACGAAGTCGATTGGGAGGTCGAGTTGCTTAGCACGATCGATGGCGGATTGGATGCGAGCTGCGTTCACCGGGGTGGTGACGACGGAGACGCGCATGCCGCGGGAGGCGAGGAGGAGGCCGAAGTTCACCATGGGTATGATGTGGCCTGGCTCCGCCATTGGCATTATGACGAAGTGCACCCTCTTCTCCGCCGCCATTGGATTGCGGTGTGTAGGTAAGCTTTGCAATGGCCTTTTAGTAGGTCACCAGAAGCATGTAAATATACAAGTGAGGGTACCATAAAAGCCACGATTAAGTCGTGGGAGGGTGCCCCCAAAAGCCTCGTTAAAGTCGTGGGAAGGGTTTTACCTAAACGTGTTCTTTTCATGGAAGAGAACAGGAGAGAGAGGATAGTGTGTTGTATCAAGCGTTTCACTCTCTTGTATGTGACTCTCTTCTAGGTTCGGGAGCCGCTCGATCTTGATTGAGTGGTACCCATGAATTTACACTTTTTGTGGGCACAGATCATGCGAATTTGTGGGAACCACTCGATCAAGATCAAACGCCTCTTGCGCCTCCAGCAGAGTCTGCTGCAGCTAGGGATGCAAACGATTACGGATATATCTGTATCTGATCCATCACCGTATCCGTTTTATACAAATTTCGACATCCGTATCTGTTTTAAAATGTATACGGATATGGATATCATTTTGATATCCGCAAACATCCATATATGTATCCGTATATCCATTTTCGTACATTTTCGTATATAAATATAGTCATAGATTTATTTTTAACCCTATGTAATATAATTCTCTATCTTCTTTTACCATATTTATATAATTTTTATGATACAAACACATTTAGTAAATTAAAATCCTATGTTTTCCATCCAATTCTTATATATTTAAGTCTATTTTCTAACATTACTCGTGTGCGATCAATATCCGTTTTACATTCGTATTCGTTTTTTAAGGATATGGTAAGATAGTTTTGATATCCGTCAATATACGTATCCGCATCCGTATTCGTATTAGAAAACGGATAAGGATACAGTAATACCTATATCTGTATCCGTATCCGACCGTTTGCATCCCTAGTTGCAGCGCATGGCACAGACGATCCAATCTGGAGAAAGAAAATCATAGCGTGTCCTTTTTCAAGAAATAAATATCACAGTCCAAATGAAGCACCCCACATATAACAAACAAACAAAATCAATCAAGATACACGGATTTACCAGATTAATCCGTAAGAAATACAGAGAGCTCTGGCCTAGAGGTGTTTATATACTACTCCTGTACATACGGATCTCTGATACAAACGGTTCCATATACCCGAATACAAATAGAACCACTTATAAAAAAAATTCACAGGGGACGCGAATCAACATCCCCACGGGAGGCTGCATGTTCCCTTCCTAGGCCCTCCCCCACAAATTCATTAACCGGGCAGTGAGAACTTTGTCTTATTGAGATATGATGCGTGGTGTGTACGACGGTTCTTCAACTTGAATCAAATGATTATGATTAAAGGTATATCAACACATGATTATATTTGATTCTCTGTATTTCATTACATTTTTACAGATCTAAAAGAAACGAGTTTGTTTTTATAGTGTTAGGTTTTATAAGAAAAAAGATCATCCTCACCATCAATTCACCCCAAAGGATAAGGCGCATCAGTGTCAAGTACATCATAACGTGGTTGAGTTATAGGCCAACGAGGAGAAAAACAAAAATATTATATATGTGTGAGTTGCATGAGCTAAGTATAATAATAGAGTTTAATGGCGCTGTCCTTGCGTTGTTTTCGGCATTTTTTTATTTTATTTTTTTTGAAAAATATCACCAAGTATATTCACCTTATATCCTCTTATATGACATTCGAATTTCGTCAGAAACAGAGACTCCTACGGCATCTATCCAGACAGTCATTTTTTAACGGTAACAAGATTTTTTAAATCGACACCATCTCGATGGAGGTCGTAGGAGTCTCTATTTCTGACGAAATTCGAATGTCATATAGGAGGGATATAGGGGATAAATATACATGACGATATTTTTCAAAAAAATAAAAAAAATGCCGAAAACGGCTCCGGGCAGCCATTGTTGTTGGGGCAGTCCCATTAAATCAGTTGTATTTTAAATATTTACACTGGTGTGATATTTGTGAATAATTTTGACCTCTAATTTTTATTTATTTCTAGTTGACCAAAGTAAGAAGAAATCACTTTGATACACTAACAATTATGGAATATACCAATCATAACCGACTGCTAGATTTCTTAATGGCTGATAGCAAACAAATAATTACTATTCACGAATGTAGTTCATTCAAGAATATATAGAAGAATATGCTTTTAGTTCTATAGAAACAAAAAAAAATAGTTTTAGTGCATGTTTGAAAGGACCATTAAAATAAAGTCGTTATATGTGTGTGCTAAGAAGGAATATATTTAGGGATTTGAAAAACAGAGAAAAAGACCAGAAGGCCGAGCTTAGAAACACATAGCAGTTGAAAATTTTACATATATATATATATATATATTACAATAAAATTGGATTGTAGTGATGCAAAATCCGTCAGTAATGATTATATTTAATTATAATGATTATATTATTTATTGCAAATTTAATTTTTACATTTGAAATTAGTAACAAATAGAAGATCGGTCGCTATATCCTTAACGATAGTGGTCCATTATACTGACATTTATACATTGCAATTTTGTAAATAATTTAACTAGTTGTCGTTAATATTTTAGTTCAAAATTTCTCTTGTGTATTATTTTGAGAACACAACTTGCTCTTGTGGATTATTTTGAAGGTATGCAATGGTGTGTTGTCAAATGCTTAAAGTCTTGGATTTACTTAATTCCAAAGAGATTTCTCAAGTATTTATCTTTCACATATGGATAAAACATGCTAGACTTAATCCTAAAAAAAGTGGTTTGTTTTTAAAAATTTTCTATTATTTTCGTGTTTTCTTCTTAATACACTACAAGGAAAACAAGTTGTGGCTACAGAAATATGCCCACGGATGTGGTTTTGTGACCACGGAATTGGACTCAGGCCACAACACGCCGTGGCCAGTAGCCGTAACTACAAGTCTCGTCACGAGAGTTTTCTAACCACGAATATGTCGTGGCCACTACAAGTGACCACAGAACTTGTCGTGGCCACAACTCTTGTATGAAGACTTTGGGCACGGATTGTAGCTACGAAAAACTAGCGGCCACGGAATTGTCGTGGCCATAAGTTTCCGTTGCCACATTCTGTGGCCATAACTCATTTTTCTTGTAGTGATAGGATATAAATATTATATTAATAAATACCAATACATATGAATTAGATTTTTTGGATTTTTATTGGCAATGGAAAATTATATAAAATATGCATAAGTTCTAAATATAGGTATAAAGTAGCATAATGCCTGGGTGTTTTTTATTGTTTTTTTCTGGCATTTTAGGTGCTTTGAGTTTTGGATTTTTGTAATTGGTTATATGACATTCTAAGAAAACAAAATCAGAAGAAATTAAAAGAAAACAAAAGAAGGTATTCTTGGACATAAAATAATGATATTTTGATTGGGTCCAGTGTAAAATATAACAAATAGCTCAAATAACCTAATTTTGTATAGTCTTATTTGAAAGATAACTTTGTGTACAGTACTTTGAAGGTGAGTAGAGGTCCATGAGTGATTATATGCATGAGAAATGCATCCTTGAATCTAGGCCGGCAAGGAGTTGGAGTTTGGATTTTAGGTTATACATGCAAGTCAACATGCATCCTATATGAATGTTAGCACATAATAAACTAGTTACTCAAGATAAAATCAATTTGTTTAAAATCAGCTTAGCTAATTGATAACTTATCTATGGTTTTATCTCTCCTGGTGAACATGTGATGAGGATAAAAGCAACACCCAACGAATACCGAGATGTTAAGGAAACACCAACCTGTCAAAATGCCTAGGAAACTTTGCATCCATAATCTTTACATAAATCTTGTCATCACAAAAGGGAAAGATACACTTGATAGTGTAATGTCCCGGACTTAGGTATCCGGTCCGTTATCGAGGAAAATTGGTCCTGACAACTTGTCGGGTACGGGCTCATATGGGCTCGATGACAACCACCCAAAATACTTAAGCCCAAGTTTTCAAGTAGTAATCCCCACCACTTATAAATCACACTCACACTTCGTGAGTTTTAGATGTGGACTATATTTGGGGTTGGGGTGTTACAACCTCCCCCACTTTTATTCGCAACATCCTCGTTGTGACATGGCCCATTCACTTATTTCCAGTGACAGTGACGGCTGCACTCTCCCGGCTTAGGTCCCTTTGGGTAGCCCTTTCCACTATCAGAGGGAACCCGCTCTGATACCATTTGTAATGTCTCAGACTTAGGTCCCCGGTCCGTTATCGAGGAAAACTGGCCCTGACAACTTGTTGGGTGCGAGCTCATATGGGTCCGTTGGCAACCACCCAAAACGCTTAAGCCCAAGTTGTCAAGTAGTAATCCTTACCACTTATAAACAACACCCACACTTCGTGAGTTTTAGGTATGACACTATGTTTGGAGTTGGGGTGTTACAGATAGACATGTGACGACCATCCAAATACCAGATACCTACTTAGGATCATCATGCCTACCGACCCACGAGAATACATACTTCAAACCAACCGTCGTACACTTGCATAAAAACACTAGTCGTGCACTAACACCCTATCTCCCGACCATCGTGTGATGTCTCAAGACATGTAGTCTTCTTAGAAGCAACCATATACATGTGGACACTCCATTGAAAAGCCATCAAAAGAAGAGACGAAATCATGATGCTTCAAATCCCTGAAAATGAACCACTTATTCGTCGCCTCAAAACTTTAAGCGGCAGTCAATTCATATTCATGTCCCATGTGCTTTAGTTGCCTTTGTCTGGGCCTCGATGACTCAGTGATTCATCATCTTAATATTTGAATCTTAGCTTGAATCGTTGAACAAAGCACCAAATAAATACCTTTAAGTTCAATAAATTTATAAAATACAACTTGAAATAAAAATGGACTATAATGTATATGTACCTTGTAAATAAATTCACACTAACTCTTTTTAAAAATTCATACCAACTCTTTTTAGCCTCATTCTTCTTCTAACTATTATATAAAAATGTATAAAAAAATAAAAATACAAAATAATTGTCATATTTAATGAATAATTTTATATCTTGAACCAAAAAAGTTGTAAATTCCAACTTCTTGGCTGAATTCAGCTCCATATAAATTTTATATAGGTAAAATGAGGCTGCCCCCTAAGAGGGAGCTAACTTGGCTTCCCCCATCCTATTTTGCTTATTTTTATTTTTTTTGAAAATTTCTTCCATGAATTTTCATAAATATATCTCTATATTATGTCATTTAAATTTGGTGTGAAACAGAGACTCCTACGGCCTCCATCCAGATGGGGTCGATTTTAGCAATTTTGTTACTGTTAAAAAATGACTGTCTGGATGGAGGCCGTAGGAGCCTCTGTTTCGTACAAAATTTTAATGACATAATATAGATATATAGTGATGAAATTCCACAGAAGAAATTTTCAAAAAAAATAAAAAAACGGGAAAAATGAGGCGGGGGGCAAGTTAACTCCCCCAGGGGGCAGTCCCATTTTACCCACTTTATATTTATCAAGCTGACATTCAAAGTTCAAGTTATAAAATTACATATCCAATAAAAGTAATTTCATTAAAATCAAAGTTTGTTTACAAAATATCAGTTTTGAGATCTAATCGTATTTGTGAATAATCACTAACTTTAACCTTTGATTTCAAATATATAGCTAATTATTTTAAATTTATTTCTTTTTCATTTATTCTTTTTTATATTTTAATAAAATACATTAAATAAAAATCCAAAAAATATGTGTTGAGGTCTTAGAAGTAGAAGTGAAATTGATAAACAAAATAATAAACATCAAGAACACGAATATTTGTGTGGAACTCTACTCCCTAAGGAGCGGGATGAAACCACGAGAGAAGCCCTCAAAGGGTGGATATTATATTGAATTTCTCAATGAGTACCGAGGGTGAGGGGCTCCTTATATAATCCCTCAGACATACCAAAGTCCCACCGCTCATCCATGTGGGACTAAACAAGAGTGGGTGGTAATTGGATCCTAGAGTGATCCAATTACCACTCAATTACATTCTCCAACAATCCCTCTCAAGCTGGAGCAGAGAAAGTTTTAGCATGCAACAAGAAAATGTATACATCACATCTTCGCCCAATACATCACAAGAAGAATATATGTCCATTGTTGGTAGAAGACCTTGCACGGGGACGGGTCTGCGGCTTTCATGACACTGGAATGTATTTCTGCCATGCATGTAGAGTCATTGTGATATCAGGTCATCGAAACGTATCTCTATCATGCATGGAGAAGAATCGATGTAAAAGAAGAAGCCCAGCACGGAGTAGTAGTCGGGTCGCAAAAGAAGAAGTATGCGCCCTGTCGAAATAGTGGATGCTCGGTGAAGATGGATGATCAAAGAAATTTGGAGTGTCGGCTTGTCGATCGTGGACATGTAGAAGTCCTGAAGAATCTATCTCTAACTCTCCCTTTCTCCCACATTTAATAGAATACGAACATAGATCAAGTTGGGAGAAATCAAAAAAAAACATGCTTTTTTTGCACAATTCAAATTTTTATTTACTTAGTCGCTCCCTTTTTTCGGCTATTCTTTTTTTTCCAAATTGTTCAAATTTTTAATGTCTTTTACGTACATATTTTTTTTAAAATGTACATGCCTTTTCAAAATTTTACTTTTTTTAATCTCTCTTCTCTTTGAATCTCCCACGCACCTTTTTTTAACAACACACAGGCCAAAAGGCCTAAAAAAGTTGCTCCCCTTTTTTCTTATATAAACGGACCCCTTTTTTTATTTAAGGCACGGCTCAGTGTTCCCCTTTTTAAAAAATTTTGGCACGTTACCCTAGGGTTCGTTTGGTTGTAGGGTTGGGCAGGGTAGGGTTGGATTGGGTTGGGGTACCCCTCTGAATAGTAAATTGTGAGGAGGATTGGGATGTTTGGAAGGAGGGGTACCCCGGGTTGTGCCAACCCAACCCTACCCAACCCTGCAACCAAACGAACCCTTAGGGCATGTTTGGTTGTTGGGTTGGACTGGGTTAGGTTGGGTTGGGGTACCCCTGTGAATAGTAAACTGTACCCCTGTGAATAGTAAACTGTGAGGAGGATTGAGAGGGTTGGAAGGAGGGGTACACCGGTGTACCCCAACCCAACCCAGTCCAACCCAGCAACCAAACAAGCCCTTAGGGTTCTCAGCATGGAACCCCTTTTCACTCGAACGAGAGATGCCCCCGATGGGTCTTCATATGTTGCCGCCAGGGGTAGAAGGAGATACGGAGCCCCCCTAGCCCTAGGAGCTAGATGGAAGGAGCGATGCCTTGTCACGGTTTGCCGGGTGCGGAGTCTGGAGCAAGTTCTTCTGGAGCTTGATCAGGAGACCAGTAGGGCAAGGCGGCTTGGAGGTGTGCTGCTGGAAAGCGAAACGGCCTAGAGGTGCGTCGCAGGAGGGCGAGGTGGCCTGGTGGGAAGCTGTTGGTGGACAAGGTGGCATGTGGAGGAGATCGAGGGAGTAGCGGCCCGGGGTGCCTGGAGCGAGAGCTCCGCCTGGACTTCTCGCGATGGAGATGCTGCCGAGGACGGTGAGATGGAGCAGTGGGAGTTAGATGGAGCCTGATGAATCTTCGTTTCATCATCTTTATTCTATCATTTTGACCTTAAAAATCCTAGTAAATGCGTGTAAATGGGCTTAATTTAGTCATGTTATCATTCATGCTTTATTGTGTATATAGTGTATAAAATACTCTTTTTAAAGCCAAAATTAAAGAATAAAGAAAAGAGAAGAAAAAGAATAAAATATTACAAATATTTTATGACTCGAAACCCTAAGACCTAGGCATCTCGACAACTAGGTCGATAAGGACTAAAGTAGGTGGAGATAAGGGCCAAAATACAATAAAAATCCCGTTTATTTAATTCATTCTTATTCGTTTTTTAGACCTATTTTTAGTTTCATTTTTTATAATTCAAATAAAGAAACTTTGAACATGAAAGTTGTAGATAATTAATGAAAGCTGTAGATCATTAAATATAGGAAAATACAAAATTTATTTCATATAAAAATAATGTACACATAAAAAGTAATGATCTGAATAAGTTTCTAGAATCGTAACTTTCCAGACCTGTATCTCTCAAATAAAAACTCAAAATGTATCAAAATCACCTTTAATTGTATATAACTTTTAATAAGCTATTTAGTGAAGGTGGTTTCATATTTTTTGTATTTACGGTTTGAAAGTTGAGTTTTGGACCCCTCTTGTATAGTTATACCGATTAAAATATTCATTTTATTCGTTATTCATTATTTTCTGTAATTTTGTATTTTGATTGTAAATATTATTTATAATATATGTGGATATTAAAACATGAATAAAACACTAAAGAAAACATAAAAATAAAATACTTGTATAAAATACATAAGTATAATACCTATATCCATACCTAATTATATAAAATACCTCAAAAAAATAAAATATATATATATTTAAATGTATAAAAATAATTTATAAATATATATATATATATAATAATAAACAAAATTAATAAAATTAAAAACACCAAATTAAAATAAAAGATTAAAATCTATAAATAAATATACCTATATAGCCCATAAAATGGAACTTGTAATTACAGACCTCAAAAAAATAAATAAAAATCAACATAAAATAATTTAGAAAAATACACATTTTTTATTTAATAATCTAAAATTAATAAATTCGTTTATTATTTTTAATTGAATTAATAGAACTTTTTGCCAAGGAATTTTCTGGTTGGTCCACGTGGACCAACCAGAATCCTTTGTTGGTTGACCTCGGTCAACTCTCTGACCAAGGTTTGGCCCTTGTCAGAACTGTTATTTTGACTCTTCTTAGAACATTTTTCGAGGGCGCTCCTTTCACCAAATAGCCTCGTGCCCTTCTTGACTTTTGATCCCCTATTATCGAGGATGCACGCCTAGGTGTAGCCTTGGGGAGTGGATCAGCGATTCTCAAGATACGCCTCATCCTTTGGGACTGCCCGTCAACGTGTATAGCAGCTACCCCTGAATTCCCTTGAATTTTTTACCACTCTTTTACCTGTGAAACCCAAACCTTGGAGCTCGAGGTCCTTCCTGGTGACAGCAAGAGTGGAATGCACCCTCCAGGAGGCAGCGCGTGTGTTGAATCGAGCGGATCCACCTCACCGGAGTGTATCGCCGGAGCTAGCCGCTGGCACCCCCCCCCCCCGGTGAGTGTTCTTCTTTCTTTTGTGGTCTTTTACATCGTTAGGATACAAGTAGTTTACTCTAATGACCTTTTTTCATCAATTCAATCAAAAACAAATCGCAAAAATCTCTAGATCCTTGTCTGGTCGTGCTTCGAGTTTGTCGGCCGCCATCGATCACTTCCCCCTCGCTCATCCAAGTGTTTCCACCCCTCCGCAGGGTCGAGGCAACTTGCCCTCGACCCTTTCACCCATTCTTTGTAGGTCTGGGACTTGAAGCATGCGCTTGGAGGCTATTCTGTTGTTCGCTGGAAGCTCCTGGATCTCTGGACTTCGTCGGCCTCTTACGACTGCTACGGCCTTCACCAGAACATTTTGACACCTCCAATCCATCGGGGACCATTTTTGGAAGAGTTCAAGCCATTTTGGAGGTGAAGAAGATGAAGGAGGAGGGAGATCTCGCCGGTTGAACTACGCCCCTGCGGAGTTCTTCCCGGATCATCCACCCTCCTCCTCCACCGTTGGATGCGGCTTTGATCTTCCAGGGGAGCAGCCACCGTCAGATCTCGTTGCACCTACACCGTTCGATCATCGAAGGAGATCTAATCTCGCCCGTAGAAGCCGAACCGTCATCAAGCGTCAGGACGTCGACACGTGTATAAGTGACCGCATCAAGACCGTCGCTAGCGCCAGCGTGTGGGTATTTTGTGATATTCACCCCATGATTTTGGATATATATTAATTAGCGCATAATCTTTCCTGTGATGTTTAATTAGTTTGTAAAATTTACGAATTGCCCCAGAACTTTCTGCTATTCACATCGGGGTCCCTAGCCAAGTCACCTCACGTAACTAGTGTACGTGGGGGGTGGCCATTTTGCGGAGGACCCCCTGTGAGTTTACATATTTTGCTTTGGTCCTGAAACATTTTAATTTAGTTATAAACTTTCTGGTATTTTTGCACATTAGCCCCCCAGGTTTTGTTAATAGTTATTTGGTCCATGCTAGGTCACGTGCCTGTGCACGTAACTTTGGCAATTTTACAGATATACCCTTGGGTTTTTTGGTTATTTCTGATTGGTCTTGGGATTTGAATAATTAATTATATATTTTCTAAGAAAATTACATTGTGACCCTCGGACTTTGATATATTTACACAATACCCCTACCAGGGTTTGATTTCTTTTCGTTATCTCTATTTATTTCATGCATTTATAAAACCCTAAAAAATCCCCAAAAATAGATTTAGGTTCCTGTTTCATTGCATTTCCGTGCCATATTTTTATTTTACATTTTTACAGCATTTAAATATTTATAAAAAATCAAAGACATGCATTTTTATCCATGTTTGCATTAGAAAATCTATTAACATTATAAAAACTTCTTGAAAAATTCTCAAAAAAATATATTTTGTGTATTTTTTATATTTTGGACCTTCAAACAAAAAATCACAAAAAAATATAAAAGAAAACTCATAAAATTGCAAAACCCCTAAAACCTTTATAAAAATATAAAAAATCCATGAAAAAACCTAAAAATATACTTTATATTCTGAATTTTCTTTATATTATTATCTTTTACATTAAAACTAATTTGTAGAATTTTGGACTCTATTTTATATTTATTATCTCCAATTTAATTTCATATATTTATTTTCTTCCCTGTTTAAATATGGTGACTTTAAAAATACCAAAAAATAGCAAAAATATAGAAAAATAAAAAAACATTAAAAAATTATAAAAAGCCCAAAAGTATTTATTTCCTATATTTTTGACTATTTTTTACTATTATTGCCTATTTTTATAAATACATTATATCTCTCTTTTCTTATATTGTATATATAATTTATTTTATAATTCAAAAGAAAAAGAAAATATAAAAATATAAAATATAAAAAGAAAAAATCAGAAAATAAACATCAAAATATAAAAATATAAAAATTAAAAACCCACAAAAAGATTGTATTTGGCTAAATATTTGAAAGAATATTGGGTGCTTGATTTCTATCATGCTTGCTTGACACCTTTGCTTCATGTGTTTAACCCCTACTTGCTTGCCACTATACAATTTTAGTAGGGTATAATAAATTTTAACTCTTGCTTTTAATTTCTCAATTATTTGTGTGGGTTAATTGTTTATGAACATGAGGATTGGAGTAGTCGCCTCACGACAGTGAACCTGAGTTGTCAGGCCATTACTTAGCGACTCCCATCTTCTCGTTTTTTAGAGCCCTCCCCGTAGTGGCGCGAGATGGCTGCCTAGAAACCATGGTCGAAACATATCAGGATTTAAGGGGAGGTCATCGTATGGCACTGGAAACATATGAATGGGAGGCCATGCCTCCTGCGACATTACGGGACCTCCCCTTGGAAATTGATTGATCTCCTGCGCACGAGACAGTTGGCCAGGGTTTCATCATCGAAAGTAAGCGCCGCCAGGAACGAACACAATAGTTGAATTGAATCTCAAATAGAATAAAACAAAGAATTTAAAAAATCCTCAAGAATCGAACCCGCTCTGATATTCTGTTGAAATCTTAGAAGCGGAAGCAAAATTGATAAACAAAATAATAAAAATCAAGAACATGAAGATTTACGTGGAACTCTACTCCCTAAGGAGCGGGGGATGAAACCACGAGAGAAGCCCTCAAAGGGACAGATATTCTATTGAATTCTCAATGAGTAAAGGGGGCGAGGGGCTCCTTATATAGCCCCTCAGATAGACCGAAGTCCCACCGCTCATCCATGTGTAAACATGAGTAGATGGTAGTTGGATCCTGGAGTGATCTAATTACCACTCTATTACATTCACCAGCAATATCAAAATCAAATAAATAGATGTGTTCTAGCTTTGTATATATTTTATATATTTTTCTTATCTCGATTTTTATTTGTCATCTTCTTATTTATTAAAAATCTAAAAAATAAGATTTCTTTTATTTTATTTAATTTCCTTGTGTACATAGTTTTTAATAAAAATCGAAGATAAAAATGTAAAACCCTTAAAGTTTGGTGTTTAAATACATTAAAATACCTTCAGAAATATTTGTGCTATAATATAACTTATTTTGTTCTCAGGGACTAAAAGTTGTCTATTTCATTGAGACTACAGGTTTTTTTTACCACTTTTGATTTTTAGTTTTTCTTTTATTTATTTCTTATTTTTCTTCTTCTTTTTATTGTTATGGTCAAGTCAACATCTTCGTGGCTTATTTATATTGGGTCACTTATTTCCCACTTAACCACCTCAACCCCATTGGCACTTCATTTCTCCACCAATACCATCCCTCCAAAAGTTGCCACGTAGGTCAACACCCTATCTCTACTAACGGTCTCAAGAAGACCCATACTTCTCCAGCCATAATCGATCCCTCCACACTCCTCATCCCACTACAAAAAAAACATAGTATCGGTGAACACATTTATCCATACGAATTGCTCTCGATGTAATTGTAAAGTACTTGCTAGAGGAGTGGGAGAGCACATGTGCTCGTTCACCCTATGCACGCTACAGGGATAGACACAAGTTCAAACGTACAAGCACGCATGCACTCTCAATCGTAGCCCATGATCATGGGCGAGCATATTGTGCTCGCATATACATTTTAATCGAACTTGTAGTGACCATTGGATGAGCACATGAGCTGCAGCGGGCGAGCAATCGTACTCGTCCATGATAGAACTACAAAAAAATTACAGGTTCGTCAGATTTTTGAAGCCCCGTCGAACCTGAACTACTTGCTCTAAACCATTGTAGGTGTTTAAATAGATTATCAAAGATCATACCTAAGATAGTGATTGAATATTCAAGATACAAATTGTCCATGTATATGTTATATCTTCTACATCGAATTTAATTAATAAGGAACATATATTCAAATATATTATCGTAAACAAAATAGCTAAAAATTCAATGGAAAGCATAAAAATATTGTACGTAGACAAAACACATTAAACACCATTTAAATGTTCATATAAATCTAAAGACAATCTCTATTCTATTATTAAAAAAGCCTAATGATCATAGCTACTTCTTCATTCAAAAAATCTTTAAGATCAAACTCTGCTTTGATTTCTTTTTCTCTTTTTCCATTTCTTGAAATCTTGCATACATTCAGGTTTCTTCTTCAAGATCAGTCTCCTCCTCCTCTTCTCTCTCTCTCTCTCTCTCTCTCTCCGTCTTCTTCATTCTCCTCTTGAGGTATTGGCAGTCTTTGTGACCTATCATAATTTAATAAATATAAGAAAGTAAAGAAGAAAATTGAATATTTAGAATATACTTAGATTACACATATATAAATGCTTATATGTATGCAGTGAAATCTTTCCGCAGCTTGCTCACTTGGTCCACCATCATTGCCATCTTAAACTATATAGAGGGTGATGGTTGTTATGTCGGCTGAGGATGGGAATATGATGGTTAGCCATAAGAATAGCGAGAGTATCGAGATTCCTCCACATAATATGGAGGAAGACCACCAAGTGTATGCTTCCTGTTGACGAAGCTATCATCCCTCTCCTCCAAAACCTATAGTCAAATTTAATAACTATTTAGACTGTAACGTATACTCATTTAATCACGTAAATATTATGCTAATATACAAGTTTCCATAAGGTTTTATCAAATGGGGGTCGTTGGTCTTCAGGAGCGCTTGCCCACTTCTCAACATCAAGGGTTGTACATTGTTCCTAGAATTGAAATTAATTTATAAAACATTAAATATCTAAGACCGTTTTTAATTCTGTTTTCACTTCTAACAAACGAAAAATACACACCATCACTTCTCTCGCCTTCGGGATCACCATCTTTTCTTCTCTCATGTGTCTTGGCCCACCATTCAATAACAGATGGTTCCTTTCCAATTTAGTAGCCTAAAAATAAAATTTATATGATAAATAAATATTGCATATGTCAAAAGTCGACAACAATTTTTTGTATAATATTATTAAAATTAAATACCGGTATAACCTGTATTTGATTGTGGTTTTTAGAGCCACTTATCGATCTAATCTTTTGCTTTTGGCAGCTCGATCGACCCGCCGTCATCCTCCTCCTAAACTCAACATCAAAGCTAAATGAATCACAAAAGTCAATCCACCTGCAAAAAATTATCAGAACATGGTTTAGATATGCCTTGATAATATTTGCTATTTCTTATCAAAAACAAGCCGAGCATCCTCTCCTACTCAACGGTGGGAATGTGGCACCACCTAAACTCTGTGAAAGTCATATGTGCCTTGATAATATTCATTATCTCTTTAGCAACCTTGTTGTTATTCAAAAATTCTTTGCATATATGAAAATTATATTATATATCTATATAGATGAAATTTTTAATAAAGATTGAATTATGATTGCTATTTACCTCCCACTAGTTGAAATCTGTAGAATAGGGTAGGAATCAGAAGTGTGACTTCCAACTAGCGGCAGATGCACATCTACGCACAGACGTGCTCAAGATGGAGAAGTCAAATCCATAGAAGGATGACCTGGAATTGGGGTAGGACAGGGCTCGAGAATATGTGAAGATCGCTCACCGAAAAAACCTCCATACAAAGGAGGTGGGGGCACCAAAAGACTGGTAATACACCGTAAGTTGGCACATCTCATCAGAAACGGGACCCGAAAAGGTCAGCGGAGTCGAAGGTGAAGGGGATTGTGACTAGGACTGGTGATCCGATCATTGAGATCCATGTGAACCTCCACATCCAAATCAGTCACGTCTATATAAAACATGGAAGAAATTAAGTAGAAGTCAAAAAATTAGATTTATATTTTGCCTAAGTTGGTACCTTAATCCTTGCTACTTGAATATTGTGAAATATCATTATTTTCCTCAGTATTGTCCTCATTAATTGAATCTATGTTTATATCATCTACATCATTAATTAGATCAAGATACTCGATAAAAAATTTTCTACTAATAAAATATTATCAATAATGAAAATAACTTCTGTAATATTATTGCGGCCATAATGAGGTATGAAAGCCTCATCTATGTCTTTATCCATATTGTTGTCCTCCTTACTTATGTATCTTCGCAAACTTATTCGTACGATTGTTAAGTGTTTAGTATTTTTTCTTTTTCATGAAACTTGAGGAAGATAACATACTTGATCCACTTGTATAGATATGATAAATGGTTCTTCGTATGCTGAATATTCATTTACCATCCACAATAACACCACTTTCATTTTAAATGTCTGACATTTATTGGTGTCATATGTATTAACTCTATGCATCCATAAATTTTTCAACTCTTCAACAAGAGGATGTAAATACATGTCAATATATTTCTTAGGATGATTAGATCCATGTACAAAGAGTGATAAGAATATACATTATAACTTATTACACAACCACGGAGGAAAATTATAAGGAGTTGTCATTATTGGCCAGCAAGAATAGTCTGTGCTTCTACTGTGTGGATTGAATCCGTCTGTACAGAAACCGATAATACAGTTCCTTTTCTCCATTACAAATGACATAAAAGCAGTCATCAATGTTTTCCAACTCTCTAAATTTGATGGGTGTTCCATATACGCTTGTTGAGTATGATTTTCATGGTACAACATCTCCTTCGTTGTTTCTCTACAACAATACAATCTCTTTAGTCGAATTGTTAGTGAAAAGTAACATAAAACTTTCTGTCTAACTTTACTTTCACTTTTACATGAGTTCTTATATCTCAACTCATTACATGTTGAATAATATGTTAAATTCTCATTTCACCATAATACAAAATATGATTAAATTCTCATTTCACCATAATACAAACTATGATGATTTGTATAACAATCGATTTTTACCTCTGATAAATCCATCTTTCTCATCATTTTTTCAATTTATAGTAATTGCAGATAAATCATGATCTTCGAGAAACATTTTCTTCATAATAGACAACATTGCATCAAAATTCATGTCGGTCATATTGTATTCCATTTTCATAGCCAAAAATTCTGAAACTACTGAGAGTTTCGAGTATATCTTACAACCTTACCACAATGGTTCTTCTGCCTTTTTCAAGAGCTCGTAAAATTCTTCAGACTCTTCATGTGGTTCTTCATTATCAAATGTTTTATCTATAAAATCAGATCTTGCAACATCCATCGCCATTTCAACAAATAGCTTACTTTCATGAACATCGTTTGATTCATTCGCTGGATTAGAAATTATTTCACCATGCCCACCATGTATAGTAATCCTCAATGAATCCATACCTATAGAGGTGTAATTGAACTTCGTATTTAACCTTATTCTTAAGTAAATGATACTTGAGACATGGACATATAATTGTATTGTCTGAATCAACAACCGTAGAACCGTTGGCGTAAGAAAATGCCACAAAATCCTCTACGCCTTATTTAAATGACTCAAACAAGTGTCCGTCTTGGACACATTTATGCATCCACTCTCTATCGCTCGTCGTCCTAATAATGAAAGATATGTTTCAGAAGTTAGAAGATATGAGAAGAACTTTTTTATTAATATTAAGTCTTATGCTTGTCTTTAAAGATTCAAAAACTGAATTAAGACTAATGTCGCTACATGCATGATGGAGTTTATATCTGAGCAAATTTCGACAGCATAACCATGCATCCCTTCATTATATATCATAAATTAAGCTTAATAGCCTTGAAAATTATTATCAATGTAACAATTGTTAAAGTGTATTAAGATTATTTGATATTATTGAAGAGGAACGAGGTTATATTGCTGAAAACTAGTTCAAATATAAACACAAACATACATGTAACAATGATGGTAATAATTCAGTTTTTAAATCTTTAAAGACTCCCCCTAGTTCGGGGCCTCTGAACTAAAGAAAGCTAATAAAAATATAATATTATATGGATACCTTGCATCACTCATATATACGTGATCCATATGAGGACATCAAGTATATATATATATATGTGTGTGTGTGTGTGTGTGTGTGTGTGTGTGTGTGTGTGTGTGTGTGTGTGTGTGTGTGTGTGTGTGTGTGTGTTAGCCATGCATTTATCGTGCCTAATAAGTGTTTATTTTAATATTATTAAGAATGTACCTGCAATAAAACTTCCACCTGCACATATAAAAATTCACAACCATTGGACCGGGATATCTCATCCCGAAGTGAGTTCAATAGTTTTGAGAAAAAATAAAAATATGACACGTTCGAAGTGATGAAATCTTCCAATGTATTGCATACACCCCCCATTGTGCAGGGCCATATACCACCCAGTGTGGGGGGACGCATTATATGGCATATTAACATTTTTACCATACTGACTACCAAACTACAAATTAATGTGGCACATTAAACCACATTTGTTGAACTTTAATGTGAAAAATAATCACGAGAGTGCTATTTATTTGGAAAAAACAAGAAGCGCACTACCTTAGTAGAATAAAAATTTACAAATTGTATTTATTATTATTTCATATTTTAATATATTTTTTGTAGTAGCTTATTTTTCAATATAAAATATCAATGTGTTAATTACTTTTATTACTTAAATAAAGTATAATTAATTATTTTTAATTTTACAAAAATTTGTAACATTTTCTAATATTTTAATTTAAAAATGTAATGAATTTTATTTATTATTTTTTATTTTTTTAATATAGTTCAATGTTTAATTAAATAGGAGTAATGAATGATTCCAGTGTAATTTAAATGAATAATTTTAACTATAAATTAATGTAGCATATAAACCACATTAGTTAAAATTTAATGTGATAAATAATCACAAGAGTGCTGATTATTTGGGAAAAAATAAGAGGCATATTGCCTTAGTAGAATAAAAATTTACAAATTATATTAATTATTATTTTATATTTTAATATATTTTTTATTAAATTATTTTTTTCAATATATAATATCAATGTGTTAATTACTTTTATTACTAAAATATAATATAATTAATTCATTTTATTTTTAAGGAATTTACCATATTTTCTTAATATTTTAATGTAAAAAGTAACAAATTGTATTTATTATTATTTCATATTTTAATATATTTCAATATTTACTTAAATAAGAATAATGAATAACTTTATTGTGTTCTAATATCTAATTATTGTAGTATAATTATAGGTTTCTATATGTTACACTGATGTTTTAATATGTAATTATTATAGTATAATTTTAGTAAAGAATATTTTGAATTAACCATTAGTATTTTACTTGGATTTTACACAGATATGTAATTATTTTTAATAGTTTTCGTAGTCATATTTGGAATTAAATAGTAGTATTTTAAAATTTTATAATGGAAGAATATTTATATATGTAATTAAATTTTACGAATTACTTTATTACTTTATATGTACTGTAGTTTATTATTCAAATAGTAGAAAGTATACTTAATTGTTAACCTCTTAACACCCCCAAAATTCATATACCATCTCTCATATGTATCCTCTCTACAACATACCCACATGTATACACCCCTCTTGACATCAATTCTATCAAAATAGCCACATTCTCATGCTAAAATAAACCTGATTGGCAAGTAACTCCTAGGCTATACCCTAAGTTAATAATGCATAATAAAACACAATCATAACATCATAGTATTATCTCCTAAGTTTAGTCATTTTATTATCAACAAGACATTCTAACGACCGCTAAAATGACACTTCTTTTTAATTTTCCAACATCTTATACAATTCTAAACATGGTTTTGATTGTGGCATTTTATTGAACACCTTCCATGCATGAACAATTTCATCTATACTATACTACAATTACCAATCTAATAACAAATACATATTAATCTACTACAAATTATACATATATAAACAATAATTTCATGCATTAAAAATACAAATAAACACAATTATATAATCAAAAATATTTAATACCTAAAGCACGAGTATACAACAAAATATACAACAAAATAAAAAAGAAGTTTGGTATTGAAGAATATTGATAATAAAAAATAATAATATGAATGTTCAAATTCTGGATTGCCAATACTTACATGGTATATAAAGAAGTAAGTTTGGTAAGCTTTCTTTTATTATTTAGTTATATATTTACGTTTTCATGAATTGAAAATGCTTATAGCGTTTAAGTATATTTGAGCATGTATAATATTCGTATATTAATATGTATTTGTTTCTTAAATATCCATATATGAATTATCAATATTTGTTTTGCATTCGTATTCGTATTTTGAGGATATAATTTTATATTTTACACATTTGTGTGATATTTGTATTCTTATCCAGATTTTAAAAAAGATAAGGATATAGTAACACCTACATTCGTATCCATATCCGACTATTTTCATCCCTAGTTGCTGGCCGAAGAGAGGTGGTCGAGACTTAGCTTGGGAAATGATAGTCGTTGCATACTTTATAGGTTGCATTTGGAATTGATGGAACAATTTTTTTCACATATGACAAGGTGCGGGAGTTATGGGCAGGGCTTGATTTAGATCTTCTAACCAAAGTAGCTTCTGGGACCCTTTAATTGGTGTATGGTTTAGTCCTAACAAGGAGCTTTTTTGCCAATTGTGATATCGTGAGCGTTAGAAAATACATGTAGTGGGTAATTGGATCTCTCCAAGATCCAATTATCATGCACTCATGTTTACTCCCACATCGTGGAGTGATGGGGTTTGGTCACATTGGTTGGCCTATGTAAAGAGCCATACACCTATTGTACTTACTGAGAAAAGTGAATAGAACAAGTAACCCTTTGACACGTTCTTTCGTGGTTTCATCCCACTCCTTAGGGAGTAAGGCTCCACATAAAACGTTGAGCATTCTTCCTTTTTTTTTTTCTTTCTCTGGTTATTGTTTCCGCATTATATTCATATGGTATCAAAGAGGCTTTAATTCTAGGGTTTGTCATATTATAAGTTCATACTTTTTTATTCATGCATTGAAAGCCATTATCAACTCCATGCTTTTATTCCAAAATTCTAACGTTTTCAAGGATTATCATGCACATATACGTGAGTTCTGATAAGTGTGTCATAACCAAGCTTGAGAAAGCAATTAGGGTTCTCGATGGATCCTTAATCCAAAGAGGTGGCAATGATGGAACCCTACTCCTAACGAAACCAATCCTAGCCTAGACGATCCCCCCCCCCCAACAAGAGTCCCAAATGATGGTGCTCACTAGCACCAAGATCTCAGCACAATGAAGGGTGCTTCCTTCTAGTGTCCTGGTGCCATCAACAGTTCGTCCCCGTACGATCTTTTGATGGTGCCCACTGTCCAGAAGGCGCACCTCTAGGCGACACTCAATATGACTCCATCTCCTCCACCATGTGGCAGCAGGGGTCCCCTATTGGAACCCTAAATATGTTTGCAGTGTGTCGCCTGAATTCAGCATTTCCTTAACTCACCGCACGTGCGCACGGTGTGTGGGATTCAAAGCGCATGACTTCCAGCGCACAACTCCAAGATAAAACCTCCAGCACGACTCCCAGTACACAACTCCGTCTCTAATATAATCAGAGTTCTCCTACACTCGCATGAGATCTCGTCTAGGTGCACAACATGTTTGGTCCACATCGTGGAGTGGTGGGATTTGGACACATTGGTGTGGCTATATAAAGAGCCATACACCTTTTGTACTTACTGAGAAAAGTGAAAAGAAGAATCAATCCTTTGAGGTATTCTCCCGTGGTTTCACTCCACTCTTTAAGGAGTTGGGTTCCACGTAAGACCTTGAGCATTCTTCTTATTTTTATTGTTCTTTCTCCGGTTATTGCATCGCATTATATTTTCGTAGCGAGCATTTTGGCTTTGCCTGAGTTTTTTTATGTAGAGAATGTTCTTCATATTGCTAGGATTCTCCTCGAGTCCTGGCTCTTGTAGGTGTCTTTTATATTATTCATTAATAATGGACGGCCACCATCACGTGTTCCCATTTTTTTACTCAGAAAAACCTGTCTTAAAAAACTAATCATCTAATCTAATCTATCATATCATTTAATCCTTTTTTTATCCCTTTTTTCTACAACTACCACATCATTCATGGTCTCCCTTGTACTAGCAGAGCTTTTTTTCTCAATCACCATGCCACCATCAGAATACTGAAGTCTTCCCCCATACTCCCGTCATTATATTCCTCCCACGAAGTGAAGAAGTAGGGTAATAGGTTATAGGACTTTTTAAAGAATGTCTTCAATCACATAGCAAAAATCTATGTTAGAAACAAAGCATTAGCACCTTTTGTGCATGACGGAGTACCTAAGAAGTGCTTATTTCATAGAGCAGGATCAAGTTTTTCACTTCCAATGGTGCAATTATGTAGGAAGTGGATGCATTCAAATACTAAAGGAAGAGAAGAACATGAATCTCTTGAAGGATACATAAGAGAATAAGGTGTCCTCCCCCAGTGGACTCGGGAAGGTATCCAATTAATAAGATATGCGCTTGTTTATATAGCATGCGACTAAAATTTCTTTGGAATAATCCGCTGATACAGCAAAGCTCTAACAATGTCAAAAAGATGACAGATTTTCTGCTTTGCAACACCATTTTATTATAGTGTGTAATTGCAGAAGATTTCATGAGTAATCCCCTTCTCTTCCCAAAAAAAACTGTTCAAAAACTGATTGAAGTGGAGAAGCAATCGACCAGTCACTTCATGAAAGAAATGCAATGGGCCAAAGTTATTGAATCACCCTGATGAAGATGATTGATCAGAACATCGTAAGTAGTATCTGACCTTGATGCAACATTGATTGAACAATCACATAAATGTGACAACCAGCAAGATAACCAAGAAGTTTTCTCCCAACTTTCACATGAGAACAAGAACCGGGTTCCTCTAGGAAACCCAGACAGTCCAACCTAGTCAGGGAGATCTCCAGGCAACTGAGGCTTTTAAATACGCTCCAAGAAATTTACGAACACAATAATATACACAAAAATGTCCACAAATAAAATTCAACCATTTCTTTAACTGCCAGAAATATCATGTAGAGGATGCATGATTTACATAGAGGAAAAATGTCTCTTCCACAAGAGAAAGAAAACCACGATACTGATGACTTATCGGTCTCACTCGAGCAGCTAAGTTTCACCTTTTCTTAAAGAACAAAGGAGGGGTATGTGCAGTTTATGTATGAGACAGGGTAAACAGGTCTACATCCAATTCATTTACCACTGCATTTCGCAGCGGTACCAACTCTTTTTATCGACGAACTTGCAGAAATCAATATCCAGTTAAGACTGTTGTAAATAGGTATGCTTGAATACAACTAACATGTGACCTTTACTTCTAGAGAAAAGAAGCTTCCAAGGAAATATCACAATTTCACAGTTTACAAATATAAGTAATGGAATCAATAAGTCTGGATAATTCAATGTACATGAGAATGTAGTTGAGCTTTCAGGTAAGTATTAATAACTCGGTTATAAATTTATGGATTGAAATCACTATAAGAAAGTGTGAAACAAAGAATGTTTGAACATAAATAGAGCTAGCATAAATCACATCAACCAACTAGAATATGAATACAAATGCAGTAGAGTTTCCATAAATCACATCAACCAACTAGAATATGAATACAAATGCAGTAGAGTTTCCATATGTAGCAATATGTGAAAACCTGGAGAAATAGTCAAATGGGAAGGCAACAAAGTATATTATGGACCGTCCACCCAGTGTACCTAATTCTACTAAGGCTGGGCATAACAGTAGCAAGGGGTTTGTAACGACCACAATGATATATTTTGATCATGGACCTATCAGAAACAGATCAGACCAATTCCCAAATCCACCTCTCGCTGATTGCATCACCATGAAAAATATCATTAAAAGCACCAGCCGTTATTAAAACATTATAAATTTGATGATTTCTACCGAGAATTTGATTGCCGGAACGTGCTAATTCCATACGAGTCAGTGCTGCCAAGCTACAAAATATTACATAATGTGATAGATGCTATTGCACTGTGAAAGCCTGTTATAAAATCCAGATACAGTGTAACATGCACATTAATACTGATTGTCGAATTGATAAAGCAATAGAAGTGGGATCGATTCTATTAGATTTCAGAAATATGCCATAAGGTAGTGAAAATGATTTCTAAACTTGGGCCCATTTGACAACTATGTCTGCTCTACGTCCATTTGCTTTCTTTCAACTCATGTGTTTCTTGTTGTCTAAGGAGGTTCTTTATATTGTACTACGATTCTCATCATGATTACATATCTACACTTCTTTTGCATACTTAAATTTTACCTTATCCATTCAAAAATTGGTCGGATACAAGTTCTGCGTGCAAAAACAAAGCAGACGAGACTGGCAAACCAGCTAGTGGGTGAAGTTATTCAGGTCACTTGATAGTCCCAGTTATAAAATCGATGGTTTTTCTTGGTTGAGGCTCCAAAAGAGTTTATATAGGGAACTAGTTCTGAATTCGTACCATTGGAAGAAATACATTGTGGCTCTTTTGCTTACAGTACAGGAAAAATAATAAATACTTGTTGACTAATGAAAGAAATAGTTACCCACCATGCATTAAATGTAACTAAATAATCAAGGCTCCTTCAGGAACATTAGGGGCAAGATCATGACCTCTTGCCACTGCTCGGGTAGGACTTGGTGCACAGAACCTTCCTTCCCTTGGCTCGTCTCCGTTTCAGCACAGCTCTTCCAGTAGTTGTTCTCATTCGTCTGCGAAACCCATGTGTTCGGGCCAGAGATTTTCGAGATCTATTCCTCTTAGTCATGCAAAGTGTAGCCTTTCCTGCCCTAACCTGTAGGCCACGACGCTTTTGAGGCACAAATTTATTGAAGCTGAAACTGATCCCCAGAGACAGACCTGACGAATCAAAGTACGTCATCAAGAACTGAAGACAGACAATTGCCTAGAAAGTTTTTGAAATGGAATGAATGTGGACGGAAAGGTACAACCTCAAGATTGTGCAGTGAAGAATATAAGGAAAAAGTTAAACATGCCTTGAAATGAGGTAATGAAAGACATAATTCCCCCACAAAGTTATCTACTAACAACCACGATATTAAGGCTATCTTCTCGTTATTCCTAAGAATAATGCACCATGTCTTTTCCTTGGTTACACGTGGTCTGGTTATTGTTCCTATAGTAATAATACCAATTGGCAACAAGATAAGGTCAGGGCGTAGGCACAGCAATCAAACTAGGTAGAAAACAATAAAATGAATTATACCGAAATAACAGGACAAAGATCAACAAACAGAATCAAGGATGCACAAGGAAATTTGCACCATCTTAAGCTATGATCTAGGTAATGTAACGTAAGATTCTACAAGAACTAGGTCTTAGAAGTCGAAGAATGTGGAAGCGTAATCAGAGAAAAAGAATAAGACATGAAGAAAACATCGGGATTTACGTGAAACTCTACTTCCTAAAGAACGGAATGAAACCACGGGAGAACGCCTCAAAAGGTTGATGTGTTCATTGAACTCTATCATCTGATACAGGTGTTGTAGGGCTTCTTATATAGCCCCCACTGAGTCTCCAAGTCCCAGAATAGTAGATGTGGGACTAAACATAAGTGGGTGTGGTAATTGGACCCTGGAGGGATCCAATTACCCACCTACAAATGACGCATACTCCAACACTCCCCCTCAAGCTGGAGCATGCAATGCTCAGCTTGGACACAGATAGAAATCTCAAACTCAAAATACAAGGCACTACGGATAATATCAACTCAACGCATACACAACTGTTGGTTACTGTCGAGGACATTGTTTCTCATGTCGTGTAGGTGAGGAGGAACAAACGGGCTGGAGTGTGAGTTAAACTAGGTCTCCTCGTCTAAGAACATGTGCTATGTAATGCGTCTATCAGAGTCACTGAAATTGGAATGAGTCTCCTCGTCGGAGTACTCTGGCCCGCCATACGTAGAAGATCGCATCATGTGCACAATTGCTCCATCTCTGAAGGGTCAAACTGAAAAGGCCATGGAGACATCCTCGTCGGTGTCACGGTCGTCGGAGAATGAAGTTAGAAAGTCTTCTCATTGGAGAACTGTGTCTCTCCCATACTTGCTCAAAGAATAGGATCTCTACTCTGAGTCCCTATGAAACCACATGAAAACCCTAGCCACAATGGCATAGAGAATGGGATCTCTACTCTAAGTCTCTATGGATCACATGAAAACTATGGGTCCAAACCAAAGATGGGGACCACACAACTGATGATCGCATACATGTGCACATAAACCTGAAGACTCAAAACCAATCTGAACGTTGAGTCTAAATCTCAAAAACTGTAGAATCTGAAATCTGATTTGGAGAATCTGAATCTGAAACCAAGTCATAGAACTCTACATAATACTCCCCTTTCTCCCATACTTGTCGGAAAACAATGACATCGCCAAAGTTGAAAGAAGACATGAAAAATGGGGAATACAAAAAGATCAATAAGCCATCGCAATTTTCCTTCCGACTTTTCTTCTTTTATTTCCTTTTTCAAATCATTTTTTTTAGTACGGATTTTTTATATGATCCTTTTTTTGTTTTGCGTACGCTTTTTATATGTGCCTTTTTAAAAAAACTCCCGACCCAAACATGGCCGCTTTTCCTTGGGCCCCTAATTTTTCTTCTTGGGCTCCCCTTTTTTATAACAGTAGTAGCATCCCCAATGCCCAATTAGGCTCGTGCAATTTTTTTAAATAACTAACGGCCCACTTGGTCTTATGATGGCTATTTAGGGTTCCCCTTTCCGGAAAACCCTTTCGCGAGATGCCACTGTCGTTGGATTGGAGGCAGGAGATCAGTTGCAGCGCTCTGCTTGTAATCAGTTGAAGGAGTTACAAAGGCTCCGCCTGAAGGAGCAACAATGGAGGTGATCCTTGATGTTGTTGCTTCACGTCGTCTGCGTGAGGCAAGAGGCCTATACGAAGGAGATTGGAGAGGATCTTGGAGCTTGATGCCACCAGTATTGAAGAGGAAGCACCTTAGAGCTTCACATGGAGGAAAGTGTCATCTTTCGTCGCTGCAAATCGCACAAGACCAAGGACTGAAACTTAGCGCTTGCGCGCGAGAGATATGGAGCATGGAGAAGAGGCCCAGATAGATCTTTTTATTTATTTCTTCAATAAATAGGGCTGGAAGACCCCATCGCGGGTTGGATGCAGGGATGACTGGAGCTTGGAGAAGATGGCCATGATTGATTTGCCTTTGCCAAACACAGCAGTGCATCTAAGAATCATGCCCGGAGCTGCGCTTCCTGTTGATTAATGATGGCATCGAGATCATGCGTGGAGAAGCACACATCTGGAGATGTGCAAAAAATTAGGGTTTCAAGGAAACCCTAATTGCCTTCTCGAAAATGGCGATGACAATCTTCGGAACAAGGATAAGATGATCGTAAGATGAACATGATTAGGGTTTCGTAAAACCCTAGAACTCTCGAACAAATCACAGAAAATCGAACCCAATAAAAAATCCCAAGAGCGACTTGCTCCGATACCATGTTAGAAATCGGAAAAATGCTGAATTGTAATCACTGAAAAAGAATAAGACATGAAGAAAATACCCGGATTTTACATGGAACCCTACTCCCTAAGGAGCGGGATGAAACACAGGAGAACGCTTCAAACGATTGATGTGTTCATTGAACTTTCTCTCTCATTTGATAGAGGTGTTGTGGGTTTCTACACTGAGTCTATAAGTCCCATGAATAGTAGATGTGGGATTAAACATAAGTGGGTGTGGTAATTCGACCCTAGAGGGATCTAATTACCCACTTACACATGATGCATACTCCAATACTAGGTAATGTAATCTATGATGGAAAGGACAATGTTTTATAGAACTGTGTATTTTTCCATGACAGCATGCAACACTTTGACCTGGCACGTTAACCATAGATTTGGTTCAGCGTTGTTAGCAGAAAAAAATGCTTATATTGCATGAGATGTGCTTCCAAGCATAGACTCTAGATATCGTACCACATTCATCATGGCTCACATACCTACAATGTCAAGGCTAGATCACAAGATGGTGGCAAAATGGTAGCTAGTTATTAGACTACTACCTTAAACATTATACCACTTTCCCTAATAACTTTAGGATATTAACTATCGCCAGAAATGTCCCAGTCAAAGGTTGATTGAAGCCGCACAGTCCTCGTTCATTTAATCAACTCTTCTACAACCAAGTAGCCTTCAACGAGATAGGATAGCTTTCCCGTTTTTCGTCGATAAATGCGGGGGCCAGATTAAAAAGTACCGGTTACTAGTATTAAATATTCAGAAAAAGAATTGCATA